>CM060948.1:189432620-189788165 GCA_030765055.1 Mantis religiosa | reverse complement strand
ACACACTGTATCTGGTAAATATTTATTTAGTGTAATAGAGTACGCCCTTCCCATACACCTACTTTCTTACGAATTACGAGTTTTTAATTGCTATTATTTTCTTAATTTTTATGTAGAAATTGTATTATTCTTACCGTACCTATTATAATTGGTGGATTTGGTAATTTATTCACTATTACAAAAATTATTTCAAAACACCCATTCACGTGTACCTTGAGGAAGCAATCCCATGGTACGCAACTACAGCAGCCGACAGAAGATTAATACCTACAAGGACGAAATATTGGAGACTGCAAAAAAGTGTCGTCAACGAATTTAGCACGCTGAACAGGTCACACTGGGAATCAAACCAAATAACCATCAGCAGCACGAGAAAGAGGCAAAAGAATTCACAGGCTACAAAGTTACACGGTGGACAAGAAAACAAAGGAAACTTCATGCAATCTTAATATGACAAGGTTCTAAGTCCCAAAAAATTGTCGTTACTGTCAACATTAATGCTTTCTAACCCGAAAGTGACTTTACCGCCATCAGCGCAGCTAACAGCTCTCTCTGATGCCAACTTTTGGAAACAATTACTATGACAAGGTTCTAACTGCAGACGATGTATTGTCATTAAATTATCCAACATTTGTTTCAGTCACAAACAGGTTAACACTATGACAACATACACAATATTGTAGTAAGCTTCTAATATACAACTGATTACAGTTTTGGTCATTGTAAGCAAAAGATTTCTCTGGTTTGTGACTGGTGTAGATAATTCTAGAGGAATTAATGAAGGATATCAAACCACGAAGGAATTGTTGCAAAGGAAATCATGCTAAATGAGAAGCCAGTGCACAATTCTTGTACCTAATACTGCAAACAATCACAATCCAAGGTCAGCGAATGTGTGTCCGCTGAGAATCGAACACGTTAACATTACACGTTACCACGGCTCCATTTTCTGGGTATTTTGGGGAGCACGTCCTGTTGAACTGCAGGAGAAGTACATATAAATGTAAATACTATTTATGTCTTCATTTCTATTAGACATTCAGGAAGAGTACACAAATAAATTTGAGAAAAGTAGCAGAAGGGAAAGGCTGTGGGATAAGGAAGTGAAGATTGAGGGAAACTTGTTTTTATTTACAACCTCAAACGTTATATTAGATCAACAGATATCGGCCGCACCGTGGCTCAGTGGTTAGACCGCTTGGCTCTCACCAAGGCGGCCCGGGTTCGATACCAGGCGACCGCAAAGTGAGATTTGTGGTGGACAACACGGTGCTGGGGCAAGTTTTCTCCGGGATCTCCGGTCTCCCCCGTCATCTCATTCCACCGGTGCTCCATCTTCATCTCATGTATCATCAGTGTCATCGTCTGCGGTGCCGTATGTAGTAAAAGCGGGCGTTAAACGCTACACACACACACACACACACACACACACACACACACACACACACACACACACACACACACACACACATTGACAGATAAATGAAATGGGTGAAATGACGCTCCGATGCGCCAGAGTCCATAAAGCTTAGAGTTACCCTACATTCGTCGATCAGGTCAAGGAAGACCACCGGAAAAAACTTATCCAGGTAACTTACCCTGAGCGAGATTCGAACTCGGGACCTCCTGAACGTGAGGCAGATGAGTCACCATCTAGGCCACCAAGGTTGGTTAGAGCCGGGGAAAGGAGAGTACTAGAAACAGAGAATGGATAGAGAAGAACCTCAGCGTTAATAACTAACCTAGCGAATTTACGTGTTCTGCTGAAAGAAGAAAATAACATGAGGAAAGGAGATGACAAAGTTTGTGTAATAGAAGAGGGAGACAAATATATACGATCCCTAAAAAGAAGTGTATGAACAGCAGCATGGTAATGCTTATAACATCACGATGGAAAAGTGGAGACTGTACCTGAAGAGAAAAAACAGGAATTCTTAAAGAGGAAGAACATACATTAATTTGATGATGAAAGGGATAGTTGATAGCTTTGAGTTCCTTTACACTGAACATACACACTTATATTTGCTAAGTTTCTGACTGTTCTGTGTATCAAACATAACCTGTACAATATTTGGAAATGGAATTTACAAAATGCTTCATTTAAAGGGACTTATGAGACAGGTGCATTCTAGATAATCTTCTGTCGCTTTTTCCAGGATGGCAAGCCTACATAGATATTATTTTTGGTATAGAGTGTCCTTCGGGAGGAATATAACACCAGCAATAATTATAAAGCGTAGTAAAGAAATAAGTGACAATGTGCATTAAAGTACTATCAATATGTAATGCAGGTAATTGCAAATTGCAAATCTGAATACAAATAAATTTGTTGATGATGTCTATATGTAGATATAGGATATCTTAGAATTACAAAACAATAAATAATACCCTGAAAGGAAGTACCGTTCCAAGTATTTGCTTCTATAGAGTTTCTTGTTTACAGAAAAAGATTATGTCGAAATAGAATCAATAAATTTACTTTTTCTGTTAAAGATGATAGCGAAACTATCTAGAGGTCAGTGGAGCTCTAACGGTAGCTTCCGTAACCTTACGCAGATATTCTGCCATGTCCTGGTGAGCACCGCACTAGTACTACGTGTATCAACAACAAATGGCAGGACCAGGTTCTATGGTTTAATAAAAAATAAGCAGAAACAGAACGTGTGATGAAAAATATCAATAATTTTATACATTTATGATTGTGTCTTTGATTTACAAAATAGTGATAAACTTATCAAACAAAAATTTTAGTTTCTTCATAAATTGTAAAGAAACATATACGTGCAAGTTGTTGTTGTTGTTGTTGTTGTTGTTGTTGTTGTTGTTAGGTTATTTTTAAGACGCTACTGCCAGCCTATTCAGACGACTACTGCGTCTGAGTATAACGTTGAATCCAGGAGGCTCTTATTTCCGCGGTGTAAATACACAAAGACAGTGTTATCTTACTACAGCTTAATTCTTGTCCTCGTTGTAAATCGGAATAATGCCTTGCATATTGGCCCTGAGTAAGGTATTAGGAGTGATGGGAGCTGATATGGTCCCATAGGGTGAATGCGGGTTATGTCGTGTAGCAATTTCAAGATGTCGGCACGTCTTACTGGGCAAGCGAAGAAGAGGTGATTAATATCACCTCTTCTTCCACATTCAAATAGGTCGTTACATCGTAGCCCTATCCGTAGGAGGTACACCGGTGTTAACGCCACTTGAAATAGAATTCTGAAATACAATGATAACGCCTTCCTTGTTAAATAAGGCGTGTTAATGAATGTACGTAGGGCGTTACTACCCTGTCCGGCTGAGCAGGTTGTATTTGTGTTATTGTATGCAATATTCCTCGCAATGTCTGTTGGTGGTATGAGGTATTTTATATATTTTTTCTTTTTTCTTTTTCTTTTTTTTTCCCTTTTTTTCCAAAAGCCTTGTTCTTACTTTTTTGTTATTTTTTTATTTTTTCATTTTTTTTTCATTTTTTTCATTTTTTTTTTATTTATTTAAGACGGGAATTGGTATCGGGTAAGATTTTTTTTCTTGTTTTATTGGCTTGTACTGTGAGACAAATGAAGGCTTCTATTTGCTTAGATGGTTATTAGATCTGCATTTTTTCCAAGTGATAAATGTATGGTTCCAGAGAACGTAAGGTTTTCTTGCGTATATAGGTCCATCTCTGCTCCTTCAAAAATATACGTAGGTGCTTTCCCAGCATAGTGTCTCCTCGCCTTACTTTCAGCAGCCAATGTAGTGTACCAGCAACCAACCACACAGCAAAATTGTGAAATTTCGTGTCTTTGAAACGAAACTCCAGTTGTACCAGCTGTGGTACCGAACGTAAATATTCTTCTGGACGACGTTTATGTAATGTGTCTCGGATGGAGATCGAAATCAAGTCAGCCCGCTGACAGTTGTACAAACGATGTTCAAGTGTATCATCTTCCGTACATACGCCACAGATCTTTGAATTCACTCTCCCGTGACGCCAAATCTTTTCTGCAGTTGGAACCGTTTCATTAACCACTTCATAAACCGTTTCTCTCCATATCGATGGAAGGTTACATTTGGTTGCATTGGCCCGAACGCATTTCCAGTCACGACTGTATTTTGTTTCTATATTAGGTCGTTGAATACCTGGCTTCATCAATTGACGATAGAGGTTCTTGGTAGTCAGAAAATTCTCCAGTCGCTCCCCGGAATTTTCGAGAGCACGAAGCTTAGCGACCAAACGATTAAATTCCCGTATCGGTTTCTCCACGGTATGTAACTGGTCATACCAAAACTTCTTGTCAATCGGAGACTCACTGCCAAGTAACGAGGACAATCCTCTCTTTCCCATCAGCGCCATACACTTGTCAACATCCACTAGACCACAACCACCTTTCTTTAGAGGAAGACGCAATTGCGGGCGAGCAACTCGATATGCTTTCCCCGTCCACAGGAAGTATCCGAGCAGAGTCTCAAAACGTTGGGCGAATTGCTTAGGGAGCGGCAAAATCTGCGCCACATACCACAGTTTACTCAAAGCATAAGTATGAATGTACCAGACACGTTGCAACAACGTTAGATTTCGAGAGCGATCCAATTAAGAGAAATCATTTCTGTTAGGTTAGAGGTAAATATAACTCCTAGTATAGTGGTCTGTGGCACCACTTTCATATGCAGCAATGTTGGTGGATGTTCCCAGGTGCCCAGTGGAAGGATTTCTGATTTGTGGGCGTTGAGCTGAGCTCCAGAAAGTCGACTGTAAGTCACAATCGCCGTAGCTATCTCCTCCATATCCTGGTGATTTTTGGCTAAGACCGTCACGTCATCCGCGTAAGCCATTACTTTCAGGTGTTCCCCAGCTATAGTTAAGCCTTGCAGTCTATCTTGTAGCATCTGGAGTAATGGATTGAGTGTCAAGGCAAACAGTCCCATAGATAAGGGACACCCCTGCCTGACTGATTGTCGTATTGGAATAGGTGTCGACAAAAAGCCGTTACAAAGTATTCTTGACGACGCTTGGCGATATAGCCCTTGAATCGCGCTACCATTTGTTGAGGTACCCCAGATGCGCGCAAACACCGCCAGATATACCAGTGCTGAACTCTATCAAAAGCTCTATGAAAATCCAGATTGACTAATGCCAAGGGGCTCTGGCGCTGCTCAAGATGGACGACCACATCTCTTAATTCCGTAAGAGCACCAACAATGATCTTGCGTTGAAGAGCTGTTTGATTAACATGGAGCACCTCCTCATATGCTGGTTTTAGTCTGCTGGCCAAAAGCTTCGCAAATATTTTGTAATCTGAATTAAGCAGTATTACTGGGCGAAAGTCCATCGCTGCCTGGGGGCCTTGTAGACTCTCCTCCGTGGACTGACTAATGTGAGCCACGGGGCTAATCAGGGCCGCCGCGCTACCCATGGGTTCCGCTTGAGCCTCGCCAAATAGGCGCTGGTATTGCTCCTGAAGATAAGGCAATAGCTGGCGTGTCCCGTGTAACACCACACCAGTAGCAGCGTCAGTGAGCGATGCAATGTACTTGGCCTGTCCATGAGTGCGTTCCTTGGCCAATGAATAAAAGGAGGCCTGTTCATCGGAGAGAGCGTGCGACAAGGGGGACCGAATGGCGCAACCCTGCAGCATTTGATCTTGTTTGCTTTTATTTCCTTTATTCTCCTGATAGCCGGAGCGACCTCGGCACCTCGATTCTGCTGCTCATGTAGATTCCAAACACCTCATTGTAAAATTGCAACACCTCTCTTCTTTCACGGGCCTTCTCAAAACTAATTGTTTTGAAGAATGCTTTGATGGCCGGTTTTGCAGTAACGGCCCATCATTCTGGGTTGGCACGGCGATAAGAGGATTTTAAAGCTGCCCATCTTGTATCAAAATGCAATCGACAGTCCTCATCCTTAAATAGGGTTGAATTGATTTTCCAGTAACTCCTTCCAGTATCTAGACTAGAAGCCGTGAGTTGTAGTGCATACGTTACGGCGTGGTGGTCACTAAAGGCAACGGGTTGAACCTCAATGCCCTGGAAATAGGGAACCAAGGTGTCAGATAAATAAAAACGATCCAGTCGGGATGCTGAGGCGCCTCGGAAAAAGGTAAATTGCACCGTATTACCATGCTGCAGCTCCCAGGCATCACGTAGATGTAATTGCGTCACTAACTGCAGAAGCATTGGGCTAAGACTGGCAGCACCTTTCTGATCCTTAGCCTGAACCGTACAGATGAAATCCCCTGCAATAATATACTCTTTACCGGAAAGTAGATGGACTGTCAACGCCTGTTGAAAGAACTGCTCACGTTCCTGTCGTCGATTGGAACCCGAGGGAGCATAAACGTTAATCAGAGCAATGTTATCCAGCATAGCCGAAACGGCGCTCCCCGAGGGATGTAATTGAAAGTCAGAACACTGGATACCACGGCGATAGAGCAGGGCAGTGCCTCTGCCTTCTGGACCCAAGTTAACCACATGATTATAATTATACAGGGCTGACAAGTTATGCGTATTAACCTCCTGCAAAAAACACACGTCCATGTCATGCGTCGTGAGGAACTGATTTCGTAGATTTCTAATGCCGTTAACATAGACAGTAGCCAATATTTGAATACGAGGTGGCGTAGTCATGAGACTCCAGAAATACAAGGCAGGGAGAAACCAGTACAGGGGTATGATAATGTTTCGGACAACTATTGAGAAACTGAAAATTTAGCTAGCGTGTCCGGTGGTTTGAGACGAGGGTCTCTGGAAGAGAGCACTACTCGTGGTTGTCCAGGACTACCAGTTGCGTCTACTGTCACAGACACTGATTGCAATGCATCACCCGGAACCTTCCCTGACACCACCTCCATTGCAGATTCATCGCCGTCTTCTAGTGTCGGCTTATCAGCACTTGACATCGACGGTGCGTCCTGCGTGACTGAAGCACTCCATTCTACAGCAGACTGGGCGGTTTTCGACTTCTTGGCTTTCTTTCGTGAGTTGGTCCCAGCAGATGTATGGGTAGGCTGGAGGGCGGTCGCAGCACAAATTTTACGCTTCTCCGTCACAAGAACTCCTGCCTCCGTACAAACGTGCGACGTCACCTCACGGCAATCCTCGGACCCCGTTGGTTTCGGATCCATTTGTAGTCGACTGTCTACTGTGACGGCGGACACAGGGGACATCTGTGTTGCTTCCGGTAGCTCATGCGACTGGATTTCACTTTCTTGTACTGAGATTTCTTGTTGTGTTTCCGGGGGCTCCCTGCGCAGAAGTGGTGGTACAGGTAAAACCGTCTTTCTATTGGGACAGTTTTCTTTGACGTGAGTGGGTTCCCCACGTACATATCAGGTTTTCGCCTGACCAGCGTAACTCACTGTAACACGATAGCCCACAATCATAATGGTGTTAGGTATCGTGGTTTTGAAAGTCATTTTCACAGCACGAACACCAGTATTCACTGGTATTTTATATGCATTGCCCCATTGCTCTCTCCGAACTTCATACACTTTGCCATACTGCTCCAACTTTTGTCGTAATACCTCGTTCGGTATCTCCGGCGGTAGATCAAACCCACGCACCGTGGTGGTATTGCTTGTGGCCCTTTCGCTGTAACTGTTGTACGCTCCCCGTTTGCATAGGTAAACACTGCGGTACTAGCAAACTTCTCTAACAGCCTTTCCATTAGCACCACCGAAATGAGCTTTATATAAATTGCTCTATCCCGCGCAATTAACTGCAGCGTATCCACCTGGTCAGCAGTAAGCTTCAAGGTACCTGCTACAAACTCATGAACTTCTAATGCCGTTGGTCTCGTCGCAGTGATCTCAAATTTCACTCGCAGAGTATTTATTCTGCCGTAGATTTCCATGCTAACAGTAGCACTATTACCGTATGAACACAAAAACAAAATCCGGGCTCAAGCTTCAGGCACGCTGAGGCACCAAGGAAAGAATAAGAAGAAATAAAATAACTGAGAGTCGTTGAGTACAAACGCCGTAATTCGACCGCTGAACCTCACACCTCACAACAGTCAAAACAGCGTCGCCGTATCTCGTGGTAGGCACGACCTTCACTGCACGGCAACTCAAGACCGACTGTGGTATTCGTTTGATGCCACTGCCTCATCCACTCTCTCGTTTCCAAGAATTCCTACATGGCTCGGAATCCATATAAGTTCTATCTGTGTCGTCGGCGGAAAAATTTCCAAAAAGTTTCGTATAATTATCTCATATATGGGTCGTCTTACCCCCTTCACTGGTCGTTGTAGGACCGTTAATAAGCTAAGGGAGTCGGAGTGTATAAATACTTTTGTTGATCCGTGACTTTGCACATATTTCAGTGCCCGGTATACAGCTATGGTTTCCGCGGTATATATCGATGTATCATGTCGCCATGTCATTTTGTGTCCTGAATTCCATACATAGATACCTGCACTTGTACCTGTTGTCGTTTATGATCCGTCTGTGAATATGATAACTGGCGACTGTGTACGCCTGGTAGATAAGACTGGTGATATAAATTCCCGACATGCCTGTTCGTAATCTGTCGTTATTCTCTTAAAATACTGCGTGTCTACTTTAATGTTGGATGGCAGTTCCTATGCTGGCTTATGTAATAAGTATATGGGCCACCTCGGTGTCCGGTAGATGTATGTATGAGTTTGAAATGCCACTATACAACGCAATACAACGTGTCAGTGAACGGTGAAGATGTCCATCCTCTTCCCATTCCTGTCTCATTAGTTCTGTTAGGCGAGTCAGTTTGGGGAGCGGTATATTCTGCGTGTGTGTAAGCAGATCTGCTGTAAAACGACATCCGTTTTTCCACGACCTTTCTTGTATATCAAAAGTTGGGAAATGCCTGGAAGTGAGGAGTTTCGCTGGTCGTCCTGGGATACTGAAAAATATATTATACAATTGGTATGGCTTTCTTACAAACACTCAGTGCTTCATTTGCAAAAGTTGTTGTTTATTATTCAAGTTTCAAAAATATGTGTTTAAGCTATCCGCACAGAAAAAGTAACATAACATCTACGCCATATGAAGGAAAACAGCGTAAATATATATTCATTGTATAAGAGTTGCTTACTCCCAGCGTTATTTTCCTTGATCGAAATCTCTCTCATTTTATACCATAGACACTGTTTATTTCCTTGCAATAGATATAAAACGAAGCATTAGCTGCATGCCGAGAACCTAATAAAAATTACTCAAAGCACTTTTTAAATAGCTGCAAATATTCATTAGGGTTTAGATATATCGTAAGCAGAGCCATCTCTGGACAGCTCAACAACTGGCCAAGCAGACTTGTTTCTCCCAGAGGGAAATCAATATTACTAAAACATCGTCAAGTGTATGATGCACACCTACAGTTTCAGATAACGTATTAAGCTTGCAATATCTTCTCAATGCATTCTTTTAGAAAGGTTTACTTGGCGCCATGCCTGAGTGATTAGACCGTTTTGCTCTCACCAATGCGAACCGGATTCGATTCCAGGCGAACGGAAATGGAATTTTTGTGGTGGGATCAGACTATTTGGAGTAATCCAACAATCATAATGACCTTCCACAAATGCAGTAGCCAGTGTTACCAACCAAATTACATTGAATCTTGCTACATACAGGTTGAGCAAAATTACGTTACGTTCCGTTACCAAAGGAAAAAAAAAACAAAGAAAAACGTTTATCATTGAGGTGGCAAGACGAACAAGACGATGGATTAATGGTGCTTATGATGATCCTGTTGTTGTTGTTTAATGAGGGTGTTAATATACTTAATAAATTAATAGCCATCACTGCAAATAGTGAAGGGGGATCTGCACTGGCTGCCTAATGGTTTAAGAGTCGTCACTGTCAGAGGATTCGATTGTCCCTGTAGCACAACTTGAAAATTTTTACATGGATTTTCCAAATTTATTTACAAGTTCATCAGTTATTGGGTATGGCATACGGCAATTGCCTTGGTTTTGAATGTCAATTTTTACTCTTAGAAGGTCACTCAGTGTGGCTCTACCCTTTCTTAATGTCAACCATCATGGAATACAATCTTTCCACAGTGTTTCCATGTGGCAACACAAGTAATAGTTTAGTCAATTTTGAAACATTCGAGAGGACAAAGTTCCCTTCGGAACGTATTTCTCCTACTCTACACCAGGACACAAGTTCGAGTCTCGGTCCGGGTGAGTTACCTGGATACGGTTTTCTCCGGGGTTTCCCTTATCCTGAAAGACGAATGTCGGGTAACTCTAAGCTCTATGGACCCTGGGCTCTTTAGAGCATCATTTCACCCATTCCATTCATCTTCGATATGACTTAACGTTGGAGGACGTAAAATTACAAAAAAAAAAAAAAAAAAAAAAAAAAGATGGAAGAACTTTCGTAAATTGTTTATGTTCTCAAAAACATGTCATGCTTGTTAATGTGTTTTCTATTTTGTTTGGTATTTTCATTTTCTTAAACTACTCTGACCACTTAAATTTCTAATTTGTCTCACATTAATGTTTCATTCTTATTGTGAGACTTTTTTTATGTAGGCACTATAGGAGTATTTAATAATGGTCTGATAGCCTATAACCTAATATATCTATGCAACTCTGTTGGTTCAGATTGAACCTAACATTATCTAGACATTCAGATCCTCTAGTGGGTAATCTATTCGTACAAAGATAGCCTAACCAAGCAGGATGGCTCAGAAGGTTTCACCAATCCTTCAAAGCTTCAAAAATCTTCTATATCAAATAAATAAATTTGAAAAAGTTTTAATATTATCTGACTCTAAAGCAGGTACAATATCCACAACATCTGACATAACACCTAGAAACTTAAATATTGCAGAATGTCGGAAAAACATAGAACATTAATGCTTAAATAAAGGAGTAATCCTTCAATGGATACAGCATATTATGGAATACATGGTAATGAAACAGCTGTCTTTCTAGCAAAAAAAGGCAGTAAAATTAGGTCAAATTCATTAGAGCCACTAAGTTATCACTCTACCAAAGAATAATTCTATCAACATATAATAACTACATTAAGAAAATAATATATTACAAACAAAAGGAAAACTATGGAAAAAATTATGTAACAGCACAACTAGAATCAATTCACTACCAAGAAAATCCTCTGTAGCAACTTTTAGACTCTGAACATTCCATGACTCTTTCTATAAACGTTTATTCAGGATTGATATAGTAAAATTTCCTCTGTATTCTTTCTCTACACTTACAGAAGTTATGGATGGAAACCATCTATGCAAATTCCCCAGGCTAGTGCTTTTGTAAAACCTAGAGCTAATATTAAAGAAGTTTCAAGAAGCACTTTTGGAAAGTGTTCGAAATTTATAAAAAGTGATTGTGTAGTTCTTATGCGCAGGACCTCGCAAATGATGAATGTGAAATCCAAGAACTAGAAAAAGTTATTTCTCTGCAAAATACAAATGTGCTTGCGGTAAAACTTCCACAAAGACACAATCAGCTTGCAAATTCTTATGAAAATCGTGAAAGAATCTCAGTGAATTCAAACATATCCTTAATGTGTGAAAAGTATGGAAATGTAAAAGAGTTAATACTTTCAATGCAAAGCATTAAATGGACACTACCCATGGAATGCATTTTAATAAGCAAGGGAAGAAAGCATTAAGTGAAAGCTATTGTTGATTTTATGGAAAAGCAATGTAGTGTAGCCCCTAGTAAATGTCAGGTGAATTCTTTTCTAAATGATAGTGAAACAACAGTGAACTCAGAAAACGATGTATCCCTTCACCTGCCCAAGAATGTGGTTATGGATTAATTAGTAAATATCGGCTAGTACTCATAGAGACAGGAACTTATGAGGTTGCATCATCTGTAAGGCCAAGATTATTACTTTCCTCAGATGTCACAATTAATAACTGTAGAGCATCTGAGTTAGCAATTCAAAAACTTGTTGATGATTTCTGTGGAGATAGGGAATTGCATAATACCATACCTAATTGTAATCTTACTGTAATGTTTCAAAACTTACAGTCTCTTAGAAATAAAATGGAAGAGCTTGAAGTTTTGTTGAGTAATGAATTAAAAATGTTAATATTTTATGCTGTGCTGAACATTGGCTTAACATTTGCACTAAAAAAAAACACTTAAATATAGAAAAAATATGAGCATAGAAATACAACATGCAGGTATTTGGATAAGTATGGTGTGCATTTATAGGACCCCTGATTCATGCATACAAACTTTTTTTGATTATTTTAAAATACTGCTACGCCTTACTAGGTGAGAAAATAAACCTTTACTGTGTGGGGATTTTAACTTAAACTTTTGCATAATTCCAAAAGTATACAGGAGTTTAGATAGTTATTGTTTTCTTTTAATTTGGTTGAACCTGTTACAACTCCAACACATATAACTGCTTTATCACAAACATGAATTGATCAAATAATAATAATAGATAACAGTTGTCTTCCATATAAAGTAGAAAATCAAGGTTTTGGAATCTCTGATCATAATACAATGCTTTTGCATATACTTAAGTTTAATCACTTAAAGCTAAATACCCCTTCATCATCAATTAAGTACAAAGGATGCTTTAATTTTGATAATGTACAATACTTTAAGTATCTATTAACACAGAAAACTTGGGATGATATGATACATAATTCTGATAGTAAAGCTTCTAAATTTATTAATACTGTAAAGTTTTTAGCCTTGCATTTCCTGTTAAAAAGACAGTAATATAATAAAATCAGCTAAATAATCAAAATGGTTAACCAAGGGGATTCTTATTCATTTAAAAAGCAAAAAGCAAAGCAAAAAAGAGGGGGGGGGGGGAGCCCGGAACAGTATTTCTACATGAGGCATAACTAAATGGAAAAAATTAAGCCAAAAACAAAACTCATTATTTTCAGGATACCCCAATAAAGCTCTTGCCTCATTTATTGTCGTGCTGTTTGAGGTCTCTGATTCTGACAAAAACTGAAAACATTCTTTCAATGCCTCCTTGTTTTCGTAAACAACATTTACAGTCCTGGATTTGTAGTTCCACCTCGTTGACCCACCACTGGGTATTCTCTTCTTAACACATGAATCTAACACTGATGATCTGTGTGGAGAGCGGGAAAAGAAGACAGGTATAGCACAAATATTTGAAGAAAACACATCCTAGCTTTTGTATTTTGCCTGGAAGCTCTCCCCATTATCACATTCAGTTGATGAGCTAAGCAATGTACAAAGTAAGAATTGGGATACACATCTCTAACTTTAGCTTGCACTCCATTGATAACCCCACTCATTACCGCTGCATCATCAAAACTTTGGCCTATAAGCTTCTTCTTATTTTCTTTTAATATATTGCCAAGCTCAGAAACTACAACTTCCGCAATTGAATCAGAATTTTTCCCATTCGGAATAAAAAATCCCCAGAATCGCTCAATAGGACTACCTAAGGCATTACAATACATTAAGACTATTATAAGCTGAAACATATCAACAATATCTGTAGTTTCGCCGGCCAAAACAGATACATAGTCTGCTGCTTCAATTTCTTCTAAGATGTTTTCTTTACAATCTTCAAGAGTGCACTGAAGTAACTCATTTTCTATTGTCTTAGAAGTTCCTTTAAAAAATGAGTCACCATTAGGATTGAGCTTAAATAGGGAATCAATTTCTGCTCTATATTTAAACAACCTGGTGAACACCCCTTGATTCTGTGACCCTTCATGCTCTTCATACCCTCTTAGGGGTAGCGCGTGATAACCACAAAATTTCACACAGTTGATTTATAAGAGTGTCCCTATTTTTTTGGACTTGATCGTTGTGACGATCTATTTTTTCCTTACAGGCTTGGCTTAAACATGTCTGTATATTTACTGACCCAAGTGTAGCAAAATTAAGCCTGTTATTAACATGGTTTTTGGACATTTCATGTTTATGACATTTTTCATATATTCTCTTCAAGTCTGAAACTCCCTTTTGAATCCATGCAATGTTGGCTGCGTCGTTTTTAATTCCAAATAAAAGGCAAGGAAAACAGAACAGGGAATTGCTGACTTCACAGCCACATATCCACTCATATTTGGTGTAAATTGCAGGACTGAAGCACCTGCTATATTGTTTTTGGCACTTGTTGCACTTTGAATAATGTTTAACACAGGAGTTGGTCTTCCTCGCACTTTAATGTCACATTTAAAACGAAGCGACTTTAAATACTCGACTGAATTACTCATTGTTACAATCACACCATTGATACCAGTATAAAAATGACATTTGATTATACTTTACTGTTAGGAACAAAAATATATTGTGACTTTGTGGGTTCGTGAAATCAAAAGTACAGGTTACAAACACAAAAAATTGCACTTTATTTCCGTGGAAACACGCTTCGTACACATACACAATACAACATACAAGGTCAACAAACACAGCTGTTTAACCATACGCGTTCAATTACCGACTAACTCACTCTTTGGCGGGCGGGTTGCCTTTTTATAGATTACTAACAGTCCAGAAATTTCTCAAACAATCAAGACCCGGCTAGAACAAAGGCAAACTCTCGAGAAATCTGTCATCTCATGCATGTCGTGGAGATGGTCCACCAGGTTCTCCACATACTCGGTTGCTGGCCCTTTTGCGTCCGGGGGGCTTCCAAAAGCCAGATCACAAGGGAGGAGTAACTCTCGGCCGAACATTAAACTGGCTGGCATCATCCCAGTGGTGTCATGTGTAGACTAGCGGCAGGCCAGCAAGAACAGTGGCACCTTGACGTCCCAGTCTCATTGATGGCTGGCCACGAGCTTCCTCAGGTGCTCTTCTAAGGTCTTGAAGAATCTCTCCACCATGCCATCTGACTGGGGATGTAGGGATGTTGTGCGGGTCTTGTTCACCCCAAGCATTTCTAGCGCCTCCTTCATCAGGTTGTACCCAAAATTGGTGCCCTGGTCGCTGTGGAGCTCTAACGGCACCCCAAATCGGCAGAACACTTGCTCCACAAGGCAGTCTGTGATTGGCTTTGCCTCCTGGTTTGGGATGGCATACACCTCCGGCCACTTGGTGAAGTAGTCCACGACCACCATCAGGAACTTGTTGCCACAGTCGGACACCTGGAATGGTCCAGCTATGTCGACGGCGATCCTTTCGAATGGTGCTCCGACGTTGTACTGCTGCATGCGACCCCGGCTTCTAGTCTGGGGGCCGCGACTCGCCGAGCCCACATGACATTGACGGAACCATCTCTCAGCATCTGCTCGGAGCCAGCCTCTGCCAGTAGTAGCGCTGTCGGTGTTTGTCGATCGCTCGGTTTGCTCCCAGGTGTCCTCCTGAAGTACCGGCGTGCACTTCCTACAAGACTTCCGGGACCTTGCTTCGGGGAAGTACCAACTGTTCTCTGTGCGTCTTCCCATCAAGCGATTCCCATACCCGGAACAGCACGCCCTCTCTTGTCTTCAGTGAGTCCCATTGGGCCCAGTACGACTTGTAGGTGGCGCTCCTCGGTGCGATGTCCTCCTAGGTTGGTCTAGTCCCTGCCTCCACTTTTATCAAGAGTGGCCCCAAGTCTGCGTCCGCCAGCTGCTCCCTCCTCAGGCCTGCGCAATCCCAGCCATCCGCAAGAACTGCCGTGACCACTCGGACAGCTGCAGCACGCTCCTTCTCTTCCACTCTTGTGCATTTGCCGCACTCCACTGGGCAGGGTCTTCGGGACATGGCGTCTGCGTTACCGTGGCTCTTCCCTCTATGATGTTCAGAGGTGAAGTCGTACTCCTGCAGCCTCTGTACCCAGCGTGCTATCTGGCCTTCCAGGTTTCTAAAGCTCAGTAGCCATGTTAGGGCAGAGTGGTCAGTCCTCAGGTGGAATGACTGACCATATTTGTGGAAGTGCTCCAAGGTCTTTATCACAGCCAGTAACTCTCGTCGGGTGACGCAATAGTTCTTCTCTGCCTTGGATAGCGTCTTGCTGTAGTAGGCTATCACCCGCTCGTGGCCGTCCTGGACTTGGGATAGGGCACCTCCAATGCAATGGTCGCTGGCGTCAGTGTCCGCAATGAAGGCGCCACCTGGTTGTGGGAATCCCAGAATAGGAGCACCGCACGGTGTCTTCTTCAGGTGCTGGAAAGCGTCTTCGGCGTCCTCCTTCCACACATAGTGCCGGTGTTCCTCTGTCAGTCGGGTGAGGGGTTTGGCGATGTTGGAGAACCTCTTTATGAAGCGGCGGTAATAACTGCACAACCCCAGGAAACTACGCAACTCTCGGTTATCCTTTGGGCGAGGCCAATCTCTCATAGCCTGGGTTTCTCCGGGTCTGTGGCCATTTCGGTTACACTATGTGGCCCAAGTAGTTAACTTCCTTGCGGAAGAGCTGGCACTTCTTCGTGTTCAGCTTCAAGTTGGTTGCCTGCAGTCTCGGTAACAGCTTGCTTAGGTTGTCGAGATGGTCTTCGAACGTCTTGCCAACGATGATGATGTCGTCCAAGTATAGCAGGCATGCGTCACATGTCAATCCTCTCATTACTGATTCCATGAGGCGTTGAAAGGTAGCTGGTACGTTGCAGAGGCCAAAGGGCATAACTGTGAACTGCCAAAGCCCTTGGCCTGTCGAGAATGCAGTCTTTTCCTTGTCTCTCGGGTATAGAGCCACCTGCCAGTAACCCGACTTCAGGTCCAGGATCGAGAACCACTGTGCACCAGCTAGCGTGTACAGGATGTCGTCAATCCGGGGTAAGGGGAAACAGTCAGCTTCCTGTAGTCCACGCAGAAGCGTAGCTCACCGTTCTTCTTTGTCACCAGAACTACAGGGGAACACCAAAGGCTGTCAGACTCTTCAATCACTCTCCTGGATTTCATGTCATCTAGCATATCCCGTACCGCCGCTTGTTTCGCCAGCAGAACGCGTCTAGGTAGTTGCAAAATAGACCGGGCGTCTCCGGTGTCGATGCGGTGGAGCACGCGGTCCGTGCGGCCGTAGTCACTGTCGCCTTGGCTGAAGACGCGCCGGTATCTCCTCAGCAGTTGTCGAACTTTCTACAGTTGTTCTGCGGTCAGGTGGTCGGCCGCCCTCTCCAGTAAGCCTTCCAGCCAGGGCCCCAGGTGTTGCGTCAGCACCGGCTCCTGTGTCTTGTCGATTGCGGTTATGCTGACCACGGGCTCGCACGTCCCCAGCTCCGTTCCGGCCTGGACGTTGTGATCGGTGTCTGCCAGGTTGAGCAGCCTCACTGGCACCTCCTCTACGCACGGCAATAATGTCCTGGCTATACAGAGTTCGTGCACAGGCGTCTTCTGGTCCAGTATCATGTTCTTCACCCGCTGGCCTTCCAGTCGCGCCGTCACTACCACCTTGCTTCTCGCGGGGACAGCCACGTCTTCCTTCAGGACGACCCTGCAAATTCCATGGTGCTCTTCGGGCTGCCGGAGTATCACCTCTTCTCCATTGAGCTGCAGGACCTTCCTGCCAACGTCGACCGTCGGCTCGTGGCTCCTGAGGTCATCCAATCCCAGTATCACCTCCTCAGCCACCTTCGCGACGAACCCCCACAGACGCACGGCACTCCATCCCAACGTCAACTTCAGTAGGGCCTCCTTCTTCCGGCTGCTCTTCTCGGTGTGGGCAGACTCTCTCCAGGTGCCCCGGCTGTCCACATCCCCAACACAGACCACTAGGTCTTCGCCGGCGACCCTCGGCTGGTCTTCTGTCTCCGGTGTAGCGGACACTCCTCGTTCTCGACGTCGGGATAGCTGTTACCTCGGCCGCCTCCATCCTTAGTGCTGCCGTTAGCGCCTCGTGGATGGTTTTATAATCGCCGAGCATTAGGCGCTGACGAATCTCCGTGTCTCGTACCCCGTCAACGAATGTGTAGGCAGCTTCCCGGGATACGAACTCTGGTGGGAGGTCGACTAGGGCTTTGCTAGCCAGCTGTTCAATAGCTAGGGCGAACTCCTGCAGCGTCTCCCCTGGCTGCTGCGTTCGTGACTTCAGTTGGCTGCGACCAAGCGGTGGTTCCCGAAGCGGTTCTCCAGGGCCTCCCAGATGTCCTTGGGTCCCGCCGCTGTCTGGACCACGTTCAGAACTTCCGCGGCCCGTCCCTGGAGGCTGGCTTTTAACTGTGTGGCCTCTTCCTCTGGTGATCACTTGTTTTGGCCACCGTGTCGAATTGACGGTGGAAGACTTCAAAAGTTGTCGCGCCGTCGTATTTAGGAGGTTTGACGCGCGCAGATGTTGTGCCGCTTCCCGACGCGTCGATCTTTAAATCCTTTAACCTCCTGCTGACGACGTCCTCCACCATGGCATTCAGGGACTTTGCGTTGCTGTCGGCCTTTCCCTCCAGGTCGTCAACGTGGCTCGCCAGGTCTTCGACGCGCTCGTCCACTTGACCCATCCGCTTGCCCAGCTGTGACGTCATCTCTCACGCCGGTCAGCTACTCTTCGAACTTTGCGGTGAGGGCCTCGTTTGCCGCTTTCATCCCCGTGGTCAATTCGGTCATCTTCGCGGTCAGGCTGTTGTTTGTGGCTTCCATCTTCTCGGTGAGGTTATTGTTAGCCGTCTTCATTTCCTTCAATTCCGCGGCCAGGTTGTTATTTGTCGCTTCTGTTTTCGCAGCGAGGTTGTCATTTGCTGCTTTCATTTCCGTCATCTTCTCCAAAAACTTTTCAAATGCAGCCTCCATGTCGTCCAACTTCTGACACCAATTGTGACTTTGGGGTTCGTGAAATCAGAAGTCCAGGTTACAAACACAAAAAATGGCACTTTATTTCCGTAGAAATACGCTTCGTACACATACACAATACAACATACGCGGTCAACAAACGCAGCTGTTTACCCGCACGCGCTCAGTTACCGACTAACTCACTCTTTGGCGGGCGGGCTGCCTTTTTATAGATTACTAACAGTCCAGAAATTTCTCAAACAATCGAGACCCGGCTAGAACAAAGGGGAACTCTCGAGAAATCCGTCTCCTCTCCCCGCCGTTTCGGCGAGCTTTTATCTACACACTGCACACGCATCCCTTTGAATGCCTTGCCGCCTCAATCAACAATGGCCTGGCGACAATATTTAAATCATCGTAAAAATGTAAAAAAAGAACAGCCTGATTTCACAAAAAAATCCGCACGAAGTTGCACTTACACCGCTCTTGGGACTGCAAACATTGCAGTCCAGTAAGTTCGCTAAGCTCTGGGGCGCGCGGTAGGTCGAAACGTGAAGCGGGGGCTATCAGAGGGGTGAATGGAAGCAATATGCACGTTAGTGAGTTGTCCTGGCAGTCCAAGAGGGAGAAACGGCTTCACATATGCACTTGCCGCACAGTCTATGAACTTGTAATGACTTAAAATATAATTACGGATGTAATTCAATTTAGGCAACAACAATAAAATTAAAATTTGCTCGGGGGGGGGGGGGTGCCAGCAGTCCCGCAGCCCTTCTTTATCGGCCGCCACTGATAAGCCCTCTTAGGAAAGCTTACGTTCACAGTTTCTAAAATATTATTTACCTTGTAGGTGTGTCACAATTAAAGAATAAATTAAATATTTTATTTAACTTTTCTGAATTAGGAATCGATGTATAATTTTTGTATTATTCTTATTCTTATTATGATTATGATCATGATGATTATTATTATTACTATTATTATTAACATGTTATTCGATTAAAATTTCCGCTTAACATAAAGTATCGGCACATCAATGGCAGCTGCAGGCCTTGGATGTAGAACTCCGCCGTTTTTAAATAACCGTAAAATGTAAACATTTGTTTGTTGTATATTTGGTAATTGATCTTGATTTTCTAATAATTATTATAATAACAGTTGATACAATTATGAAGGTTGCTCATATAACTAGCAGCATTTGACGCCATCTTTCACTTGAAACGTTACACCTACACGTGAAAAAAATTTAAATCATATCTGACAAAGAATACGTGATTATATTCTACTGGCTTAGCTTTATCTTGAGCATAAAAATAAATAATCCAATCACATTTTCTTTAAAACTCTGCAGCCCTTGATGTTAATAAGGACTGTTAATCCACATGCATTAATAAATCAGACCATCTGTAAATAGTGGAGGGTGTCACATTACAGAAATTAGTTATTTTTATTAAGGAGTATCTCACCTACATTGCATGTACATTAAGTGTAGTATCTAGTTTTGCACACTGTATTCAGGGGACCCAAATGACATCAACAGGCCCTTAAATCACAAATCACTCATTTACTCACTGTTTTCAGTTATCAATTCCATAGCAGTACTACACTCATGCTCTATTATTTTTCAGTGAACTGTACTTCATCCACTGTACCTGTCCTTGGCTATATGAAATGCCAGAAAGTTGAAAAGAAGCAGTTCTCGATTAGGGCAGAAACTTTCACATTTACAGTTCTATTCTGTACGCATTGTTTGTAACTTCATGTCTGCCTGACAGTGAATAGAGACATTAAGATGAGAAGCTTGAATAAACTTTTTTGATTTATTTTTAACTAAGTTTTATTTCAACTATTTATTTATTAAAAAATTGAAATGGCAATTCATTTGGGGGGATCCGGACCCCTGAATCCCTTAAATATGTCCCTGGTTTCTACTATTTATTTATTAAAAACTTGAAATTACAATTCATTTGGGAGGGGTCCGTACCCCCTGGATCCCCCCTTAAATATGTCCCTATTAACACCCTGCAGATGTTCACAACTGAAACGTTGAAGACAGAGGACAAAGGTAAACAAATCTCCATGGCATTACTTCGATATCTACCATATGTAGTACAATGGGTCAGAGCCTTCTATGAGTGCATAGAAAAATTAAGTTGTGAGGTTGGACCTGGAAGGCCATTGAAGGCAGACTTTCATTAAGACATGGATAACGAGAAAACAAAGGATTACGGGACATACTTTCATACGACTTTTTCCTTCTTGTGGTGTAAGGGACCATATCCTAAGTTTGTAAAGTATTTCTGATATATCCTGCAAATACGTAAAACTTATTTAAATTTAATTAAGGTTGTTGGAGACATTTTTGAGAAAAGAATAATAAAAAAAATAATTCTACAGCAGATAGTTTGGCCTGGGGGAATGCAGAACCTGAAAATAAAGTTTACAAAACATAGCAGGTAATTATAAGACGTTTTGTGTGTGAGTGCGTGAGCGTGTGCGTGTGTGTGAGAGTGAGAGAGTGAGTGAGAGAGTGAGTGAGAGAGTGAGTGAGAGAGTGAGTGAGAGAGTGAGTGAATGAGAGAGTGAATGAGAGAGTGAGTGAGAGAGTGAGCGAGTGAGCGAGTGAGCATGTGTGCGTGTGTGCGTGCGTGTGTGCGTGTGCGCGTGCGTGTGTGTGTGCATGTGTGTGTGTGTGTGTGTGTGCGCCGTGCACACACACATTTTCATTTTTCATTTTTTTTTGTGAAATGCTTTCTCTACTCAATACAGGTAAGCAGTAGAGAAAGCCTCATAAATATAACATCAGGTTTTTCTGGTTTAATGGGTTCATTTCACAATATACTACAGTTACATTATATTAGCAGGTACTAAACTCTTTAATTTTCATATGGATATAGCCAAAGTCTGGTTTTGACACAGAAGGCTCCAATAAATTTGGAGGTTCGTTTCAGGTTCCGACATTGCAGGATGCATATCTCAAGAGATAAGGGACTTGTAGACCAAGTAATACATTAAAAATGCAATTATTCAATGTGATAAATGATACAGGTATTTTTAAAATAACAAAAAGGTGAAGTTTTAACAATAAACAATTAATACAGATTTATTGAGGATGCTAAATGATGATGATGTACTTCTATACAGTCTGTGAGAATTTCACAGCATCATTGTACAAACAAGCAGATTTCAATTTCTTACTGTGAATGGCAAAAGTAGGAGAGTCTGTAAAAACAAAAGAAGAATGTCAACTTATACAGGTGATTCTTTTTTATTAAATTTATGAAAATATTGATGAATAATGAGAAAATTTGGTGCGGGAGAAATGTACATGTAAAGCTGTGAAACTTTTACAAGAGTTTACAAAAAGTATGTAACAATACATTTCACAAAATTATATAATTTTAACTACAAATAAGCTTGAGAAACAAAGCAAATATGATATAATACACATGTAGGCCATAACTGATTCAAATCCTTTGAAAAACATATGTAGGTAATCCATAATCATTAAAACAGTCTGTTCTGGAAATATATTTTTGTATAAATACATTAACAGTTTATTTCAACTCCTCGTGATCATCATTAACCCTTTCTCTTTCAGGGCCAAAACGATGACGAAAACCATTCAAATACAAAAATAATTTGAAGACAGGTAAAGCCATTATACTACCTTTAGCAAGTAGAAATGGTAAGAACTGTTCAGCCTTTATGAGACAAATTATAAATGTCCTTAAATTTCTGATTGTTGTCTTGGGGAGAAAAAAATACATCCCTTTCAATTACAAGCACATTTTTATATAGTATGTTCATAATAAATCACCACTGTGATCATTAAAATATTGGATTGTCACAAACCAACATTTAGTCACTGTTGAAATCACAGTTTAAATGCAATACCACTAAATGCAAGTCATATATAAAAAATAAAATAATAGGTTTTGGCACACTGGACAGATTAAAAAATGAAACCAACAAAAATTATGAATATGGACACATTTCTATTACAAGAGAAGTTTCCAGATTCTAAGCAGGATGACCCTACGATGCTGATTATTGAACATTTCCATCTAGAATTTAGAATATTTAGCTACTTGATTTTCTTACGTACCACTTCTAAGAAAAATGCCTACCTATCAAATTGCAACACTATGAGCTGTACCTAACAAAGGCCTCCCTCATGTTCTCCATTGTTTGTTCTTATTTTAAGCAAAACATCTAGATGAATAATTGCTCACTAGAAGAAATAGAAATATTTTTAAAACTAGGAGCTAAATTAAAATTATAAATTAATATTTTCACACAATGAGGAAAGAGGCATGTTTGATCTTCAGGACACAGAAAACTTCTAAAATCAAACATAAAGTTTCTTTCATTCTTTTATTTTGCTAGTACTTCAAATTCCCAATGATAATACACTTATTGTGCATTTCTCAATTAATGAGATATTTCTGCAAGTGTACTTGGAGCAACATGCTGTGGTTTCAAAGTATTGTTTTGAGTTCTACTGCCAACTATTATTTTTAAATCTGGACTAAACTTTACAATACAAATAACCTCTGTTACATTTGATCTCCAAAATATAACGGAAAAATTTATGCAACACTTGTGAAGATATTAATATCTACTACACTGTGACAAAATAATACCTACTATAGGCTGTACTAAAAACAGAATTACACAATACAATTGCACACATTTTCTGACCCTTCATGGGCACTTAAGGTAGTAATTTTGTACTAGAACTAATTTCAGCTAAATTGGATTATCTTTGTATACCCTAAGATAGAAAAAATGAGCAACAATCACAAAACCAGTTTAATTTATAAAACGTTAGAAGCATTCCCTGATTCAAAGGATTTAAATGTCACCATATGTTCATTTTCAAATGTGCAACAAGCACAAAGTCTTGTGCTCCAATGACTGAAAGGCCAAATCCAGGATATTGGTAACTGGAACTAGCTAAGTTAAAATTCTCCTTGTAATAATTTTTTTTTTGGGGGGGAGGTCATATAAGAGTAATGTTGAACATACAGCAATCACATCTTTTTGATTTTGATTTGTTTAAAAAATGAGGCAGTAAAAGAATTGTGGGTTTCCATAAGAGGGCTAATTTAAAAGTATCTGGCTTAACAAACAAAATACAACAATGATGGGAAAAACATATTTATTTCCCTACATAGTTACTTTTCAGCTTGATACAGTTTTCTCAGCGATGTTAAGTAGCTTCAATACCCACTTTATAGTGAAAATCAACAAGCTCTGTAAAATAGCTATCAACTGCAGGCTCCATCTCTTTATTGCTGGTGAATCTTACCACTAAGCCATTTTTTCATGATTGGAAACAGAAAATAATCAGAGAGGGCAAAATATAGCAAATAAGGTAGTACATGAGGAAGCAATTTAGACTTCAGCTCATTGGTTTTGGCATGGAGATAATGGATGTGTGAACTGGGGCACTATCCTGATAGAAAAAAATTTTCATTTCCAATAAATGCGGCCATTATTGTTTCATTTCATCACTCAAGCACTGCAACAAGTTCACAAAATACTTGCCATTAATCACTTTTCCTTGTTGGAGATAATAAATGAGAATTATCCCATGCATATTTCAAAAAAATTCTCTCCTTTCAATCCACGGTTTTGACTATTCCTTCATTTCAAGTGTGAAGTGATGAACCCATGTTTCAACTATGGTTATGATGAATCAACACATAACGACTGTTTCACTCTGGCAAGTGCTGATGACCTTGTAGTTGAGCGCCCTTAAACCCAACACTCTGGCAAAATATTGCCAAACACTCAACCTGCCTCATAAATACCACACAATCATCTGTCACATAGCTTTCTCATGTATAAAACCTTCAGTCAGTATGAAATATACAACACTTTTTGAAATGTTCATGATGTCTGCCAGCTTGTGCATTTTTAGCGATTGTCATCCAATAACATTTTGTTGATTTTCTTCAAAATTTCTGGCCTAGTCACCTTATTTAGTTGACCTCTGTTATGTCTGTCTTGGCAGCTCAAATGGCCTTACTTGAACTCTACCATCCAAGAGTAGAATCTAGCTCAGCTTTAATATTAGTTGGAATAAGACTTATCAAATGAAAGTATTATATCACATACCAATGACACTTTTATCTGTTTACAAATTCTCAGAGCACAAAATACTAAATATTGCATTGTCAAACTTCAAACTTAAGCTTTATTAAGGATGGTTCTTTCTACCATAGTCCTTTGTTTCAAACAACAGCCATATACACGAGATAGGGTTCTTTTGGGACAGCCCTCATACCCAATATTAAGTTATTATTCCTGACTTGGTTTTCTGTTTTACAATAATTTAATTTCATATTTATTTTCAAAACAAAGAAGAGCACTGCAGTATTTATGTATAAGCCTAAATGCATTAATTGGAATTATACTCCATTATTTGCAAAACAAACACTGTATTTGTTTCCAGCCCATTCACTTCTCCAAACTAAAATTCTTGTATGGGACAGAATTGGTAGTCCTCACTGCCACATTCTTGTTTATGAACTTGACCATTACACAAATTTGACTATCAACACTCAGTAGGACTCATGCGTACAAAAGTCAGTATGAATTGATTGCACTGTCAAGTGGGCTGTTTTGAATTTACAATTTTAGAGTCTACTCCCTTTCTTTTTATCTAAGGGTGCCATAACTTAATAAAAGCCAGTTTCCAAAGGAAAACAACAACTCATTCAATTTAAAAACAAGAGTACATTCCACAGTGTTTAATAACCAAACATAGGAATTCTTAAGAAATGCATCCAAGTTATATACGCTTAAGCCAAAACCAAAACAAAGAACATAAACAACAGTGCCCAAGGATTACTGATGGCAGATAAAGTTAAGTTTTGTGAATACTGTCTGTAAATGCTAGAAGATTATATGAAGGAGAGAGGTTATAATCCTTTGGAATTCCTATGCCTATTAACAAATAAAAACTGGAATCACTTTTATGAGTGTGTTACATATAAAATGTTAAACAATAACAGTATCCTAAACAGGGGCAGCTGCTGTTTAGGAGCACAAGAGCACGTGAACCCCCAATATTTGTCTTGTAGAAGCCCTTTTCCTCTTTTCAGTCGTTATTTGTATTTACCGTGCTCATTGCTTAATGTGTAGTAAGTAGATGGCGATAGCATGAGTATGAGGCAATGTTGCAGGTAGCACACTTTTCTTGTGCTAGCACATCATGTAACGTTTAAAGCTCTGCACATGCGTAGACGACAAATGCTACAGACAGGCATTGGTTGGGTACGTCCAGATCACAGCAAAGTTTCGATGTGCACGTTAATTCACATTGGCAATGCCAGAGTTCTTGTTCATCTCTGGGAACTGCTACTATCTATAGAGCTTAGCTGCAACTATCTCCAAGTACACAGAATGTTTACAACTCCTAGCACTATGAGCCTTTGCTTTGTTGCTTTATGTTGCTTTGAATACGGTGTGTTTTTACAGTCCAGTTTCTAAACAGATGTTTTGTTTTAAACACTGTGATAAACTTGGAATTTGTAGATAATCAGCAGATGAGCCAATTGTGAGTTTCCTAGTACATCAAGTACAACTAGTGATTTAGCACAAAACAATTACTCTTTGTTGTGTGCAGTGACCTACTGCGAGGTTTTCGAATCTTTGTGACTGTTGACCTTCTCTCAAGAGGTAGCTTCGAACTCTGTGGATTCCATTTTAGGAAATAAAATAGATAAAGTGACTAGTGAAGAAAAGAATGTAATAAAGCGACTAGGACATCTGCAGCCCAATTTGACAGTTAAGCATGTTACAAAAACCAGAAATGGAACTACAGGCGCAAATTTAACAATATATACACAACCTGTAAATGGCTATGTGGTTGCAGTATTAGAAATGCGCTTTTTTGCTTTCCATGCCTTCTGTTTAGCTCTGAAGTGAGTAATTGGACAAAAATAGAATATGTCAATTTGGTACATCTTAGTGAAAAGATAAAGAAGCACGGGAATTCACGCTGACGTAAAAATGTATGTATTCAGTTTGCCATGTTTGGTTGTGTGAATATTAATGCTTAGCTTACAGACTGTCAGGAAAATGATACAATAAGCAAGGTGATAGGAATAGATACATTCTTTCTAGGCTAATAGATTGTATAAAAATTTGTGGGGCGTTTGAGCTAGCACTCATTAGTAGTAGTGGTGGTAGCAGCAGCGGATAGTGCTAGTGTGCATTTTAACTGTAGGTCTTGTGAACACTCACATTTTTATTCCACGAACTGCCACTGATCCTAAACCAAAGTGTTTCTAAATCAAGAACATATCATCATGGATAGCTCAGTTTTAAAAAATAAAATCATCCTCAGTCACTTTGATTAAACTAATCAATTGAAAGAAGGAAAAAACATAATAAAATTTGTCAGCGCTGCTTTAAATCATATTGTATAGAGTAATCATCAAATGGGCATATCCCTTATAGTCATGTACACTCTTGTTAGACCTGTTCTACTGCGTGAGGAAATAATGAACAAATAAACTTCATCGGTGTAGGAATGTTTATGAATAGGGATTACTGACAATGTTTGACTTCATCAGAAATTAAATTTTGCAACTGCTTTCTCAAAAAGCTCTGGAATGCATATATGCAGTGGGAAATGTAAAACAATGTTCCCACCAAGGACAGACAAGATAAAGAAAGAGAAAAAAATGCAATACTAATGAGGTATTGTATACACAAGTTATACACTGCAGGGCAACAATTGGTATACATAGATCTAAGTAGATTCATTGCAGTTACCACTCTTTAAGAGGAAGGGATGAACTGAAGGAACCTTAGCAAGCTTCAGGATGTAGACATAGGGACCACAGCGACATACGGAAGTCCCTACCAATCCAGGCTTGAAAATACCAATCCAGCCTTGAATTCTTCCACCATTAGAGCCATCCAGGGATGGCAATGAACAATCCTTAACCAAGCAGTCTTATAGTGTCCACATTGGGTACTTTTTCCTTTGAGCACAATCTATCCAGCACTATCTTATGTCATGAACCTAGAAGCACACTTGAAAGACAAAAAGGATATGAAATGAAAAGGGAAATTATGGAAAATAAACTGTGTAGAATAGAAACCACCCCAGTATTTGCCTAGCAACCAGGGAAAATCATGAAAAAACCAGGTCAGATTGGAAAGTGAATGAGAATCAAACCTGAGAACACCCTCCAAATGCAAACCTCACATGTTACTGAAGAGCCATCACCCTTGGTTTGTTGAGGTATTTATTAGTGTAGAATGCTTTCTTAAGGATATGTATGACTGAAATTTCATGAACATTTTCAAAAAATCATCTTTTCCTCTTTTTAGTCTATAAAATAGTGTAAACCTTCCTGAATCCAAGGAATGCTTAAATAGTATCTGAAAGCCAATTTTAAATGATCTAATCTAGTTTGAAAGTTACGTGAATGCTAGTGTTACATATGAATTCTAATTCTTTATCCTTGTTTTCTCGCTATTGAAAATTTCGGCATTTTTCATCATTTGAAATGCTCCTTGCGTCACAGTTTTAATGTTAGACTAATGAAACTTGCTATACATGTTCATAGAGACACAGTGAATAGAAATTGCCCTGGATTTTATTGTAAAATGCATTTAAGCACACTTTCTTTACTTTAAAACACAAAAATTTCAAATTTTGGGCAAAAAAGTCATATTCATAGTTTTAAAAATTTCTGGAGCCTTAAGTTATTGAGACACAGAGATACCTAGCACAAATTAAAAAATTGATGTGTTGGGATCCTGTTGTTAAAATATTAAACCAAAATTTAAGTTATTTTGTTGCAAGGGACTTTTTAGGTGACGTAACCAAAAACAAATAAATTTGACAATACTTTCCAAACTATCAAAATGAAATTGACAAAATTTGAGTTGTATTATATTTGCACTAAGTTACATCTGCAATATAAATCTTAAAAAGCTAGTGTTATTAGTTCAGGATTTCAAATTTTCAGTCATAGGTATCCTAAGTCTGTAGCGCCTGGAAATTATCAATAGGAAGTAAATGAAATTTTGCTTATGTTTCAAACCTTAATTCACACCAATGAATGATGCTGACATGCAATGTATATTACTTCTCATGCCACCTAATGGGACCTGGAAATTTCTTGGGTTCACAAGGTAAGCAATACTTCAGCACAAATTTTAATAAAATAATAGGAGTTATGCCCACTTTATGAATACCTATACTACTTATGTCAATAAGCTCAAATATTTATGCCAGTCATTTTGAAATAGATTATATGACTTAAATGTGTTGTATCATTCCTTTCTTTTTCTACTCAAAATAATACCAAAATATTGGTATTCCAGTGCAGCAGCTGGGACAACTATTTGGAGATGTGTAGCCATCTGAAAATATGCCTCAGATTTGTGCATATGAGAGGAACACTATCCAGAGGCATAGGTATCATGTCCAAAGCTTATAAACAATAGAGATGTCATGAATTATCAGCTTCCTCAGTCTCAGTAGCTCTACATTACTTCCTACTTTATTTATCCATTCCAGAGGTTCAAGAAAAAATGCATAGCCCAAGTACTAAAATCCTCCAGTCCTCATAGATATGTAGTTCATTTGGGAACCTTCAGTTAAAAAAATAATAAAAAGCTAACCTGTGGTGCAAAAGCTCAGCCTATCACCTGGTCACTGCATCCCCCTTACTAATAAGATAAGTAAGGACTCTTTTTGTATTGCATAATTACTACTGCAGTTATTTTGCAGTAAGATCATAAATAAAGAAAAACATAGTTATACCTTAATTTGTAGTTATGGTTACCAAATGCAGTAATCTTTACCATATCTCTGCTTTTCTGTAACATGATAGCAAGATAGTTTATTCTCAATTATTGAGCAGTAGGTACAGAAACCATTGAATTTCAGCTTCAAAATATAAGCTAAGGTACATGTTTTTGTAATAATTTACAGATGCAACCCACAAGAGGACTTCAGGTCAACAGCGAGATGGATATCTTGATGCAGATGAATCAAATTTACTTCTCACAAATGTGAAACACCTACTTCAGTTTATAGATAAGCAACACCTAATCAGAAGAAGATTTCAAAAGTTTAATGCTGTTCATTTATCCTTTAAATATCATAGGTTTATTTTGCTTCATGCAGGAAGAAAATACAAATATCAGGCACATTTCATTGATAGAAAATATGATTTCACTGAATTATTGTTCTATGTCTCAGCTTCTTAAGAGTGCACATGAGGAAGACCACCGCAAATGGTCCCATACGTGATGAGTATTGTAAGCTATTGAGCACCCTGTTAATGAAGAACCAAATACAGTCAAACTTGCCTAATTTGAAGTTGAAGGGATGAAGGAAAAAAATTGAATTATTCATGTTTTCGAATTAAAAAAGTTTGATTTTTTAAAAAATGTTTCTAAATAAAACAGGTCTAAACTAAATGAAATTAGAGTGTGTACTTACAGTTTTGCAATGTTAAAACTCAGGTTCAGTTCTGATTCAAAGTTGTTTTAAAGAAACTTAATATCTTTGTTTGTTTTTAAGCATTTAACTTTTGGTTTACACAAAACACTTCTAGTTTATCAAGTGATTGAAATAATGTTTCACAGTTTTAAAAGAAATGCTGTTTCGCTTTTAAAAAACCACTGCTTGCCTTAAAGTTAGTTTTTCCCAATTGCTGTGCAAATTCCGCTGCTTTTGCTTTGATAAGGGGTCTGATTGAACCACTTTTTTTATGCACTCATCGATGTCAGGGTTTTCAGGCCCTTTTGCTCCTTTTTTACTTTCATCACTGAAACTTGTACACTCTTCAGAATTTTATCATTACTTTTGAGGTATGCAATGTACTCTGGGGGATTCCGAAGTCACACTTTTTTTTAAACCTTTTTCCACTTTGTAAATGGCTGCTGCCTTTCCAGCTAAAGTAAGAGTGCCTGCCTCGGTAGCGTATATGGTAGCATGTCTGCCCCCCGTTCAAGAGGTCTCGAGTTCAAATCTCGGTCAGGGTGAGTTACCTGGATAAGGTTCTTTCCGGGGTTTTCCCTTATCCTGAAAGGCGAAGGTCGGGTAACTCTAAGCTCTATGGATCCTGGGATCATTTGAGCATCATTTCACCCATTTCACTCATCGTCCTATATGACTCAATGTTGGAGGACATAAATTACAAAAAAAAAAAAAAAAAAAAGTAAGAGTTTTGTAATTTACACATTTAGGTTTGGAGAGAGCCATTGTCAGCTAAGTTCACTATTTAAACACTCACTTATGATTTCGATGTATATACCTGTGTACACAATTTAAAAATGCTCACTTTACTGCACGGGAAGTTACTGCTACAAAAGTATGCTAACTGTATGTGACCGCAGGTAGACAGAATAGAAAGGGGTACAGTGTTCACAATGAGAAGTGTCTTGGCTGGCAACAAGTTCCTAGAATTGCACAAAGTAATGCACATTCATTACCAACAGGAGAGGGAATTGGAACTACAATAAGATGCAATTCCTGGAATTTTAGCAAGGAAAGGAAATGAGACCACAGTATAGCACAATTCCTGCAAGTTTGACTAACCTATAATTTTTTCAGTCACTTTCGTTGAATATTATATTGAATCATCCAAAAAATATATTGATTTACAAAATATCTTTTAACATTGCCTTGTATAGAAATGTCAAGGGACTATGCTAAAAGCTCAAATTATTCACAATTTCAAATTTAAAAAGTTTGAATTAAGTTCGATTGTATTGAAAATGCTATAAAATATGAAGTGTTTCCCTATAGTAGCTGTCTTCAAAATCAAATTAAATATACTTTCATGTTTGTTTACAAATTGCTTCAAAGTAATGTTAAAATTTAGAATGAGTAAATTCTTGCTCAATGGAGATGATGTTTCAGCTATTTTGTTGCTAACAGAGTAGTTTGAATACATGTATATTTTCAAGATTCCATCTTATAAACCATCTAATATGCAGATCTTCAAAGGCTCCAAAATTGCTTTTCAAACATAATATTACAAAACTTAATCAAAATAATTTTTTTATTGCTATGACATTCACATAATAAATTTTGCAAAATGTGATAAATACAATGTTCATTAGCAGAGTACCAAGCATAATGCTGTGGCAGATTTTGAGAAGTTTATTACAGAAACTCTTCTTTTATAAAACATTATTGGAAAATCTGAAGCATGAAATTGAATTTTCAGAACATTCAGAGTTAAGTAGATAGAATAACTCGGTGGTGGCTCTTCCATGCTATCGTTGCCACCTAGCAGGACTTCAGACCAGCAAACACCACTTGAAGGTACATTGGCACCATGTCTCACTTTTCTGTGTCAGATACCTCTCTTGATACATTAAACATTGTGTCACTTTTCTGGGAAGCACATGTGTTTATTTCTAAAAGTTTAAAATAAACACAAATCTGCTCATTGTCTGTGCATGGTGTTTGTTAAAAAGTTTCCAAATACTGCACCACCAGCAAGAAAGATACACAAGATTGTGCTTAAATTTCAAGCTTCAAGGTGTTGGTCATGAAACAACCTAGGAGGTCAGTTTTAAGAGAAATAAACTGGATGAAATCAATGCTGCTTTAGAGTGATTGTTTTAAATATTTATAAATGCATTAGCTCAAAAAACAGGTGTATCTCAGTCTTCTGCAAGAAATGTTACATGTCTACTAAAATTAAAGATATATCGCTATACACAAGTGTAAACATTGGAACCAAATGATCCAGAAATTGACCGAATTAGTGTAATTTGTTTTTTTTTTTTTTTTTTTTTTTTTTGATCTGTAGAAAGCGGTTTCACTGATCCACAGCTATAGTTTTCCTGAATCTTAGCTTCATTCTACTCATAACAGTAGACACTGGATTTCTGAAAAACCTGAACTATTGCATGAAATCCCTCAATTATGACCTGAAGATTGGAGAGTGGTGTAACTACTAGAAGAATAACTGGACCCATTTCTTTAATTAAAAAGAGAATGGAGGCTAATTCCAGAGCCATTTTTTGATCACTTGACAAAAGAAAAATCCTATGGTTGGCAGCAACAAGATTCTGCAACAGCATATATGGCTACCGAGTCATTAAACGCAATAAGAGAAATGTTTCATGACAATTATAAGTCGAGATTTAACTGTATTGGAAGAATTATAAGTGTTCATCCTTGTTCTTTGACCTAACTTGTTACAATCTATATCTTTCAAAGTATTGTTCTAAGCCTCATATACTACAGTCAGAAGGTCAACATTTTTCAGCATCTGCTGTAAGGTAAGGAGTTTACTCCATCTCTGATTGTGTAATGTTACTGGCCACTGCCAACTCACTCACAGAGTGGAAGGAGCACATGGTGACCAATATCATATATAATAATGATATTGTTTTAATGAATATAAGAAGTTTATTTTACACATTTGTACCTTTCTACTATGTACTTACAGCAAATGAAGGAAAACTTCATTCCTCTCAAAAATTCAATACCGAAGTTTCATCGGTAATATATGTTTTGAGAACCCTTGAAACCGAAATTAAATCTTTAGAAAAAACATCAGCATGACTGAGCAACATAACTCAAACACAAAAAGTCAGTTACACACTAAACTTGATATTTAATTATTAAATTTTAGATGAGTCGTATTTAAGCTTTTCTGGAAAAGCTCCCTACACCAAACTTCCCTTTACATAAATTTTTAAACATTTTAAATTTTCTCAACAAAAAAAGGCTGTAATGATTTTGATTAAAGTACCATTAAAAATATTTACATGACAAATAAAGTGTATATTTTGAGTTTCTGGGAAATATCCTGTGAAGTTCTCTTCATTTGGAAGAAATTTTGCTTAATCTTATAACAATAAAAGTTAACCAATAGACAAAAGTGTATTACAAATATATGTGTCTGTGTAAATAATGCTCAGAAGTTAATAATGAAGTCATTCTCCTTTTTGCTTCCCAATATTTTGATGTTAGAATTTCAAAAGCTGCAAGGGATCCACAATTATTTAAATGTTCCATGTCCATTTCTTCCTCTTCTTAGGAGCTGCAAACCGCAATTGTTTTCTGCAGAGGGGAGAGGCTTTAATTCCTCTATAATGAGACTTACAGGAATAAATCTGGACAATTACCTAATGTCTCATCCCTCACATTTCTGTAGTGCAGCTGTTAGTATGCATGCTTATGCATGTTGAACTAAAGGTAGAGGTTGCTCATCAAATGGAATTGGTCAGCCTGATAAGTTTAATGACTGAATCTGGTTTCCTTCCTTTTCTTTGCCAGATTGCCTCTTTCTCTTTTCCTATCCGTCTTCCTTGACTAAACTCTTGTTTTCTTCAACCCTTAAGGTATTAGAGCATTCGAGACCTAAGGGTAGGCCGCACCATGACCAAGTGGTTAGATCGCTTGACTCTCACCAAGGCAGCCCAGGATTGATCCTAGACAACCATTAAGTGAGATTTGTGGTGGACAACATGGCACCGGGGTGGGTTTTCTCTGGGACTTCCGGTTTTCCCCACCATCATTCCACCAATTGCTACTTTATCATCTTTCGTTTCATCCACTTTGTCCTCATTCCATTCATCTATTTCCCTCATTCTCATTGGCCTGATCACCCATACTGGATTTCTCTCTCTCTTTGATTCATAGTTGTGGCTTGCTCACCTGATGCCTAAAATGGCATAAGGGGTAGAGGACCATAAATGAAAAGTACTGTGTCCTATACCAAGAGAAGAAGAAAAAGAAGAGACCTAGGGTTCATTTCATACTTATCTTAATTCTTTACTCTATGCGCTGATCTGTGATGGCACAGTGTTGTCCTCCGTTGGCAAAACGAAAAAAGGTTGATGATGAGTATACTGATCTCCCAGCTAAGTCTGAAAGACTCATCGACCAACTGCAGGTATGGTCCTCCAGATATTCTGAGGGTTGAGTAAGGGTGATTCAACTGCCAACTCTTAAAAAGTGGTGTCCTGAAGAAACATTTGAAATCTGCTCATCTAAAATGAAAATGTTTCCAGAAACAAAACATTCTGGAGTAATACTCCCTCATTCTAATCTGAGGGCAGGGACTGTTTTGAAAAAACATTATCAAACACTTAAGATTCTACAATGGAACTGGACATCTTTATATCAAAATAACTTTTAGTGGCATAAGCCATTGACAATATATCCGTTAATAATGACAAATTGTTCAATCCTCAGTCTTTAAAAGTATTCTTGATTTTCAGGTGTTTCTAGCACTGTCATGGAAAGAATATGGAATTTTAAGGCAAGGTATATCATTCATTTCTAAAATGAAATATATGATGTAGCTGTTGCCAGGAAGGTTTATCTCAATTACAATCTAGCAAATATGAAAATAAAACATTCTAAGAGCAATTTGTAAACCCACTAATTACTGTTAAAAGAGCAGAGAAAGTCATGCAAATGTGACATGTTAGACTGATTTGAGAAGTATTGTTTCTTTTCCCCTCATTACATTGTAAAGGGAAGGGAATTTCTATGCCATCACGTAGTGACCACATAGTTCCTAAAAGATTTAACTACAGCTTAAGCCTACTGCATTCCCCTAATCCATTTTTGCTACAAGGAAATATATAATAAAAAAGTATTTCAGCAAATACTTAAAAGCAGGGGCATATGGTCATTAAGTGCCAGAGGGGCCAGGCCCCACTGATAATATCGTGCAACTTAAGACATTTTTTACATTGAAGAAAAAATAATTTTATATTTTATTCAATTGTAATAATCATTACAAACAATAATTTGTTATAACACAATATTTAATCAAAGTATAAACTTGAAAGAAGCGTAGGGACAGTGAAGCACAAATTAATACAAAATTGAATCGAGAATATATTGACACATTGCTTCACTCACACTGTTTATTCACAGGACATGTTTCAAGAGCTCTTGCTCCTATCCTCAGCTGATACTCGACTCAAGCAAGAGCTCTTGAAACATGTCCTGTGAATAAACAGTGTGATTGAAGCAATGTGTCAATATATTCTCGATTCAATTTTGTATTACAATATTTAATGGTTAATGAAATTTGCTATTCACGGTGTTGTGCACGACAGCCATGCCAGTCTCCTTCAGAAAGCAGAACATTGGGCCAGATTATGTTGGGCCTGCAGACCTTCCTCACTCTGCCACTCTCCTCTTCCTACATCGTTCACAGCAATGCTTAGGGCCTGCTAGTTGCGGCCTGTTACATGAAGTTTCAGCATCCATGTGATTGTCACTGGAAACTTAATTGTTTGGTAGACAATATAGTGTAGTTTTAAAATAAATATAGCAAACTATTTATTGAAAAGTCCCTTTCATTCATTAACGGTAGAATAAATACTTGAACTTAAAACGAATAGGTGCACATCAACCAAATAATTTTATATTTACACAACAAGATAACATAAAACAGAGGACCTTGTGTAAAAGTTGGTTTAATAACAAGTCATGGCTAACTGCAAGTGAGGAGAAATAAAGTGTCTTTTGTTTTTACTGTTTGTTATTTGGAGGTGAAGTACGACGTTAGTACGAATATGAAACAGTTAAGTGAACAAATTACAAAACACGAGACATGTGCACTTCACTTACAAAATGCCGCCCGCCTCAGTAGTGTAGATGATAGCGTGTCTGCCTCACGTTCAAGAGGTCCCGAGTTCGAATCTCGGTCAGTGTGAGTTACCTGGATAAGGCTTTTTCCGGGGTTTTCCCTTATCTTGAAAGACGAATGTCAGGTAACTCTAAACTCTATGGACCCTGGGCTCATTTGAGCATCATTTCACCCATTCCATTCATCGTCCAATATAACATTGGAGGACGTAATTACAACAACAACAAAATTACAAAATGCCTGTAAATTTAAGTTATTGGGAATTGTAAGCAGAGTACATTCATGTGAAATGAATGTTGAAATAAAACTCATATCTCAAGCATACGATGGTGCCGTGATAGTGAGCAGTAGCCATGGAAGTTAATGCAGGACTCTTTCCCATACACCACATATGTATACTGCTATGCTCACCAATTAAATATGGTTAAGGAAATGCTTGTTCAAAAAACATAAAATCCAAAACATAAAATGTTTTACGCCAACATTGGTGGATTCTCATTTTACTCGTCTTCACCATAACACAGTGACCTGTTGTGTTCAGTTTGCGACAACTGCATTCCATATTTAAATTTGAATTTATGAGTCACTATGTTTACACTCAGTCTTCACTTACTTGTTGTTGTATAATTGAAACGTTTTCAAGATCATTCGATCTCATCATCAGCTGTTTGGTGACTCCTGCATTCCAGCTGCTTTCACAACAATATGGAATTTTCAGTCAGGGATTGTGAACAATGTTCATGGGGTAAAGAAAAAAACATTATTTACTACAGTTGTTTGGTAAGCTTGAGCTGATGGATGAGTGGGATGATGTAAGAATACAGGAAGCTCTTGGTTTTAAGAATTTTATAAATAATCCAGAATTTTTTTCTACAACATTGTGAAACATTCTAGCATTCCGACATAATTCAGATGTACAGTGCCGATAGTGTTAGAGTATTGAAGTATTTTGAATTAGCCGTGCCTGAAATTCATGAGAATAGAAAATACCAGGTTGATGCTAACTTTGCTCCTCAAGAAAGTGACCGAATGTTCTATAGCCAACATGAATTAGGATGCCAAAGAAGTGTGTGACACAATAGTCAACCAAATGAAAGGACGATTCCAACAGTCTCATATATGCAATAATTTTGCAATTATTGAACCAAAGATTTTGATTACATTCGGAAAACAGTTCCCTGCTGATTCTGTGAGAAAATTTGCATAAAATTAAAATCCCTTATCTCCTAAGAAAAATTAAAAATTGAACTGTCAGTGATTTATGATAATGATACATTTAAAGATATCTCTTCAGGCAGAGAACTCTTCAGTTTTTTGATACAGCACTCCAATGAGAAAGAAGTTCCAAAAATACTGAAAATTGCACAAACAACTACAGTTTCAACAGTTGAGGTAGAGAGAAGTTCCAGCACATTCAAAAGAATAGGCTTAATTCCTTAGTTGTTTGCTGCATTCACAAAGAGAAAATTGGTGAAGTCCCTAACTTAAAAAACACAGTGAAATGTATGTCGTCTAGAAGAACAGATGTACTCAGATATTGTACAAGTAACACTGCCACTTTGTGAGTTTTATTTTATCTTTTATTATTAGTTATTTGATGTTTAAAAAATGTATGGTGTCATAACACATTTCTGCAATTGCAGTGTTTTTTTGGCAATGCAACTAAAGTTGACCTGTTTTAAAATGTATAACCACACTGTACTTTCATTACAAGCATCTTCACATCTGGCCATACCAAGAACAATACTCACGAGCTGCCACTGCTTATGAGGTAGATAAAATAATGTTTTATAGCAATAGTTTGTTAAAAAGTGGATAGAGAAAGACACAAATATAATTGGAAATTAATTATTCTTTCACACTGGCCGTGTGTAGGCTAAATTGTGGAAACGTAGAGTCAGACTGAAAAATTCAATGCCATAGCCGGGATTTGAACCACGGATCTTCTGGTTTTTCGTCCAGCCGCACTACCATTGTGCTACTATGGCCAACGTGCCGATATGACATTAAATTCTCCAACTGACTCGTCTTTTCCCGGTAAACCACTTAGGAGTTCTCATAAACACATGAGACAACTACTTGTAAGTACTTTAAGGCCCAGGCTTTATAGTTAACCACTATTAGGTCAATTAATGGAAATTAATTATTCTTTCACACTGGCCGTGTGTAGGCTAAATTGTGGAAACGTAGAGTCAGACTGAAAAATTCAATGCCATAGCCGGGATTTGAACCACAGATCTTCTGGTTTCCGTCCAGCCGCACTACCATTGTGCTACTATGGCCAACGTGCCGATATGACATTAAATTCTCCAACTGACTCGTCTTTTCCCGGTAAACCACTTAGGAGTTCTCATAAACACATGAGACAACTACCTTAATGGCGACTTACTACTTGTAAGTACTTTAAGGCCCGGGCTTTATAGTTAACCACTATTAGGTCAATTAATGGAAATTAATTATTCTTTCACACATGTGAAACACATTCTCATGTGTTTATGAGAACTCCTAAGTGGTTTACCGGGAAAAGACGAGTCAGTTGGAGAATTTAATGTCATATCGGCACGTTGGCCATAGTAGCACAATGGTAGTGCGGCTGGACGGAAACCAGAAGATCCGTGGTTCAAATCCCGGTTATGGCATTGAATTTTTCAGTCTGACTCTACATTTCCACAAATATAATTTATAGATTTGTTATTATATTCTAAAAACTTAAGAAAAAAACTGCTCATTCAAAAGTCTGTACATCTGATTAATAGATAAATGGATTCAATTTGTTAAGAAAATATAAAACGTGTCTTCAATAAGGTGCCAATTGAAGATACAGATCTGATGCTTATTCAGTCAGCAAAATATATTGCTAAATTGAAGTACAATTCCTTTTTCTAAAATTTGTAGAATGTTTATTTCCAAAGAGAAAAAGACATTAATAAAGTTTAGGTAAATTTAAAACATATATATTGCAACCAAAGATTGAAGGTTGGAAAGATGTACACATTAATTTTGTGCCAACTATTCCCTATTTTCTTTCCTGAACTGGTAGACATCTTTATAAACATGTTCAAGAGATCTCCCATTCTTTGTACATCTTTCTTCTGCATTGATAAACACTCGACCATCACATTTTCAACCTAGTCTCAATTACTTTGAGTCACTTTCTGGGCAGTCTCACAAAATATGGAGATGCATTGCATGTCAGTGATATGAAGTTGCGATTTATTCACATACAAGTTGAGATGTATCTCAGGTAGTGGAGTTTACTGCTAAGATGAAGTATTTTTATTCATCTATAATTGCCTTGTAAATATCCTCCTTAGTATAGTGTCACTTGAAAGAAACAAATGTTTCTCTCAAGACAGAAAAGTCATATCTGTGCAATATTTCACTTTCTACTGCACAGCAGACTTGTAGTCAGCTCATTATGTTTGCGAAGTCAATCATAAATTTGGGAGTGAGGAACTATGTAATGTTTCACAATTGTATTTACTTAAAACTATGTCTTCTCCAATAGTGTTGTCTTCCTCAAATACCCATAAGCAAGAAGAACTTATTACAATGGCATACAAAGAAAAATTATAGAACTCGTGAAAAAAAAAACAGTTAATTAAATAAACCTTTCAGAAGAAATAAAAACAACTTTTACTTCAATAAATCATTTAATAGATAAGGACAATATGGAGCTGTGTGCCTTCTTCTTCTTCTTCTTTGTATTATTACTTCCTTCAGCTAATAATTGTTTGCAAAGCGGCAAGAGCAACAGACACGTGTATTTTGAGTTATAAAATATAACTTACAAACAAAACTGAAAGCCAATGCATTACATTCACATGACTTTCTCTATCCAGTTTTCAATAGAATATTCTTACGAAACTTATTCTTCTAGTTCAGGTTAATAAGATAAAGAACTGTATAAATGTTTTACTATGAAATTTCTAGGACTAGGGGAATAAATCTTTTACGAACTGAATGTTATGCAATAGTTTTTAAATTCTATTCACCTTGCATGACATTGCAAAAACAAAGAAACAAAAAAATTAGAAAAACAAGGCTTTCTATTTAAGAAAAGAATAAATACTGGATAACTCAAACCAATAATAATGAATACCTTGGAAATGAGTAACTGTAATAAAATAAAAAAGTAAAGAAAAAAATTTAAAAATCCTATGTTGTTGTTGCTTTAATGAGATCTACATTTGTATTACGATTTTGTCTATCTCGTATGGTTTACCAATTATATAAAAATCATTCAGAATGAAGAGTACATCAGAAGCTATTCCCAGATGATTTAAGGTTTACACTTCATTTGTCAAATTAAGAAAAAAAGGTCTTAAACATATATTTTAATCAAAATCATTAATATTTTTCCACAATCAGAGATGCAGGCACACACTTATGCAGACCTTTTTCTAAAAATGCCTTTTTTGGATTTTTCAATTCATGGAATGTACACATGTAGAGAAAGATTATAACATTTTTGGTTGGAATGTAATTATATCTTTACCTACTATATACATGGAAGTAAAAGTAAAAGGTACAGAAAGGAGCTGAGGTATATACACAGAAATACATAACATGAAAAAGCTTAACTAAGATTGAAACACATAGCATTTTTACATTACTTGAAAAGGATTGGCAACCTTCTTTATATTCCTTTTCCTAAACCTTGATATTTACTTAAGATTATATTAATTTTCAATTACCAAAAGGTAGAATTAAAATAAAAGTTCCATGTCATAATCAAGATACAAACCACCAAACTTCAGCTTCCTGTATCACTACAATGGGCTATGATACCGATTTGTCAGTATATCATTTAGTTCTCCACATGAACCCAAATTTTGTGGTAAAGAACAAAATATTCTCAATTTCTCTAGGGATAGCATACCCAATGTTAATTTAAATACTTTTTGATTCTGATTCTACATTTCCAACCTATGGAAGAACAATTAATAAAACTGAACTGATCATGTTTTCTTAATGAATCTAAAACTGCCTTGAATTCTAATCTCTGGGGCACATCTGCCATCGCAAATAAAGACTATACGAAGGTCACCAATCAACGCATTATTCAGTACCTGATTGAACAGTGATCTGCAATTTTATGTAGTATGCAAAAATGGAATTTTTTTTATATTCATTTCTCAAAGACTGAGAAGAGCAAAAGAAAAATTTATCAGAAGGAATTTCCTACAGCTATACTGAACAAACAAACAAAGCAGCACATGTTTATACACATTTCTAATATGATGAGACTTCATGCCATAAAACAGCACTTTATTGCAAGGAATATTCCTTGAAAGAAGATATTTTAACCACTTCCATTCTATACAGAGTGTTAATGAACTACGTTAAATATTTTCAGAGCAATTGGAGATATCTTAAACAAGTAATCTGAGATAGGAGACTTATGGCCTGTTGGTTCAAATGTGGAAGTTACGGCTAAAGTTTCTGAAGTACCAGTACGCCACTGCTGATGATGATACCATTTGAATACCTACACAACACACGAAAATGAAGAGACATGTCAGAGCACTCTCTCGGGTGCAATGTTTATGATGTTAGTGTTCAAAGTGGCGAAGGAACGACTGTCGTAATCTGTCCAAAATTCTTTGTGTTTCAAATAACTTCATATGCTGCTATTATTCGGACAGTTAGGTCGTCTTCTGAGGTAATAGGTATTTCATACACCAAAGACTTGAGGTCACCCCAGAAAAAGAAATTAATTGGTTTGAAGTAGGGAGAGCATGCCAGCCAAACTGCAGCTGGACTACTCCTTCCATCGAACAGCATAAACGTGATTTAAATCACAATGTTATTGTACTGGTCAATCAGCTTAATGTTCTTAGTTACGAATCACATTATTTCTTCCTGTTAGGGTTTACGTATTAAAAACATGAAGAAAAAAAATTTAACTGCATGAGGAACTGAACCAATGACCTTTAGAACACCAGTTTTCAGCATTACAGATTGGGCCACCAGAGTACTTACAGAACCCCTCCAAACTAGTAGGCTACATGATGCGAGAAGGCTGCTGTTAGCTGTATTAGCTGTTGTTCAGTGTAACCCTGGCAGATGATTAGAGATCTGAGAGATCTTTGAGACATTAAATCTTGAGAATGACAATAACGCGCAACTAAGAATTGATATTTCTATATTTGGGAAGCAGTTTTAAAGACATTCTAATCCAATAATTTCACCCACCTTGTTTAAATATCAAGTTATTAGCATCTGATGCCAATTAGATTTAACACAATTAACTGTGTTATGCTTAGCCACAGATCATGCATTGCCTATCTCAACTTCCTTAGTCACTTCAACAATCACTGAAATTATTTTGATGCAGTTGATTAACACCTTGTAGATACAGCAATATGTATAAATGAATTACACATTATATATCATAAAAAAATACCTCTTGTATATAAATTATCCTCTCAAGTTTCATGAGGCGTAATATAATTGAAATTTCTAGACTGTGTAACTAATATTCTTTTGTCTCTGAACAGCAGGTGCCGAGTTATTGTTTATAAAACATTATTCTTGCTCTAGATACCCATTTCTATGATATACGTATAAAACCAATGCTTACTTAAAAATGAACAATGTATAGCATTATCTGTGTTGAAATATCCAAGTACTACTCCAACAGAGCCATAGCTTTGTCATCTTTTAGTATACTACTTCAACTGGTCTCACGCATAGGCTGTATGATAAAATTACAGGAAAGTGCAGCCAATCACTGAGGCTTTATTGACTCCTTGATATTCTTTCTTGTTTACTTACAAGCTTATTTAAGAGCATAAGGGTAATAACCAGAACGCGTGATTGAAGAAAATCAAGGAAGTTATTTAAAAATGGATTAGGAAATTTTTGGGTTAATATAGGACTTTTAAAAAAAGGTTTTTGGAAGGAAGTAAGACTGAAATTAGAGTATACAGATAGGCAAACTTTATTTGCCCAGCTGAGGGAGAAAAGTTCACTGGGGTACTATAGGGGAATAAAAGGTGACTCAGATAGGTATTTGTCAATTTGCACAAATAATGAAAGAGAGGGATTAGCTTGGATTGGATTGGATTAGTGGGTTTTAGGGCCCGTCGACGAGGTCATTTGGGCTCGCTTGGTTTAGATTAGGTGTTCGGAAACTAAGGGGAATGAACAGATGTTATCCTAGGAATGTTCCCCATCTGCAGAGAAGGAAGATGAAATTCAAATTAACATTCACATACAGATACAGAGAATTGGAGAGAATGTCTGATTGGTAAGAAATGGCTACTTAAATATAAGAAAATTGCAATTACGAAGATCTTTGGAGATCTAAAGCAGATATCAAAATTAGGAGTCTTTATGGAAGGTTAGGTTAAATTGAGATGGTCAGTTGAAAGGCATAAAGAAATATTGGTTAATATAATATGTATTTTGTAAATTTTTTTTGTTGTAATATGTAAAACAAAAAAAAATTAAGAATTGCATATTCTATATACAAACTGTATCTGGTAGAATGGATATGACTGGCCAAGATCCTGGACTGACTGCCAAGTCATATTCATGACATGTAATATCTTAGTACTCATAAATGAAGACCAAATAAAGACCATATTTTTATTGGCTCTTACTAGTGTTTTAATAGGCATAACTTTTTTTAAAATTTCAAATGTAATCAAAATAGATATTATGATACAAGAAGGCCAGTATGGATGAATAAAGCAGTAAAGCTATGCAGAGGACTGTGAGAAATGAACGACCTCATCAACGTAATTGATAATGATCATTTCAGTACACTGGTTAGCCTGTGCTTAAGTACAAAAGGAAATGTTGCAATGATGGATGAACTCTCATTCCTCACGGTATTGATATGTAACTGTTAATTAAAATGTCAGCTTCACTGGTTAAGGTAAAAAGTAGCAAAAATTATCTGCAATGTAGATTTTAAGATAAGCAAAAGTGGAATAAAACCTTGTTAACCTAAACATGCAATTCATAGTAGTGGTGAAAATCAAGCTGAGACAATATATAAAAGGATATCTGGATATATGATCAGACTATATAGTCATGCTTTCATTTACAACTTCAATTAAATAGTTTATATTATATTTTACTGAAAAACCTACTGCTGCATTCAAGGCATTAAAAAAAAAAACTTTTTAAGGTACTTTTATTATGCTTCATATAAAATAAATATTTTGTTCATATTACCTTGTTTATTTATTTCTTTACCATTCCATTAAAGACCAAAGGAGGTAAATCCTATTAAACAGGTCTGCTTTTTGCTCCTTCCATATTATTATTCAACAATCTGGATTTTACATAATTTAACATCCTTCAACATAGGTCATATTGAGCAATAATGAAATGGGTGAAATTATGTTCAAATGAGCCAGCCCAGGATCCATAGAGTTACCCAACATCCCAAAATTCGTCTTTCAGAATAAGGGAAAACCCAGAGAAAAAACTTGTTTCAGATAACCCATCCTGACCGAGATTCAAACTCGGGACCTCTTGAATATCAGGCAGGACATACTACTCCCATACCACAGAGGCAGCCATCTGGGTTGTAGTCTGGCTGATTTAAGTATTTGACTGATTCAAAAAACTTACATCTGCTAATACTACAATTAAATGCAGTATGTGCTATGACTGGAAGCATCAGAAAGCCAGAGAAACAAAAAGGGTCTGTTCTACAGCATGACAGTATTATTGTGAGAAAACCTGGGTTTAATTCTCAGTACCAGGAAGGGGATCTTTTCACAAATGGGAAGTCTGTCATGGGATGTACTCAAACTTGTGAACTCCTTAGGTACTAGCTGAAGAGCTACTTGATGAAAAAGTAGCAGATTTTACAAATTGCAAATAAGTGGCCGAGGAAAGATAACATTCTGTTAATGATGTCAAGTGTGGATGATGGCAGAAGATTAACATATGGAAGCCTTGGACCAATTGGGCTGTTGGAATTAGCTGGAAACTAAAGATAATTTGGGCAAGAATAATTATTATTACTTTGTATGATATGAATCTTGACTGTTCTGTTTCTTAATAGAAACCCAATACATATTTATAGCAATTATTTATAGATAGCAGCTTCACTGCTCAGTAACTAAGTTTTAATACATTTAATATTAAGACAAACTAAAACACTGGAATTATTGTCCTTTTTCCCCAAAAGTTTTCTTACAAGTGCTTTTTCCTCAAGATCTTTTGCTAATACCTCCAAGATTATAGGCTTATCCAACAAACACATTAAATTAATTGGATCATCTGTTTTGAAGGGATGAGTAGCCCTTAAGGAATCTCTTTATAGTTCTTGATACCCTCAATGACACCAAGCGAGGTGATGCAGATGGTAGCACATGAGATTCTCATTCAGGAAGTCATGGGTTCGATTCCCCCCACCTATATTCCTAATCCAGGTGTTTTGTAAGGGGTTTCCCCAGGTTGCTAAGCAAATATAAGTTATTTCCTGTCCATTTCACCTCTTCTCATTTCACTTTACTTTTCAGTTTGGTTGTTTCAGGGTTGCAAGTGTCAGCAGGAGTCTGGCATGGCAGGGAAAAAGGATGCTCTGAGTAAACTGTGTCCCTTGGAACAGGGACAGTCTCAAGTCCTGGATCTTCCAAAGGGATATGCAAACCTGCAGGAAGGGGGGAGGGGAGGAGAGGGGAGCTGGTTGTACCAGATGACATCAGGAAATGTCAACCTGGAAAAATAGAGGGACCCTATCCTATGCTCTGTTATGACTCCTAATTCAGTAAATCCAAAAGATCTACTTTGGTGATATTTAAAAAATAAAAAAAAATAATAAAAAGATCTACTGGAAGTTTAGGGGCTAAGTTCCTCCCATCCTCTGCACCTGATCACGTCTTATATCACATGTCATCCTCAATGACACTTCTTTGTTATACTACTGGCTTCCCCAGAACAATATTGTAAATTTTCAAAACAATCTACAGGGTTATTTCAATTCTTTCACTATGGACATTAACAAAACATATCAAATTTAATACAATTTAAGTTGTTTCTAATCATAAAATTTTTATTTCTTTTTAACACTTGTTTTATCATATGTCTTTGTTCTAGTTTTATAGCTCTGATCAACCATTTACATGCATTCTTGTTGATTATTCTGTATGTTATGTTTTGTCCAAAAGACAGCTTTTCAATAAACGAAGCATTAACAAAAATACTGGAGGATGTAATCTATTATAGCCGCAATAATGCTTTTGAGCTCATTTATAATATTTACATAAATTTTCCAATGTGTGAATATTTGTTTTGTACATTTCTCTTTTAGCCTATTCCATAACTATAAGGATTAATCTGTTACATCTGACGACTGAAGGAGATATACACTGGTATTCATCATCCTGTCTTCAATCCACATAGATGAAGAGCTTTGAATTCATATAGGATGAAATTGAAACTTGTGTGAACGAAACAGAAACTGTGGATAAAAAATTAAACCTTCATTTTCCAATGAAAGAAACTGCTAGAGATCACACCCATCCTGCTGGAGCATCTGATTTTGAAGAAAATGTTAAAATGCAATTTAATTTAGATTTTCTTCTGTTGAAACTATACATCTATATTTGTATTTGTTGTTTACTTTTTTCCACTAAACCTGCACAATTATGTATGTGAGGAGTGGTTTAAAAAGAAGGCAGTCAATTGAGGGATTTCTCAATAAATTCTGTACTCAAATGACGAGCAAATTCATATCTAAAATTACACTTGTCTAGCCACCTTGGAGGTTGGGTATATACTGACAAAATGCAGACAAGAAAGAGATTCATAAAATACCATCAGCTATGTTATACATGTTAGTCAAAATGTAAAGGTGCTGTGAATGGCCAACAAAGCCTGAAAGCAGCATAAAAATTACTGGTAACCATAAAATGTATAGGATACAAATGAAATTCAGGTTTTAAAGTTATATCACATACAATATTAACTAAATCACTAACAGAGTTATATAACATAAAATTTTATGTATATCAAATTATGCAATGATTAATAATATGAATGCTTCCTTCTTTTTCATATACAATATTGCATTAGCACAGTAAATTTACGATAACATAAAATTAACATATTTCCATTATCTTCTTAATTCTTGTATTTCAGAACTTTATCTTAAATCTCTGACAACCTTCTGTAAAAGTTACATGGACATACTTGATTCAGTGCATGTTTTTACATCAACATGCTTATTTGCTTCAATGAAAGGCATTTTAAATTGACTTTTGTGACATAAGTTTTACAAAATAAGTGCTCTGAGTGCCTTATTAAATTTATATCCTTATATCCTTATACAGTAGAGTCTTGCAAATCCAAGGCCCCATGAAATAGAAGACATTTGAAAACATGATTTTTGGTATGGCAGGGAGGAGGTTAATTTTTTGCTTGCCTGCCAGTTTACCCAACTAGTTTATACCTGATGCATTTATCACATACTTTTGTACCTTCCAATCTCTCTCCAAAACTGTGTGAGAATGTTTATAGAGAGAAAGTTATATTCACAGAACTTGTGGTTTTATTACATTAAATGCAGTTGTAAACAAAATCATGTGATAAGGTAGTGATTCATTGGTTGGTGAGACATAAAGAACAATTTAATTGAGTTAAAGGTTTTTAAGAAGTTCTGTGAAAAGTACCCATCTTTAATTGACAATGGATATGGTTAGCCATTATTTAGTAATAATTGAACTTCACTGTTAGTGATGCAGAAATATTTTACTTCATCTTTTGTGTTATTTCTTATGGTGTTCTGTGGAGTCCGAGTTATCCCAAATATCTGAGGTATCCTCACTCTCCATTACCTTGGATTAGCAAGACCCTAATGTACTACACACATCACAGAGTAATTGGATGTACACTTTAGGAATAAAGTAATGGGTCACTTTAAACTTACAAATTCCTATTACAGGACATTCCACATATTCACAAACTGGAAATCTTTTATATGATTGCATAACAAAGTTCAGAGGGGTGACTTAGTACCTCAAATAATAGAAGACCTTCTGTGCCTATGTCCCTAATTGGATGCCCTGAAAGGAGGGATGAGGTGTGAGGATACAAAGGGTGGTCTGACCTGAGGAGAGATGCCAGGAGAGGAGAGAGTCCTAACAGCCACACACTGAAACCCCCCAGTAGCAGGTTGTACAACCAACAACCGACTCCCCTAATACCATAAACATACCCTGGAGAGCCCAGGATCTGAAAACTTCCTAATATGGAGGACAAGGATTTACAGAGAACAAATTCTAACAGACATTTAAGCTCTGAAATAGCCAACTAGGATAAAAGGCCAAGTGAAATGAGAAGGGAGGTGAAATAAGGGACAGTAAATTTGGTGGTCATAATTATCCTTCCCAGCATTCACCTAGTGACCCAGGGAAACCCCCCCAAAAAAGTTAGGAAGATCAGCCACAAAAATTGAACACACAACCTTCTGAATATGGCCACAGATGCTATCATCTGAGCTATCCCATTCGATTTTTATAGATAATGCCATTCACTTTGATACTGAAATATTCCCGTTTATAGTCATCCTACTTGGTACAGGGTAACATGCTAAGTTTTTGGTTCTCAAGGTTCCATGTTTCAAACCCAGCAGTTAGAAATGGGTGTTTTGAGGCACAGAAATCCTTAGCATGACTTCCTTCAGAAAGGAAATTAAGCCAGCCATCCTGTGCTATAGATTTACAACAGGTAAAATAACCTCAAGACTGCAAAAGAAGCCTCTGAGCAGAAGTTAAGTAGTCTTTCATATCCAAAAGAAATCAATCTTAATTTTCCTCAATTACAAGTGTCACTGTAACTTATTGTAAAGGAGTTAAACTTCTCAGCTGGAGAAACTAAATAAGTAGCAGTTGCTTATATAAGAGCACAAAAATATGTGAACACCCTAAGTTCTGACAGCTTGTGCATTTATTGGTTAGTTTTTCTCTGAATGCTATTAAACATAGGATATATGCAATAAGTTAAAATATAACACTGTTTAAATCTACCATGTTACTCCTCTAAATTCAATGGAACATGACACCAGGGTCACAACCACATCTTAACTTATAATGTAATTTATCTTATGGGTCAAATATATATATGGGTTGTGCATACTTAAAGGCATGCACTAGTGCACAATGATTTTTCTGTGCTCTATTTCCATATCATCACTACAATTTTACCTCAATGCCAGTACGTGACAGCTCACTAAAGCAGAGATAGGGAATTACACTTGAGAAAACTTCTGTTTTCTCTATACCTTCAACTGCAGTTTCATTTACATATTACTTCCTTGTTGCCCTGAAGTGCTGTACTTAATTATGCATACTACAAACCTCTACAAAAAAAAAAAAAAAAAACCTTGGTTTCATCAGCCCAGCTATACATCATGATCATCATCATTATTATTATTATTAGAAACAAAATTTCATGTGTGACACAAAGGGTAGGTTCTTGCACTGGATTATAATTTGTTTATGGAATGATAGTGGAAAATGGCAGACTGCAGTTCTTCTATGGTGCAGTGGTTGCATCAATGATGGTCATATAAAATGCCAGAAAAGTGTAACTGAGGAGTGCTTTTTCAAAACTTTATAAATACGGAGTACTGAATTTTTCAGGAAACACACATATATATATATATATATATATATATATAACCTAGAGATAGACATTAGAAAAATGTGAAAATTTAATATCTTCTTCTATATTAGATCTTCTGTTTTAAACAAACAGTCCTAGAATGAAATTGGAAAAAATATTATAGAATGGACAATCATGGGTGACTTATTCTAGTTTTTTCAAAGGCTGATAAATCCATATGTGGAACAGAGAAATGTTCTAAATATGTTAGCTTTTTGTTCTTTATTTGTATGCAACTATTTATTATTAAATAATTCCTATACCTGAATAAATTGTATACTTTCTCATTCATGTATGTTAGTTATTACATGCAAAATAGTTGATTTTCATTTCTTTTATTTATTGGATTTTAATTTAATTTTGTTATCTTTATTGAGAATAAACTTAATATCAAAATAAGAACATCAAAGGAACAACACATTAACATGGAAAGATTTAATCATTTATAATATTACACATACAACATAAAATAAGCTACTGTAATCATCATATTATTTATAAAACATTCCAAGCCTCATATCTACATATGGTTAGCTTTATAGTTTTCTCCTAGGACATTTCTGCAGAATTCAATTACATCGTCTGGTACTTCAAAAAGTTTGAATAGTGCAGAAATGTTGTCCTATTCTTTGCTAATCCCATTATCCTTTGGAAGAACAGTGAATGATAACACTACTGGAAGACACGACGTTCTCTAAACTTGAACTTTATTTGAACCTTCAAAATGTGTGCTTTTCATTGATAACATTAAAATTAATCCTTATTTTCTTGTATGCGATGACACAATGACTATTCATTTTAGGTTTTTAATGCCCTAGTCTTTGTTGAGTACTTTTAGAATGCAATGTTCTTTTAAGCTGTCAGAATATTCTTTAGGAACCAAGATGGTTTCTATTTTTCTATAAAACTTTTTGATTCTTTCAAACACTAAATCTTGAGTCATTAAACTATACCCACAAACAGAAAGAAATGAAGAGTATTCTAGAATTTTTAATTCTTTTCCAAGAATCCTATAAGCAACACAACAATGCAACTAGTTTTATTTTGATAGCTGCAGGAGTCAGAAGAATGGTCCCTCAGTTGGCAGTTTCTTCTCTAACACAAAAAGAAAGTTCAGCATAGCTGATGCAACTTGGTTGCATCCCATTAATAGTCCGGTTTCCAGCCATGTATAGAAAACAATAATTTCTCATTTTTGCTTATTAGCACAGATTATGATACATAGATTGTATAACTGTACTTGCCTAGCTTAGAAAATTCACTCCAGTTTTGGAAGTGTTTTGTTTTGCTGCATATCAAAGATACCTTAATGATACCTGTATCTTTCATATTCTATACTGCCTTACACAAAATATGTGTAATCTATGATTAGTTCTTATTTCATTTTTCTTCTCCAAACACTTCTCAGATTTTATTTTCTGCAACCAGCCTAGCAAGTAGAGCATGTATCAGTTGGGGAGTGAAATGATAGATTAAGTGTTTATAAAATACATTCTTTTTATTTTGATAAAGAGAACAGTTGAGGTCCTAAATTTCCTGTTCCCTTACAGAAGCTTTCCTACATCTTAAGGACAGAGATCTGAAGGTAAATAATCATAGCACAAGATATTGAAACACTGCTTCATTCACACTGTTTTTTCACAGGACATGTTTCAAGAGCTTTTGCTCTTATTATCAGCTGGAATTCGACTCGAGTTCCAGTCGAGTTCCAGCTGATAAGAGCAAAAGCTCTTGAAACATGTCCTGTGAAAAAACAGTGTGAGTGAAGCAGTGTGTCAAAATCTTCTTGATTCACTTTTGTGCTAAGCTGTGCTTCACTGTCGCTAAGCTTCTTTCAAGTTTATACTTTGAGTAAATAATCATGCTGACTCTCCTTATATGGTATTACCTCTATCGTCCTTAATGGCAGTGTTTAGGTCCTTGTGATGTTTGTGTTGTCTCTGCTTCTCTTTTCCTTTGGTAACTTTCTTTCTTTGGAACCTACTTGCTAAATAGGATAATTCTATCCTTGGGCATACCAAAAACCCCTCGAAAAGTAGTGGCATAGATACTCAGTACCTCGCCATTTTTCTTTGTAATGGTGTATTTCACTAAAACTGTTTTCTTCCTTTTTGTTTTCTCAGTTTTCACTATTTAGAAGAAGTAACTTTAACAATAAAACATTCTAGGTCTATTTTGTTTAAAGATGCCATATGATAATGAAACTGGGAGATATTGTAGCACAGTTCAGCAGCTTTGCTTTCTTTCTTTGCTTTACCTTAGCTTTGGAAGGTAAAACTGCAAGTGCATTATCACATTTAATAATGGTGAAGTTTTTTCGTTTTGTTGCGATTTTTTAAGAGGGTGACATCACTCTTATTTCTAGATCCTCTGCCACCCAAACATTCTTTTACCTGTACACAATATTCACTACAATTATATTCCATTTTTATTTAACTTTAAATATTTATTCTTATTCAACATGGCTACACTGTTGATAACTTCTCTGAAAGTATCAAAGAAATATGCTGACAAGAATCAAGTCTGGTTGTGGAGTATAAACAACCCATGCAAGAAAAAATACTATTACAATATTGACTAACATATTGCAATTCTAACACGAGAAAGTCTCTGGGGACAGTAGCAGGGTGATAACATGAATCTCCACATGGACTTTTGTTAAAACTCAGTTCACAGAATGATATGTTGTTACAATGTGTAAGTCAATTTTGAAAAATTTCGCATTTATCAAGTTTTGAAAAAATACTTCTCAATTCTGATCCACCCTAAATGTACTGAACATATTCCTAAGCACATGCAACTTGGCTAATAATCGTAAGTGCTCTGTTATTATATGTTTTGTTGTCATGGTTAAACATCTTTCTTTACTCATCTCATGGCATTACCAGGGATGCCAGCTGTACTTGGGCAGCTCTTATGGCATTTTCTCACATTGAAGGAACATAAAAGTTGCAATTCTAAATAACTGAAACACTGAAGAATCTCATACATTTGTGAAAATGTTTGCAGAACAGCACCTATCCTTTAACAACAAATGAATATTAGTAAAATAGGGATGGTGCCAACTGAGATGAAATTAAAAAAGGGAGACAAAGTATATCTTCCAATTCAAATACAAGTAGCTTTTAGGCCAGGTGAAGAAAAACAAAATATAAGTCCTATTGCTGTGAAATAATCAAATTTGAGAAGGTTATTCAAGCAGAAGTGGATACTTATAGACATAAGGACTGATTGGAACCACGTGCCTTACTAATAACAAGCACATAATTCAATAATTTAGTTTAAAAAAATGAGAGATTAACATTACTGTGCATATATACCTCATTCAGAGGCTAAATACAAAGGCCAGAAATGTCATAAGTATGGTTCTCTTAAAGCTGCTTCCTAGACTTGACCCATTACTTTCTTCACTTAGTGTACTTAGTTATTATTTAAAGACAATTGCTCAAACTTGTGTGCCTTTTGTTTCTAAATTATTTAACTATGTTGTGAAAGAGGGTACAAAACTTAACAGATGGAAATAATACTGATGAGAAAAGCTCCGTTTTTATTTTTCTATGTTTGTAATATGTAAGAAAGATCAAACTGAATATTAATGGCATGCTACATCAGTATGATTCTTTTGTTTCTTATCCTGATATGTATTAAATTTTGAGCCCATTTGTCTGTCTTTGCTTTGACCAAAAGCTTCAAAGTAACTGTAAAAGCTAACAATAAGCAGATGTATGGCCCATAAGGCTATGGAGACATGTAACAAAACAATATTAAATAATGGATACTAAAACCTAAGTAATTATGATACTGTTTGACTGATGACATTATGTATTCGTTTCTTTAAAAAATTACTTCACTTTACAGATGGAAAACATGGATTATCATACATAACACCTAAGAAACTGAAATTTAAATTAATTCTTAAAAACACTTTTGGAAGACTATTTTAATAAAATTCAAATTATGTTAATTCTTCATTCTGCTGTACCTTAATACATTAAAGATTATCATTGGGAACTTATTCTAATGGCATTAGTATGATGGCAGGCAAATGTTTAGATATACTTAAGGTGCTAAAAGTAACTTTGTAAAAGTGTAGTGTATTTAGAAGGTCTGAAAATAATATTTAAGCATACTTCAAAATAAAGCCTTGTTTAAACAGATTCTAATGGACCAAAGAGTTTAAGAAAATTGTAAGCTGTATTTCAGTTAGTAAACTTTTATATCAAATATTTAGGTACTTCAGCATGAAAAGGAGTATAATAGAGTCCCAGAAAATTCACTTTCAACAATTTAAATAAAGTACTGGTGTAGCTCAGCAGTTCAGTATGCAGCTCATATACTGAGGGTCTGTGGTTCTATTTATGACTTTGCAATGGCAATTGTAAAGCCTATGTAGATCTTCACCTCTGACTATATAACGGGTTGGTCCAATTGGTCCAACGGGTTGGTGAATCTTGGTGGAACAAGATTCACCTGGAGATCATAAAGATATGCAAGGATGATTGGAGATAAGAAATCATCTCTTGTAGATTACTTTTTCTTTTTCTTTTTTTTCTTAAGTATGTTGGTTAGCTGTGTATAGGTACTTTAGTCAAGGTTAGGATGATAATGACCTATACGTAGTCCTGTTGGCAAGTGCTTCTCCTTGTATTCCTTTTTATTTTTACTAATCTTTTGTTGATTTACTACAAATCAGAACTGTAAGATCAAATGGAATATAGCTGTAAATGACCTGAGTACAGTCTTAAAACCACACACCACACACATGTAAGCATGCACGCACAGATGAACCTGCTTTATATGCAACCAACCCAGTTCTAAGTAAATCATATATTTGTATGTATCAATAGAAATGTAATTTAGAAACATGTTAATAGAACCTTATTTATACATAATGCATTTATATGTAATTCACTGTTAAATATCAGTGAAATACAACTGAGTTTCACATAATTAAATGAGTATATAGCATATGCTATCTTAAAAGAAACTTGAAATGGATTTTCCTCATTGACGCTGACAAAGACACAAGCTGAGCAGAATATTATTTTAATGGAACAATGGTTAAAGAAACTGGACATTTTGAATGAAGAGGAAACAGAATAAAATTCATCTTTTTTAGATTGATGTGCAGCACATTCACAGCAAATAATTTTGGGAAATGTCTGAGTAGAATTTTTTCCCTCCTAACAGTATCAGTCATCTACAGCACTTGATTTAGGCATCACTGAAAATTTCAAAGTTCATTATAGAAAAATGTTGGTTTAACATTTAAATAACACTGACTGATGCAGGAAATGAAAACCTCACCATTAACTTACTATGAGCCATGGAATTTATTTCAGTTGCCTGGAACCAGATGTCATCCTCCACAATCAAACACTGTTTCTTTAAATCTGGTATCTTACAGGAAGAGGTTGTCTCTGATGATGGTGATGGTACTGATAGTGATCAAATTGTGCCTAAAATTAACTACCTCTATGGAAGGATGCAAATTTTGATTCCTTTGTGCATTCTGATGACAATCTAGCTTAGTATGGGGAATTGCAGAATGAGAAGATTATTGCTGATGTGTGGCAAAAACATGGTGGTGATTAAAAAAAAAGTGGACCATCTTCAAGCTATGCCAACAACAATGGGAATCACAATTCAAATTTTTAAATACCTAAAGAGGGTGAAGTGTTAAGTGGAATAAATCTGTGTAGACGTTACATCAGTGCAAAAAGTTGTAGTGAAAAAGCTCAAGTTCATTAATATGTTTTGTAAACTGAGTTGTATACATTTAATGCAAGAAGAGTGAAAAAAGCCAAATTAACTGAATACTTTAAAGCCGGACCAGTTTCTAAATAATGTTTACTTCATACATATCTTTATTGTTTGTAAAGTTCTACATATACAGGCCCACTGTATTATCTTTTTTTTTAAAAAAAAAATTATGATGCATTATCAAAATCCCATTTGTAAGTAATTCTGAGCTATAAGTAATTTTCCCCGCTTTCCCTTGATATATGCATAAATCAGGTTCAACTGGTATATATATATAGATATGTAATAATTTTAGGTGCATACACACACTTGCTATAGATTGTGTGAAGAGAGTTATCTATCCGTTATATCCCACTGTCAAATGCTATGCTACGTTCCTAGAACTGCCATGAGTTATAAGCACATAAACATTGCTGCCGCCTTTCTTGCTGCTGTAGTGCTGATAGCATAATTCTTGAACCCACTGCAATTAGTGCCATGCAAGTAGTTTTAGCAAGCAAAAACTTAATATTTGTGATCCTTTATGGTTTTAAGCTGCTAAACAAAGGTTTTTTAACAGCTCAGTTTTGCAAGAATATACACAGTGAAATATAAGGAAATAAGTACTAATGTTAACATCATGTACTGCTTTGATGGTACAAGAATAGAAATTTTACAAACTGCATAATTCTTTATTGCCAAGGTTGTCTATATCACATATGTAAACATCCAAGATGTATTTGATACAGCAAATTATATGTGACACGATGTATCATCTGTCCTTGGAACTAAAATTTAACTAAAAGTCATATCTGTATCATCTGTTTTCAATGTATTTACACTATTATAAATCTAAATACATGATCATTCATGCTATAGCATTGTCATCAATGCTACTGTGCAGGATAATAGATACCTATGTGTAATATAAAGTAAAAAGAACAGAGAGAGAGAGAAAAAGAGACAAAGAGAGAAAGAGAGAGAAAGAAAGAATATTGTAATTTGAATCCTCCTGTCAGTGTGTTTGTCAAAAGAACTGTAATCTGAATTTTGACTGGTGTAAAGCTTTTTCCCAGTATTTTCTTATAACACTTCTAAAAACATAAGGAGGGAAGAACATAGTTTTCTGGAATACTGTAATATACGAATAGGAATCCTCTAAATAAACAAAATTATCTGTGTAATAAATACGACTCATCTATAAATTAATAAAATTATCTGTATTGTAAAAAGCAGAATTTGCGAACTGTCCACTCTTCTAAACCTCAAGTAGAAATGTGACGCTTTCAGTTAAATGAGAGAGCAGTATATAGCAAATAGTAGTGTTGCATCCTTGCACATTTTCTTCCTCCAATCACACCAATACTTTGGCAATTCCAACTATCAATGAGACCTCTATTGGTCATAGAACCACATCCTTCTAATATGCTTGCATATACCACAAGTATCAGCTGTAACCATAATCTGTACTGCCTGCACAGAATCAATCTTTTGCACAGGTAATAATGCCTCATGGTCTAATCTGACCCTAGTGTATTCAAATTGTGATAAACAGACTGTTTTAAAGCAAAACAGTGCAGAAATAGACCAAACCAACATGAAATCTTTCAACTCATCTTCAATATTTTTGTACAGCCTGAAATATGATTTATGAATAATTCATTCTTCTTCTTTTTCTTCTTCTAGAATAAGCTGAGCCATTTTTGGGTCATGGGGTCTGCAGTTGCTTTCCGCCAGCCTTGTCAGTCCTTTGCTGTGACTCTATGATTCCTGAACTTATGAATAAGCCATTACGTTTGTATAATAATTGCTGGGACTCTATTATTATTTTCAGTTCCTTATACCCAGACTGAAACGTTTGTGCAACTGCACATTAGCCTGCTAAAACAACAGCTTATGCAGTTTATTCAGAAAAAGATAATACCAAATTCATTTTCACATTATTCTGCCACATACTACACCACGTATGCACCTACTACTACTTCACAACATTCTGAGCATACAAATGAACTATTTTAGGAAGCAACAGATAATATATTATGTTCTCATTCCAAAAACCCAACATTTGGCAAGTGTGGGTGAATTCCTTCAGAATACAAAAATATGGTCACCCATAAGATATAATAATTAAAATACCTTTCTAGCATAGCTTATATAAAGCAGGAAGCAAATTAATATAATCTCTCACTTCCTCAAATCTGGACACGAAATTGGACATTACAACTTAATATTAACTTAGTACAACTATTTTTGTAACAGTAAACCATTTTTGGCCCCTTTGACTAAAAGAACATGGCAACCATAGGAAAATGTATCTTATACTGGCGGATCTCAACAGCTGTGCTCAATTCATTATACCCAAGTATCTCTCGAAAAAACAGAGGGACAGAAAATGAATGCAGGTGGGAAGAATAGGGAGAGTGCAAACAAAACATAAGAGAGCTTTATCAGAATAAGGAATATATTTTAATTTTTTATTAACAATCTGTCAAAAAATTATTTTTGTTGAGATCCGCCATCCTGGATGGAGAAAATATTAGTAGTTACTGGCTAAGTTCCTAGGCAGTACATAGAAATTGTGTACAAATATAATTAAACAATAGAGAGAGAGCTATTGTTAAATGTTAGACTCAGTCGTCTCCTCACTAATGTAGCAATTAATTAACTGTGACTAATTAAATTGAGCACACTGGAAGGAATGAATAGCAGTGCAAATGTTTGATGGCAAAAAGAGATAATATTTTTATTTGCCTTTTTTGACAAAGCAATGAATTTTAATTTCTCTAATGCACCACTAAGATATAATTTCTTTTGTTAAAATTATTACAACTAATGTGTAAATTTTAATTGTTCTACCCATCCCTCCCCCCATTGTTATTTTTCTGAAGTAAAGCTTCAGTTTTCTTTTAATGTGTGTTTTTTTTTTTTGTTTTGTTTCTTTTTCTGTGGTATAATATACAGAAATATATTCACCATTATCTGAAATTCTATTCAGATAATGCACAGAAGTTTCAACAGTTTTGGTGTAAACATTTATTTTTGAGTTCGGCACAAAGTTTTGAATTTTCATAATAGCATCACATAAAACATTTGAAAATACATGTTACTTTGGTTTACTCCACATTTAACCTTGTGCTTCTTATCTTATTCTTTTTCGCATTGTTACTGTATAAATAGTGAATTTAACAAGAGTTTTGTTTTTTCCTTTTTTTGTTTTGTTTTGTGTTTTTTCAAGTTTCAGCATGAGCAAAAGCACATTTGGCGGTTGCAAGCATTCTAGATACCCTTCCTGTTCTGATGATGTTTGTCCCTGAGCTGCTAACATTTCCTAGAAATGCTTTATGTCTTCACTGTGCAAGGTCTGCCTTCTGGAAACAGGTATACACCTTCTACACTGAAGATGGATGTTTCTGAAACAGTTGAGTATTTCTTATGAATTTGTTATACACAGCAAGGTAGTTGTTGATTTTCTTTATCCTAGAGCTTTAATTACAACATGCATATATAAATTAAACCATAAATGTATGGACTATTTTAAATTAAAGTGCAGTTTGATCTAAAATACCCAATAGCAAATATTATTCCATAACCTTTTTTTTTTTTAAATATTTACTCTTATAACTCAAGCTGGTTTTTCACAAATATTTGTTTTCATATAAAATAGTGTGAATTTATTTCCTATGGATCTTTGTGATAATTCTGCTACAAATACATATAATCAATGTATAAGAAATTTTTGTATACATTTTCTATATTATAGGTGTAATAGATCAGAAGCAATTACTGCATTTCTGGTAACATGTTCCCATTTATCCAAACTAGGTGCGGTGACAGATATTCTGGATTAATGAAAATCTCCATAATCTGAAAACAAACTATTAAGTGAATACAAACTTTGATGTATGATACTGAAATATGAGTCACTGCAAAAGCAGAAGAGAAAAGAATTGACAGGCATCCAGATGAGATATTTATGATCTCTATCAGAACCATCATCAAAACTAATGAAACTTACATCTACACATTTCAATTTTGTTGTTGTGTGAAAATGAATATGGTAGCAGTAGTAAGAAGGATGTGACTAACAGTTACTATGTTATCTGCTTTATCATAATTACAACCATGTACATTCATATGCATGTATCAAAAATATACATATTTTTGTGCTGAAGAAATAAGCAAAAACAAATTCAGATATACTTGATATCTGGATTAATAAGGGCCAAATAAATGAGATTTTTGTGTATTCTTAATCTAAAGGTGATGAACAATGGACAACAATGAACTGAATGTCCATTAGTCATCACAAGAGACTTAACAGAAAAAAGTTGAAGTTCATCAAAATATGCAATTCATTACATGCTTTCCAAGTTATCCTTTATAAGATTATTTCAGTTGACTTTTGATGCAGAGAACGTTCATGGCAGACACACCTAAAACACAGCAGGTGAGGATTTGCAAAACTGCAACTGATGCTATAACAAATGTTGAAATATTAATGCAAAGAAAGAGAAAAGTACACTAAGTTATGCAAAGAAACAGAAAGTACACTAATTATGAAGAATACAAAAGAGATAATTCTTTAGCAGTACTTTTTATTTATTACAAAACAGACAATTTTAAAATGAACTCCATATAAATACTAGTGTCTTGTTCAATTAAAACAGAGCAGAATATATTGTTTAAAGATCACTCTACTCTGCTGATTTGTCTATTCATTTTCATTCCATTCATTCCTACCTAATCAGTGACATGTTTCACTGAAGCTAGTGACAGCAAACTAACACAAAAAGACAATGTGTGTTCAGAAAAATTTAGTAACAGTGACGTCAAAATTAATCGTAACAACTATTTGTAGTCGGTTTATTGAGAGTCAGAGAGATTGAAAATGGAGGCAATGGCCTTTGAAACTAGTCCCTCAATAATATAAAAAAAAGTACGTGATGAGTGTCAATAAACCGACTACAAATATTTATTAAATTACAGATGAGTTGTATTTATTACACATCGGCTTCACTTACATATCTATATTGAGAATTAAAGACATGTTTCACGAACCATCGTTCTCAACGTTGGCTCTTATGTGACTAAAGCTTGAACCAGTGGTATGGGTAGTTCTGGAGTTGCTGCTGTCATCTGTTGATTTTGTGATGAATTTAAATGTGGGATTGTCTTCTGGCTTTCAAAGTTCATTAGTTGGTTTTATGTTTTTCTATGTATATTCTCTCCCATATGACGAGTTCACTATGTTTTTGTACATATTTTAGTAATTTGGTGCTATCTTCAATTTCATGATTTTCAGACCAGAAATGAGCTGCTATTGCGGACTTATCAATGCCACATTTAAATTCATCACAAAATCAACAGATGGCAGGAGACCATATTACAATTAATTATTTCCAGGCTGTTTTGCCATGGTCTATCGGTGTAAGAACATCCAAACGTTTTGTCACAACTGCGGTAAACATCCTCAGCGGCCACGTTTGGACGTTCTTACGCCAACAGACCATGGCAAAACAGCCCGAAAATAATTAATTATAATAAAAAGACAACTTTAGCCAAGATTTGTGCCTACCCTATTTGAGAACATCTAATTAACAGAAATATCTGGGGTGAATCCAAATTATTGAACGACTTCATAGGAGTGTATTTTCACCAATACTTAACATAAATAAACCATTATGTAACCATTTGAAAGGGAGAAGTTTGAAGTTTTGTATTCACCTTAGAGGCATTATTTGTGAGCACTATGTGTAACATGGCAGATGTCCAGCTGGTGCTCCCATTCATACCATACCCTCCCAAGCATATCTTGTGCTATATTCTTAATGAATGCGGCAATGAACCTTCTCAATTCCAACAATGTCATTGGAAATGATGGGTGTACTTGATATAACCCCATAGGAAGAAATCACACAATAAGACGTCATGTGCAGAAGGTGTCCGTGGCTGTAGCACTATCAGTCTATCTACTTGGCAGGTGTTGATTGATATACCTGACATTTGCCTAATGTCCGATCCCTCACCTTCACACGCTGCAGCTGTTAGTAATTACATACCAATTTTGTTATCATGGAAAGGTGACCCTTTAATTGCTTCTATAATATGAAGACTTAAAGGAACCGATCGAAACAAAATTATATGATGAACTAAAGGGAAGAGCTGTTCACCAATATGCACTAGTCTGCTTGGTGAGTTACTGACCTGCACTAATACTTTCTTCCTTTCAATATATCAGATCCACTCTTTTACCTTTCCTATCCAGTCACCCTTGACTCAACACTTGTTTTCTTCAACCCTAATGACATTAGATTATTTGAGGCCTAGGGTATCATTTCCATTTTCTTTCCTGTGCATACCTTTCTCTACTTAGGTTGATGTAACCAACATTTATGGTGTCCAATATTAGACAGTTATAAAAAAGTTAAAAACACTCCAGATAATAAGATGTCTCCTAGGAAAATGAAATATTCCAGAAGTAAAATAGTCTGCCATTCAGATTTCCAGGCAGGGACCTCTTTTCAAGGAAAACAACAGAATATAAATAATCAACTAAAAACTTAAAATGGAATAATGTAAGACTATTACAAGCAAAGAAACACGAACTGACTAAAATTATACATGATCATAACATTGATAAGTTTACAATTAATGAAGCAAATTAAACATTAGAACAACTAAAATTCCAACTATGCATTCGCTTCCTAAAGGATGACAAATAAGCTGTAGTATTCTAGTTGGAGTATGAAAAAAACTTACTTCATTTTTTTTAAAATCATTAAAGAAACGAATGATACAGATAAAATAGAAATAATTAAACTAGACATATGGAAAAATAAATCTCAATTTAAAATGTATCCTGTCTATAATCCTCCAAACAACATCCCTAATCTTGAAAATATCATAATAAATTCAAATACAATCATAATTATAATTACAATCATAATCATTATAATAGCGGTCATTGCATGAAACTCTGCAAGGAAACTTTGACTGCGCCACTGAGGATTTCTACCACAGTTGTGGATGAAACGTTTGGACGTTCTTACGCCGACAGACCATGGCAAAACAGCCCGGAAATAATTAATTGTATTATCGACCCCGGCAGTGAAAGCTTATGTTCTCTCACTTTCATGTAAATTTAATCACACCACAGATACTATCAGTTGGTAAAGCAGCCATTCCAAAAGCAATGTATACATCTCTCATTAGAGGACAAATGAAAATCAGATGTACAGCACAGAACTTTCAGCTTCCCTCCATCAAATAGTGACATGACCATTTATTTATGGTAAGTATTGGTGAAACTTTACAATAATCTGTAGATAATCTGTAGGTATTCATTTTGTCTCCATGTATTTCTCTTTAACTTCTATATATTGTATGATTCCAACCTACAGTAAGCAAAACAATCTTTCAGAAATTATAATATTCTTTATGAAAAAAATGAGTTCACTTAAAGTAGCACCTTTAATTCCTTTGAATATGCCTGATTACCAATATTATAATGTTATAAAAAACAAACATACTCTAAACACGATTAAATACATGAAATTACAAGACAACTAACTTTTTTGCTGAACAAAAATATCAGGAATTTCTAGACTCACATTAAACGTATGGTACACTGAAGTCTATAACTTTTAATATAGCAAAAAAAATCTTAAGTGGCCAGGATAAGCATAAATCGCAAAGAGTAACAGAAAATGTTGGAAAGTAAACATTACCTCACAGACTATAAGGATCATTTATGACAACGTTAAATTTATACCTGCCTCTACCAATACTACATTTCAATATTAAATGTGAAGTTTCTATCTGAAAATGACATTGCATTAAAACCTGTTTCTATTATGCAGCCAGAGACTTTTTTAGTTTGGATGCAGATTATTTTTAGCTGTATTATACAATATAGCTGCTTTGACTTTCTTTTGGTAAAAATAGGTTTTTGCACCCAAAATCTAGATTTACACTGCAATTTCTCCTGAGCAATATAGATGTCATTTTCTAGCTGGATGTACTGTGTATGAAATTATTTGCATATGGAACATGTAAATTATAAAGACTGTTTATCTTTGTGTATAAATAGTTATTATTTTCCTCCTAAATTTAGAGTCTAAACAGGTTTTTGGAGGGCTTTAAAAGCTTTTTTGTTTTAAATGACATGGACAAGAGTTAAACAGCACTTGAGAAACATAAACAGACTACTAAACTGGCAGTTGCGGAAATTTTCTGGTGAGATTAGCTGTTAAAGAAAAACCAAGGCTCAGGAAATGTTATCTACAATTTACAGTAGGAAGTGCAGCAGTGAGGCTAAACTGATAATGTAGTGATGGATAGAGTCAACATGAAAAATTCAATGCCATGGCTGGGATTTGAACCATGGATCTCCTGGTTTCCGTCCAGTCGCTCTAACCCATTGAGCTACCAGTTCACCTATACTATAAAAACAATGTTCTAACAGGAACTTTTTCACACAGCATTTAAATTTGGGAAGTGCAGAATTGCTTTTTAGGTGTTCAGGTAGGCCGTTATAAAGACAAAGTCCAGTATATATAAAGCTTTTACCAAACAAACTGGTGTTAGGGGAGATTATACTTATTTGCTCTTTTCTTTGAGTATCATAATGGAGAAAACAGTTTCCAAAACATGTTCCAGCAAGTTTTTGATTAAGAAGTGAAGTTATCATATTGAATAATTCAAATTTAGCTGGTATGTACTACCTTTTAAAATTATAAGGTACTGTCTTACTGAATGTACCATAAACAGTGTTTTAGTACTGGCTAATTTGTACACTAAAGTTGGGAGTTTGGTGCAGCTTTGTTTCTTTTGTTCACCCTCTCTTTTCATTTTGAGGCGCCTTGCCTTCTCTAATAGTAATGAAAATTAGCTTCAGCTAAATTCATAATATTTCATATTCCTTCTAAATTGTTGTTCTTGTCCTCGTCGACGTCCTTGTCATCATCTCTCATCTCTCTACATACAAGATTCAGACCATAAGTGATCTGTTCCGACTCCACAAACTAAGATTTTTCTATCCACCTTCTAGCAAGTCTTCCTCGACTTTGTTGTCCTCTTGGCCTGTAACTTAATGCTCCTTGGGGAATCATATTATGTTCCATTCTGCAGACATGGTTGTACCATCTTTCCCTGTACTCTGCTATTTTGTCTGTTAGTTTAAATATTCCCAACTGTTCTCGAATATCTACACTCTTCTGTTTGTCAATTATAGTATAACCTGCAACAAACCTCAGGAATTTAATTTCTGCAACTTCTAACAGCCTTAAAGTATCTTTATTTAGAGTCAATAGAGCTGGAACTGTTAAAACTGTGTAACATTTAAATAGGATTTCTTTGCAAACTTTCTTTGATAAAGTTTTTCTAATTGTTCCACATATGTGTTAAAATAAATTAAGTTTTCCATTTATCTTTTGTTTTATCCTTGCCAACGAAAGCTCTTAAATACTTAAAACTGATAACTTGTTCTATCTATCACAATTTTAGCTCTGACAGGGTATTCTCCATAAAATGCTAGTTTTGTATTTTCACCTGAAATGTTCAAATTATATTCAGTAGCCACTATACTTAAATTCTAAATAACTCTTTGCAGATTGTCTTCTGCTTAGTCATCTGCACAAGCTAAAGTATCTATGTTTATATTATTCATTTTGAAGTTTATAGTTAAAGCAGTTTGTCATTTACAAATGATATCGTCTAAATAAATATTAAATAATGCAGGTGAAAGTGGGCACCTTTGTCAGACACCTTGATTTATTTTTGTCTTCTTCTGAGAGTTTAATTTCACTTTTTACTCTTTATCTGTTTAAAAATATAGAGTTTGTATTGCACGTAGTACATGGCTAGGAAAACCTCTATCCTTCATTATTTCCCAAATTTTATTTCTATTTGCTTTGTCAAATGGTTTGATATAATCTATGAAAGCTACATAAAGTGGAAGATTGTACTCCTGTTTTTCAAGCAGTTGTGCTAATGTAAAAATGCAATCTAAGCAGGATCTAACCTTTCTGAATCCATGCTGATTTTGCAAGAGAACTGCTTCATTTATTAGGTCAATTAATGGAAATTAATTGTTCTTACCCATTGAGCTACCATGGCCAACTTGCCGTCATGACATTAAATTCTCCATTTGACTCGTATATTTCCCCAGTTAACCACCAGAGGCTCTTGCATTCGAGATACACCATTTGTGATGACTTACTATCGTAAGTACTTGAGTCCCAGGCTTCATCATTTAACTCTTATTATTTTAGTTAATTGATGGAAATTAATCATTTCTTCACACTAGCCGTGTATAGGCTAAGGTTTTTGATAGATAGAGTCAAACTGAAAAATTCAATGCCACGGCTAGAATTTGAACCACAGATCTCCTGGTTTCCGTCCAGTTGCTCTTATGGAAATCAGGAGATCCGTGGTTCAAATCCCAGTCATGGCATTCCATGCATTCCCCCAACATTCTATGCAGCAAGGCGATGTCTTTGCGCAATCCCAAATCATTTGTCCTTATTCCTAACTAAGGTCTGTTTATTAGAAGGATCCATCTGGCTTTCTTTAATTTGGAGTTAATTTATGTTTCTTACACGAGTAGGGCACCAAACTACTGCACAACCCCCAACCTGGAGGACCAGGAGTTTGATTTTGGAACCTTTTCCTAGATTGATTGCCTTCTCCATGGGTTAGGAACAATCCCCCAAGATTTCATGTGGACAGGACACTTACCAGGTGCTACTTCTGGGTCAGAGGGCCCTGAAGCTCACGTGGGCAGGGGTGCTACTCCCTGAGTAAGGCTCTAGAGAGTCCTTACCTGTTACCCTTCTAAATCTTAAAATAAAAATACATTACTATTAACTCACCATCAGGTAGCTCATAAAGTTTACGGGGCAGTGGTGAAAAGTAGCGATGCCTAAGTGCTTCTTCAGCTCCTATCCTGTTGTCTGGATTTAGCTGCAAACATTGGAGGTTAGTTAAGATTAATATCATCCATAACCCTTAACAAACAGATTTGCTTTTCTTTCCGTTGTTTAAGGACTATGATACAATGAAGCACAAAATTAATACAATTTTGAGTTGAACTAATACTCAATGCTCCATTTATTGCTAGTATTTACCTAGAACGCGTTTCAATAGGATCTTCCTAACATCATCCGCTGATGATGTTAGGTAAATACTAGCAATAAATGGAACATTGAGTATTAGTTCGACTCAAAATTGTATTGCTTTTCTTTATTTGTTTTAAGGTAATTTCACAGAGAAAGTAGACCTAATATTGAACAAGGATTGCACTTTACCAAGTGAAATCTTACATTTTACATCTATTGTCACATATTTTTTAAACATCTCCTGTTCATTGCCACTAACAAATTTTAAAATCGTTGGACAATCTTCAAAGCAATGTGTCGGTGAAATATGAAAAAAAAGGGCACTTTTTTATTTTTCTACTTTTATTATGCTTATACCTTGTACTTCCAATCTACACAATTGATTGTTTAATATCAAACATACTGAAATCACAAACGTCTATTTAAATGGTCTTGTACAGTTTAGGTAGAGCACAGTATTGAATTTTAAACTGCAGGTTTTCTCAGTTTCTTCTCTTCAGCATTTTTCTCTTTTCAAAATTCTCCTTAGACCACATTTTATAAATCAATAGGTTTAAATATTCAGGAAGACTTCATAATTATGGATTTAAAATGTGCCGTACCCTAATTAAAAATATTAAACAGTTCAATTAAAATAGTTTTCCATGACACAAACTGAAAGAGTTGAAAAATTCAGAAACATTTAAACAACTTTTTTTCTTAGTCCTTAAACGATGGAAAACTTTTTTTCTCTTTAATTAAAATTAAGAAATACCAGTATAGGTGTTTCTTTTTATACTAAGCTAAGATTCAATTTGGGAGCAATATAATAAACCACAGAGTCCAGGAGACCTTTCATATTACTGTATCAAAAAGTGATTAATTATGAAATAAAAACTAGTATATTAACAAAAACTTGACATATGTTAAAATTGTATATGAGCTGTGTTTTATGTTCTGAGGTACATGGTAAAAAATTCAAGACAATCAGAAGAAAATTGTGAATATTTTTATTTTCAAAGGTGTATTGCCTTAAGATACTTTCACAAATAAAAACAATACAAAAACTATCACTGAAAGTAAATAAAACCATACAGAATCTCTACAAACACTATTATTTTGTCATGGGAAAATCCCAAAAAAGTAGGTAGGCTTGTAAAATGGAAACTGCACAATAAATACAATGAACAGACATCCTATTACAAACATAACAGTACCATTTTATAACTTGCCATCCCAGTATCTCAATAGATTTTGTCAGAATGTCTATTTGCTGCTTTTTGTTAGGCAATAACAGCTATTCTCCATTTTATTTTACATGATATTGAATACAGAACCTGATTTAAACTTTTAGGTCTATAATTGCTTAGAACAAATGCTGTTTTCAATGCACAACATCCATTATGAACACATTCAATATTATGGAAATATGGTGACTACATTTATTTTGTTTTCTTTGCTTCATTTTGAAGTTCAATTCCATTCTCTCAAGATCAGCCCACAGTGTAAAATGCAATGTTTTGGCAGTTTCATGATGACAAAACATATTGCTAGAAAGGTAAGGTATCCAACTGCCTAAACCTAAGACTTAGGACTTGAAATTTATAGCAAATTTGGGTAAAACTTTAAATTCAACTCCTGGTAATTATGCGTAAATCCAAGTGATTATTGATTTATGCTTAATAGATTAGGTATCCACTCGTAAATAAAATGTCTTATTGTGATGTTCATTGTTCCATTTGTAACATCAAGTTTTGTGTGTTTCAAGAAGGAAAAGTGACATGTAAAATCAAGTAAACATTAAAAAGCAGAATTTGCTGAAATCATAAAGAAGTGTAACTTCATTTTTCTGGACGAATTCTACAACAGACGACTTACTGCACTTGCCTGCAATTGATGAAGAATGGGCTTATCACATGATTGAAAAAAAATCATAGTTTTTGGTCAAACAATTGTGGTTTGAACAAAAACTCTCTTGGAGTTACACACAGTATGAATCCATTTTTGTGAAAGTCCTTTCACCTCTATCTTGTGAGATAATACCAAAGGAACTTCAGGAAGTCTGTTAAGTTACTGTGTTTATAGATGCTTCTAATGATCGAGAGAAAAGCTTTCTTTATTGTGCTTAGGTACTTTTTACTGCTACAGTGTGCGCAAGTTCAAATTTTGGAATTTGATGAGTGTCCTATTGAACCAGCAGATATTGTTACCGATAATCTGACTTATGTGATTGCAAAATACAATGTAGATAGTAAGATAATTGTATTTTTAGGTCATAATATCAACAGTAATTTTGATACATAACTATAAAATATTTTTCACAAATTTAAAATGGTATTAGACCATGAAACCTTTGGGGTTGGATGTGCAGCACATAGTTCACAGCACAAATAAGATTGTTGCAGATTGTTACTACTTGAAGCAGAACCAATTATTTACAAAATGTCTTAAATTTTTGCAGTTACAGTGTGAGAAGAAAATAACTAAAGGATTCCTGAAATCTTTACAGAGTTTGAGTACACAGGAATTGTTAGGTTATCATAATACTAGATGGTTAACATTAATGACAGCACTTTTTTTTTCCTTCACATTTTCCAAGACTTAGATCCTATTTTCTCAGCAAAAATGTCCATTGATAATGAAACAATTTTTTTTTTAATCTGTTGGCGGAGATGGCTGCTTTTATCCTCAACAACCACGCCAAAACTTTCCACTAGACAATTCTCCAGGTAAAAGGTGAGCTAACATGTGCTGAAGTAGCTATGACACTTTTCAAGTTGAAAAGTGAGTGAGAAATGAGTAAGAAAAAGGGGAATAATTCTATTTAACTCAGATTTGAAAAATATGAGAAAATTATATGGATCTTGCATAACAACATCCTAGAATGGAATGATGGTGAAATAATAAATGTTCAGAAATGTATGATGAATCAAATGTTGATGATAATGGTATTTTAGGCAAATAAGTTTTATGTCAACCAACTTGCTGCCGCAGACAAAATTACTCAGTGGAATAATGAAGGGAAAAAGGTCTATCTGAGATGGTTAGAACTTTTTCTTCTCTCAAAAGTCATCATTCAGCAGCTTTTCTATGGTTATAGAACATGGATTTTCACTGTCAGGTACCTGTATAGAGAGAGATAGATTTTGAAACATGAACAAAATATGCAACAAACACAACTGGAAGAACAAATCTGAAACCATTGCTGCTTACTAAAGTAAATTCAAAATACAGTTGCCTTGAGCTTTTTAATTACTTGAAGAAAAAAACGAACTTCTGAAGAAACTACCATAAATTTCTATGAGTAAGGACTATGATACAACGAAGTACAAAATTAATACAATTTTGAGTCAAACTAGTACTCAATGCTACATATATTGATAGTGTTTACCTAGAACGTGATTCGTTAGACCTTCCTAACATTTTATTTGACATATATATTTATAGCAGAAGTAATGTTATATGTTGTGTATTGTAATGACATTTCCATTAATTATCATAATGAAATATGTTCAGTATTTGATAATCATGCTTTATGTTTACAATAATTGGCTTTTAGGAAAGAAAAACTGATAATTTCAGTGCTTTTAAGAATGCTACTAGAGAACACCTATGCTCAAAATCATTTTATTCTGTACAAGATTATCTGAATGACAAATTATCCTGACTGCTTATGTAGCTCTGTAAGTAGAGTCTAACTGTACTGATGATAAATCATTGCCAATTTACCTTGAATGCCTGTTCAAAAGCTATTTAAATGTATATGCATTCAAGAAATTGCAATACATGGTATCCATTGTAAATCTAATATAAAATGTTGAGATTTACTGACAAAAGCCATGTGAAAGTTGATAAAAAATTGATAAAAAAGTTAATAAAAATTAATAAAGTAAAAAAAGTGTCTGATTTTGTATCATATATAATTATCCCCATCTTGTTTTTCATGTTCTCAATAATTTATTTGTGAAGTCACACAAAACAAAGATATATGAAAATAGTTTCACATATGCTGGCTTACATCTTTACAATAAGCTACCTGAATCTATAAAAAAGATTGAATCACAACATCAATTTAAGAAATTGTTATTAAACTTCCTTAGAGCCAATAGCTTCTACAGCGTGGATGAATTTTTAAATTTGTATATATTTAGTTAGCTACCTTAATTATAAATATTGTACTTAGTTTTTAGTTTTTAGTTCTTAGTTTTTAATTTGACGTGTCCTATAACATGTACATGTTTTAATGGATGAATCAATAAATCAAATCAAATCATATTGCCTGTATATAACGTTTTTCTTATATTCAATTTTCAGGTATATATGCTATTAAGCTCCTTGTCATGTTCAATGTTCACAGGCCTTTGTGGCTACCAGTGAACTCACTGAACACAAATAAATCTAATCTAATCTATTCTAATACATTCTAAATTTTCTAATTATGAGGGGCATTCAGATATGTTTTACAATTGCATTGTTTTAGAAGTACCACTCAGTCTACAGACACGTCCTCTCGCAGGATGATCACCATATACTAGTACATCAGGCAGACGCTAGATGATAGTACAAAAAAATATAAAATAAAATATTATTAACATTATGTTTTAATAGTTTAATGTAAAACAGTATGCAGTCAGAGGAAGAACTTGGAGTTACAGTCAACATTGAAATGGGACAGAAATTATTGTTCATGATGGAGGTGAGAACGGATTTGTTGAGGGTGCACTGTTAATTTTTAGAGGTGGACAAACTTAGGAGACTATCACAAATCCATGAATTTCGAAAACTTCCGACAATGGTTGTAAACGCAGCTTCTTCTAGTTCTTTCCCACTTTAGTGTTATTGTAATGGATAATGGTAAGTACCACAACAGTGAGAGGGACAAGAAGCCAAACATGGCAACTTTAAAATCTGAAGTGACACACTGGATGGAGGACCACAGTATCGATTTTGATCCTGCAATGTCAGAAGCAAAATTGTTGGAAATTATCAACAGTAAGCCTCGTGAGAAGCAATTCACCATTGACAACATTATTTATGAACATGGTCACATTCCATTGCACCTTCCACCCTATCCCCCTGACTTAAACCCCATTGAAATGGTATGGGGTGATATTAAGGGGAAAGCTGCATGCCAACAAATTGGCAGGAGCTTGAAGGAGAAAGAAGTTGTGCCGACAATTGTTTTTGGAGTACTCTGTTGAACATTGGGTTAAGTGTTGTGACAGTGTAAAGTTAACAGAAAATAATTACCTCGGACATGACCTCACAATCAATCAAGAAATAGATAGAATCATAGTTTCTTTAAATTCTGAGGAACAAAGCAGTGATTCAGAAGAAAATGCTGAGAGTGAATCTAACAATGACTGTGAAAGCGAGTGAATCAGATGACTAGTGTAGTATGCATGTTGGAGGAGAGGCAACCTAAAATGACGGTAGAGGGGGAAAGCTAAAGGACTCCAGTGTTGGTAAGCCACACCTCCAACTGCATTTTGTTCGTGGTCTAGTTATAACATTATTGCAGGCACACACTCACATGTTTGTAATTATGACGGCAAGTCAGTAAAATGAGATTACTTATGTGGAAGGGTGCACAGAGAACTTTATACTGCAGCTCGACAATGCTAAACAAACACGACTATAAACAACCCTTCACACCTGCAAAATGAGATATGACTGTATCAACACATGATCAAAAGAACAATGAACGAATAACAAGCGTAACAGACTGATGGAATCATTAGTAATGTTGCCACATGCAAAAATATAAGATTGGGATATTTTATACCCCAGCGTGCCCACTCTTGGGTTAAAAGAGCCTTGGAACTATGAGGCTCTAATGTACTGCCATTTTTTTCACTACATTATCAGTTAAGGTATCACAATTTTATTTTAGGTTCTCTATCTCTGGATTTACTGTGATATGAGGATTACACATTTCTCCCTAATTTCATTAAGTTAATTTTGAAGGCTTTGATAATCTAATTTCCTTTATTTTACAATTTATGTCAGTAGCTAACTGGCTCTGTTTTACCGTTATTTCAGTAACTAGCTGACTTTGTTTTCATTTTATATCAGCAGCTAACTGACCTTGTTTATGAATTATTTCAGTAGCTAACTGATATTGCTTCTAATCGATTTACCTATTTGTTTCTGTTTCCTAGTTATGTGTTTCAGTTAGTTAATTTATCTTGCTTCTCATTGATTTTCCTAGCTAATTGATCTTGTTTCTCTGACATTTCTCTAGCTATTTGTACTATCTCATTAGCTAACTTATCCTGTTTCTCTTTGATTTCCATATCTATCTGGTCTTGTTTCTCTGACATATCTTTAACTGCTATCTGTGTTTGCTCACTAGCTAACTGATATTGTTCTTTATTGATTTTTGCCATTTCAAATGTAATGTTCTTCATTAAACTAATTATACTAAGGGACTGTCTCAAGCATAATGGTAGTGCTGCTGCTTACTAAGCAGCAGACCTGGGTTTGATTGGTTGCAAAGACCACATATAGCAGCCATGACGTAGCTACGGTGCTGACTACATCCAATGATACCTATTGTGTGCAGAGAGGAGGATACAGTGGCCAGGTAGTAGACTTTGACTGGAAAGGACCGACTTGCTGAAGGATTGGTTTGTTTCTCATTATACAAATATTTTTTTATTAGAACTGTCTTGTTTTTCCCATTCTTACTATTTGTACTTTTTGTGCAGAACATTTCTTTTTCACATTTTGTTCGTTTTTATAGTTTTTGCCTGAAGTGTTTTGCCACATCTAAAGTACATGCAATACAACCAAATGTACCAATTAGCATTTACAAAATAGTGCACAAGATTTTTATTTTGGTGGTTCTGGAAATCATCTTTGTCCTCTTTCTTCTCCTTTTAGTACTCCTTTGTGATTCAGATCCCTTGATTTCAATTGCAATTTTATCGCAATTTAATATGGTGTTATACTCGACTGAATCCAGTTAGAAACCATTTGCATATAAACATAAATATAAATACACAACTATATAAAATAAATGAACAATAAGTATAATAATAATTTGTTTCATATAAATTTACAGAATACTACGTATTTGTGTTTTAAAGGAATTTAGACATTAAAGTTAATTAACTATTTAAAAAATTTACTTACACAGATATTCCTCAATATTGTAAAAAGATTTAACCAAAAATTCTTTTAACAGCTGTTTAAATTTATTACAATTATTGTGATAGTTCTTTACTTCTTTTGGTACAGCATTACAAACTTTTATTCCAGTAAAACTATACATTTTTTCATATAATTGTAATCTGTGGTCAGGGATTGCATAATCATTTTTATGTCTTATATTATATCCATGGACACCAGAGTTGGTTTGCTGAGTGGAATTACGCTTTTTAAAGTGTAGGATGATATCGTACATGCTAGGTCAAGTTAATATATGTAATTGTCTAAACATGGCTCATTATATTTTAGTTTACCCATGTACTGAATTACTGAATAGCTCTTCTTTGTAGACTATGTATTTTGCCAAAATTTATATTTGATGCATGCCCATAGTCAGTGCTGTAGTTGGAAAAAGTGTTTTGGCGATGATAATAATAATAATAATAATAATAATAATAATAATAATAATAATAATAATAATAATAATAATAATAATAATAATAATAATAATAATAATAATAATAATAATCATAATGATGATAATGATCATAATGATGATAATGATCATAATGATGATGATGATAATGATGATGATAATAATAATAATAATAATAATAATAATAATAATAATAATAATAATAATAATAATAATAATAATAATAATAATAATAATAATAATAATAATAATAATAATAATAATAATAATAATAATAATAATAATAATAATAATAATAATAATAATAATAATAATAATAATAATAATAATAATAATAATAATAATAATAATAATAATAATAATAATAATAATAATAATAATAATAATAATAATAATAATAATAATAATAATAATAATAATAATAATTTATCACCTTATGTTTTACAAGCATTGTTGAAAACAGGCAAGTCGTCAATCATATACAATTAAAGTTGCTGGATATTTTGATATATATATATATACAGATATTAGAAGAAACTAAAACTTAGGTGATGTTATTCTAAATGTATAATGTCTTGTACACCTAATACAATGTCTAGGTTTTAGTCATAAGTATTGTAAAATAAGAAACTAGCACTCAAACGATAAATTCTGAAGTTGTAGTCTTAGTTTAGAAATTCATCAAGTGAATAAAAAACATTATTAATTAAATATGATTTCAAGAAAAATTTAAATTTTGTTAAGTTACTAGACACTTTAACTTCTGTTGGGAGTTTGTTATATAGCTTGGCTCCCATGTAACTAGGCAACTTGTCACACACCCATCCTGCACAGACCCTGTGAAAGCCCAAAACATTCCTTAAAATATTACCTGCACATTCTTTTGATATGTTTACAGCCTATGCTATCTGAAACAACTTTCATCTGTGGTCTTCCAGTACTATAAAATGAATTTTTTCCAATGATCTCTGGAGTTGTGACTTCCACAGGGCATCAAAAGTGAGGCTCATCACTAGTACGCGTACATTCCCCCCGCCCCAGGGGCCTACTGCGGTAGGTACGGGAATTGGCGATCCCGGGGTCCCGAGCTAAATCTCTCAATTGGGTTCCCCTGCGAGGTGAAAAAAACATCTGCAGGAGTTATTGTTGATCCGTTTGACGTGGTTAACACCTTTGGCTATGCTTTTGCTCAAGTGCCTAGCTCAAATAATTATGCTCCTGAGTTCATCTCAATTAAGACTCAGGTAGAATCTCAAGGTTTCGTGTTTCATTCCAGAAACCTTTAAGATTATAACCGCCTCTTCACCTTGGCAGAGTTAGAACACGCTCTTTCATCTTCGTGACTGTCAGCACCAAGACTGGATGGAATCCACGTTCAAATGTTACAATATCTCTCACCTGAAGGTAAGGCATTCCTACTCGAGGTCTATAATCGTGTTTGGGTTGCTGCCACGTTTCCTGATAGGTGGCAAAAAGCCACCATTATACCTATCTTGAAAGCTGTAAAGGACCGTCACCTCCCTTCCAGCTACCGTCCGATTTCCCTCACCAGTTGCGCATGCAAGGTGATGGAACGCATGATTAATGGGCGGTTAGTATGGTGGCTGGAAACGGACAACCTATTGAGTAACATCCAGTGCGGTTTTCAACGACGTCGTTCAACAGTAGATCATCTTGTGTCCATGTCGACACAGATTATGAACAGATTCCTTAAGAAATGTCAAACTGTGGAATATTTTTTGACCTTGAAAAGGCTCATGATACGTGTTTGGCGGGCAGGGTTGCTATGCACTCTGCACACCTGGAATATACGTGGACGCCTACCACTCTTCCTTCAGGAATTCATGAAAGACCGCATTTTCCGAGTAAGGGTCCGCTCGGTTTTTTCGAATCTTTCTGTTCAGGAGAACGGTGTACCATAGGGATCGGTACTAAGTGCTAATGTTTGTTATTGCGGTTAATTCTATCTCGAAATGTGTTCCTCCAGGGGTCTCATCATGCCTATTTGTAGAGGACTTTGCCGTCTACTGTACATCTCAGTGCACACCGTTTCTAGAGCGCAGTCTGCAAACTACCTTAGACAACCTTAGGGATTGAAGTTTAAAAAACGGTTTTCGATTCTCAGCTGAGAAAACCATCTGCGTTAATTTCTGGCACCGTAAGAGTTGATTACTTCCAAGGATCCGTTTAGGCGCAGATCTACTACCTTTGGCAGATGAGACGAGGTTCCTCGGATTGATATTTGACAGAAAACTTAGTTGGCCATCGCATATAGCACAACTAAAAGCACAATGTGAGCAATCTTTAAATGGGGAGCTGATCGTACAGTGTTATTGGGACTTTATCGTGCACTCATCCGTGCCAAATTAGATAATGGTAGTATCGTTTATGGCTCAGCACGACCATCTGTGCTGAGGAATTAGACACAGTACATAATTCAAGCATACGTATAGCAGTTGGGGCATTTCCAACAAGCCCTGTTATAAGCCTGTATGCTGAATCTGCAGAACCTCCTCTGCAGTACAAGCGCAACATGTTATTAGCAAATTTTGGCTGTGGACTTAATTGCATGTCCACACATCCAACATTTATGCTGTTCTTCAACACCTACATGGACGCACATTATAGGAGCACTTCACTTGAACCAAAGCTTGGGTTTGCAGAATGTGTCTCGTAGATCTAGGCATGACTAAATACGATAAATCTACCATGTCTATGTCTAATATCCACACTTGTTTTTTAGAATTGTTATCACGTTATAAAGACCATTTTTTAATTTATACTGATGGCTCCAAGAGCTAAAATGGTGTTGTTTGTGCTTATGTGTGTGGAACCGAACCATATACATTCGGATTACATACCAGCACTTCCATTTATACTGCAGAGCTTTATGCAATATACCAGGCCATTTTACATGTACGTCGACAAAAGATGGGGGACTGCTTAATCCTGAGTGATTCCCAAAGTGCCTTCGGCAGCTGTACAACTACCACCCTATTATGCAGCGTATCAAGGATGCCCTCCACGTTTTGCATGCTTCTGGTGTTAGCGTGGTGTGTGCATGGATTCCTGCTCATGTTGGCTTGATGGGGAAATGAAATGGCGGATTCAGCAGCTAAGACGGCTACCATGGAGCCCATGTTTAGAGTACTGTCTTTGACATCGGAAGATTTTAGAGCTGTATTACGGAGAGCTATGCAAACCTGCTGCCAGAAAGAGTGATCCGATCTCCGCAGCAATAAACTTAGATCTGTGATAGAACTTCCGATTCCCTGGGCTACCTCCTGTCATTCATCTCATCGTGAGGAGGTGAATTTGGCTCGGTAGCCATTGGGCACTGCTTTCTTACTCATAGTTTTCAGTTTAAAAGGGAGCCTGCTCCAGTCTGTCCATTTTGCAATGAAGCATCATCTGTCCGATACGTGCTGCTAGAGTGTTTTTGCCTAGCACACCTTAGGACGTCTCTGCAGCTCCTGGCCAGCTTTGCAGAAATGCTGGCGGATAACAAAAAAGTGGGGGAGAAGGTTTTTAAGTTCTTTCCTGAATAAGATTTTAGAATTTAGTGAAGAGAATTTTTTTTCATGTTTAGCCTTATATTTCTTTTTATTGTCTTTTTTTAGTTGTTGTGTACATGTATTTTTTGATAGCTTATTTACACTCCATGGTTTAGAATCATTTATATCTGGCTTTTGCCATGAAGGGCGCTGATAACCACTGCACTTGGTTGCCCTTATACACATATCATCATCGTCGTACATTCCATTTTAAATTCTGCAACCCACTTTTTAATCATTGTATATGAAGGAGCAGAGTCTTTAAATGTACTGTCCATTTCCTCCTTGATTTCTTTAGGCATTAAGCTTTTCAAAAGGAATATTTAATCACTGTTCGTTTTTCCAAATACTCCATTTTTGTGAAACCTCCATACCTGACTTGTTTAAAATGCTCTCATTCAAAAACTAAGCAAGTTACTGACCTGTAATTATGGATACAAGCTGGTCTAGAGTTAAACTATCTGATGCTATCCATCAAACAGGCCCAGGACTTATTAGCCGATCCTCATATTCTGTTATACGATTATGAATTATACATAACCACTCCAAAATGATGAACAATTCTGGTAGTATTGATATAAGTCAACAATTGATTTTTTGGCCCCATTTTAAATATTGGTACAACACTGGCTATTTTTAGTTTGTCGGGGAAAATGCCAAGTTCTAAACAGGAGTTTATTATTCCAACCAGAGTATTAGTAATTTCATTGTTACATACTTTTAGAATGAGGTAGATGTACTGCCATATCCTATATTATTTTTAGATTTTATAGTCTTTATGATGCTAATAACTTCTTCACTGTTTGGTGAGACAAATGAAAATGCAATAGATATTTTTTGAGTTCTCCAAGTAAGATGAGGTACCATTTGAAAGTTTTGATTCAAGCTAAGTTTTGTTCCTATTGATGCAAAGTGATTGTTCATTATTTTTACTACTGCTTTAGCTTCCTTTATAATAGTATTACCAAAGTATATTTCAATATGTAATTTGTAATTTTGAGACAGAGTCCTGTGAAACTCATTTATCACTTTCCAGCTAGCTTTACTTACATTCTGAGAACTTAGTATTCTATTGCTGATATTGCAACACTAGAGTTATGATGATTCAAGTAGCTTTTGATAGCTTTTAAGAAAGAATTACACAAAATTAGAGTAGATAATCTAAAATTGAGAATATATGGGTTACCAAAAATACATCAAACAGGAAAGGCCATGAGACCTATTACTAGTAGCATAAATGTTCCCACATATAATTTAGCCAAATCGTTACTAAACAAATTCAACAGCTTCCCCAGGTTTGAAAGTTAAAATTTCAAAAATTCTTTAGACTCAGTAGAAAAATTAAAGACATAAAGTTGAACAAAAATGACAGACTGGTTTCATTTGATGTCACATCATTATTCCTGAGCATACCAACAGAAAAACTATAGACACGGTTAAGAAAATGGCTAACTACAACAGAAATGGAAACAGCAGAAGCAGAAAAATACATCTCATCAACAAACCTATGCATTAAACACAACTTCTTCAGCTTTAATGATAAATACTACAGGCAGAAATCAGGATTATCCATTGGCAATCACTTTCACTTTATTTTCTGGCAAATTTATCTATGACTTCATTTGAAACACACACACAAAAATGATCTTCCCATGGATCTTGAAGGTTTGGTATCCGTATGTTGTTGACATCTTTGCAACAGTTCCAAATAGACATTTAGATGATGCATTAAAACTACTCAATCTGCACAAAAAAGGTATCAAATTCACAACAGAAAATGAAGATAATGGACTACTCCCTTTCTTGGACCTAAATATCAGGAGTGACACAAAAATAAAATTTGGAATTTACTGGAAGCCAATACAGTCAAAAATTACCTAAAAAAATCATAGCTATAACATGATTACACATAAACATGCAATAATAAACAATCTTACACACAGAATAATCAACATACCCATGGATAAAGCAGAATACTACAAGGAACAAAAAGTCATACTCCATATAGCATAAAAAATGGATACAACAGAAGTCTGGTTTTAAGAAAATTAAAAAAGCTAAGCTAAAGAAAAACATTACGGAAGCAACAACATTCACTAAACAAAAAGAAAGCTACAGCATATTCAGTGGATTCACATAACACCCAAAAATATTTAATAAATTCATAAAGATCTTTGATGAACAAAATATCATCTTGGCACCTACAAATAGATGCTCAGTATTAAAATTGTTAAATTAAAAAAAAAATATGAAATCCCACCAAACAATAGATCCGGAATATACTAAATAAGTTTCAAGGATTGTGTTAAGGATTGAACATAGGTCAAAATAAAAGAAACTTAAAAACCAGAGTAAAAGAGCATTTTAGAAACTTCAAATTGAAACAGGAAAATAAGTCAGCAGTAGTATTTCACTTTTGGAAAGAAAACCATGATCTTGAGCCAAATCCAAAATTATTAAAAGGGGTGATAAACAAAAACCTACCGACAACTGGAAAGAACATCTTAATATGAAAAAATAAGGACCAAGTAATGAACTTGATAATTTGATACAGAAGTTCATAGTTCCACCAGCAGAGCGAAGACAGCAGACGATAACAACAACAGACGATAGGTTGAAACTGGAAGCAAGAGCTTCTGAAACTAGTCCCTCAAAAAATAAAAATTTAAGTGCAGGAGTGTTAAAAACTGACTACAAATACTTTTTTCAATTAGAAAGCTGAAACTAACAGAGATTTTTAAAGTGTCCAAAACTGGAAAATGAAAACAGCAAAATTCAAAAGGGAAATTCTCTGAGCAAAAGGAAAACCCAATAATACATTTATGTAAACTATTGATTATAGGAAAGATAATAAAGTTACGTATAAGTTCATTTTAACATATTATAAAGATAACAGTGTCCCTAATCATTCTATTACATATACAGATAAAGAATAATCAGATAACCAAAAAATTGCCAATGCATTTAATTAAAATTTTACATCATCTAAAAATTCCCAATAATATTTAAAAGCCTAGAACAGAGCATAACGAAGCAAATAAAGAAAAATAGAAAAAGCTAACCTTATTGTTTAACTTCAACAGAAGAATTCTTCTATTGTGAATTTACAGCTTCTGAACTTGATATAGCTATTTTTAAAACACTTAATGCAAAGCTCCAGGAATAGACAAAATTCATCCAGAATTCAGAAAAATTTTAAGTAAAAAGCTAAAACTATATTACTCAACTTCTGCAATCATGTCTGTAAATTTTTCACTCCATCCAATTGGAAAAAAGCTATTATTATCTCAATACTCAAACAAGGTGAATCAGCTCAATCAATAAATAACTTAGATCTGTATCATTCACCAGTGTTCTAGGTAAAATTGTGGTTAGAATGATTTCTGCCAGATTAAATTGGTATCTTGAATACTAGAATCTTCTATCAACCTGCCATGCTGGCTTCCGGAAAAATCATACAACCAGTGAAAAAGTAATTAAGCTCAATCAAGAAATGAAAGAGAGATTTAAATACAAAACCAGGTACCTTAGCCATATTTGATGATGAAATCTGCATATGATACTGTATGGAGATGTTATTTTATCAAGAAGCTACAAAAGATGGAAATTACGCTTCATTGAGTATCAGAATTTGTCTCAGAAAGATATTGTGTAGCTTCTTATGGTTTAACATTATCAAGATTCCAAAAAACTCTAATAGTTTTACCTCAGGGTGCACACTTAACACTCCTCTATTCAATATCTATGTAAATGATCTGCACAAAAATGTTAATAAACAGGCATCAACATTGCATTGTATGCAGATGACTTGGTAGTTAAGAAATCACTGAAATCAGACAAATTTGCAAATTCTAAAGACAAATGTTGAAAATTCTCTGAATACACTTAAACAATGGTGTTCTGAAACTCTTATGAAAGTAAACAGTGTGAAAACTAACTTTCAAGCCTTTTCCCTTTAAAAAAAAAAAAAACACCAAGATAACCTTAAGTTATGATATTACTCAGTTAACCAAATCTCAATATTTTGGAATTTGTCAATCCCTAAACTAAATCTGCAGTTCAAGAAAACAAACCCGAAACAAACATATGAAACAAAATATTTAGGAACAATTGTTGATTCAAAATTATCTTGGAGACATCATATTGAAGCAGTAGTAAACAAATCAACAAACAAATTTTCAATTTTGAAAAGATTAGCTGGAGTCAAGTGGGGCAGTAATTGGGAGACTCTGAACACCACATAAAAAACATTCATCAAGCCAATACTTCTTTATAATGCAGAGGTAATAATTACAGCAAACAGTTCTAACATAAATCACCTAGAAGTATGCCAAAATCAGGCCCTGCGACTAATAACTGGTGCAGCAAAATCAACTCCAATCACGGCAATGCAAGCCTTAACTTGGAACTATCCAATACATCTAACTTTAGAGGAGCAGGCACTAATACAACATGAAAAAATGCTGCGGTTAAAAACAACAAAATGGGAGAAAAGATTACTACAACCAATCAAGATGAAAACACCAACAAGTTTCCTACACAAAGTTACGGAATTAAAAACAGATCTGAATCTTCCTAATTCTAAAGAAAACATTTTAATCAAAGAAAACCCACTGACTTTTGAACCAATTAATATTCAATTAGATTTAGAACAAATAGTTACAAAATCTGAAACTTCCAAACCTGTACTAAAAGCACTAGCATTAGAAACTGTGAACAATAGATACCCACCTGAAGAATGGTTACATATCTACATAGATGGATCTAACTTGGACAACAACTCAGGAGCAAGAATTAAGTGTGCACTGTTCTCATTCTATCAACCAGCAGGATACTGCACAACAAATTTTGATGCAGAAGTAACGGCTATTCATATTTCACTTCAACACCTCCTATACAGAATAGATAAATTTAAAAATGCTGTCATACTTTCTGATTCTAAAGCAGCATTATACGCAATAAGTTCATATAAAATGAGGTCAATCCAAATTAAAGAATTTCACAAAATGATCCAACTACTTAAAAAATTTCGAAAATGAAGTATATTACATTGGATACCTGCACATTGTGGAATTGCTGGAAATGAATCAGCTAATTTTCTTGCCAAAAAAGGTGCAAATTGAATTTAGAACAAAAGTAAAAACTTACCCTTTACATCCATAAAAAACTTACGGAACATGATTATTTGGCCAAACACCTACACAGAATAGGAATTTATACAAGTCCAAATTGTCCTCTATGCAACAAAGAAGAGGAAATGACTGAAGAACATCTTCTAACCTGTGAAACCCTACCTGCCGGACCCACTACACAGAAATATTGGAGAGCAAGAGAGCTAATGGCTTCATTGCTAAAGCCTAGCATTTGAAAAATTTTGATTGACGGAAAAGTAACCTGGAAAAAACATTTTGAAAAGTCAAAGATACAGCAATCAACTATTTTAAGATATTAAAAAGAGCTGCACGAACTAAATGAGGTTGTTTAATGTCTACATTAAATACTGCATATAATAAGTATCTAAGACCAGTTCTTAGGTACTGATAAAATATCACCTTTAACTTCCAAGATACTTAAGCGCATACTAATTCAAGCTATTAGGTTAATTACTGGGGCTATTAAAACATCTATAATTACATTACAAGCATTTACATGTAATAAACCTATAATGACAGATTTGGAACTGCAAGATCTTTTAGTATATGAAAAACTGTTGAGACTTCAAGAGAATAAAAAAATGGGTAAACCACTATCCAATTCCTTTCTTGGAAGTGTTGAAAACAGTGTTGTTATGATAAATTAAATTTAAAGGGAGTCGATTAATGACACTAAACAACACTTACTTTTAAAGTTTTCCGGAACATGTTTCAGAGACTTTGCCTCTATCCTCAGCTGGCCATCGACTGGTTCTCATTGGTGTAGTTGACGATATTTTGTCACAGGTCTCCTCTGGTGGCGGTTCAAGGAACTTGCTGAACAAATCTTTCTGTGGGATGTCGAAATTGAATACTTTGTTCCTATTTTTTGAAATGAAGATTTGTTCCCATGTGGATAGTTCTTGTTTTCCTGATGTATGTTTTAGTAATTTTGGTTCTGGATTTATGTTGTGGTTTTTTCCCCAAAAATGTGTGGTAACTGCTGATTTTTCTAATTGTTTATATTTTATGTTTCTAAGGTGTTCCTTTGCTCTTGTTTCTAAATTTCTTCTGGTTTTTCCAATATAAATTTGACTATAGTCACTGCATTCAATTTGATATACACCAGATTTTTTGTTAGATGGAATGGCATCTTTGATGTTTGAGCAAATTAGGTTTTTTAAGGAGAAATGGTTGACTGGTGCTAGTTGAATGTTTTGTTTTTTGAAGACTTTTTTGAATTTATCATAGGCCCATGGATGGTAAGTGAATTTTTTGAAAATCATATTAGATGGCTGGCTGAGGATAGAGGCAAAGTCTCTGAAACATGTTCTGGAAAAATTTAAAAGTGTTGTTTAGTGTCATTAATCGACTCCCTTTAAATTTAATAAACCACTATCCACCTACCTTCAGTCTGAAAACTCAATTAGACTCCATACAAAAGTTCAATAACTAAGAAATAAACTAATATCCATATCAAACAGAACCTTGTATGCCTTTTAATAACCCACTGAACGTCACTGAATTAGAACACAAGCTTGATCTAGTTGCAGATTTTGAAAACAAAGAAAATTATAAGCAGAAGCTAAAGTATACCTCTCGACATCATATGGATGAATGGACTCACATCTATACATGTCTCTCTTTAGAACCAAAAAGATGCTGCAGAAGCTACTGTACATTCTTTTCTTGCTATAAATATGTTGGAAATTACTTCACAAGCTTTGACGGAAAAATCTATAGAATTTATACCTGCTTACAAAATCTAATTCCTTGGACAAGAAAGCTCTCCAATATAGTTTTCTCGTCATATTCCAAAGCAGCTATACCCTAAAATGGTAAACATATATGAAATCCTTGAATTTAAATAAACCAACAGTTTTCCAGTGGATTCCATTCTACTGTGGAATTCCTGAAATGAGCAAGCAAAAATTTGGGCTAAGAAGAGTTCCAAACTTGCTCCAACAATAAAACAAAATATCCCCTACGAAACAGTTAAAAGTTAATTAACAATTTCACATCCAATTATGACAAATATCTTTCTTCTTCTGAAAAGCTTAATTGAAAGAATCTCCAAAATAAACTTACAATTATTCCAGATCTTGAATTAGTTATGAATAAAAGTGTTGTTAAAAGTGAAGCTAATTTCATATTAAAAGACTCATCGAGCCATATTTCATTAAAACTTAAAACTTCACTCATAGCACTATTAAAAACAGGAACGTGAATGAAGTTTTAAGGTTTAATAAAGCGTGACTCTAAGTCTTTTAATAATTCCAGAACTACCTAGAAAATCATCTGTTGCAATGTACAGATCATCGAATGCATCTAATATTTGAGTTATTTTGTTTTGTGTGCATACAAATGAATGTATATATTCTTAGGTAAATTCACAGACTGAAAAATTCAATGCCATAGCCGGGATTTGAACCACGAAACTCCTGGTCTCTGTCTGGTTGCTCTAAATCACTGAGGTACTATTTTTTTGTTTTTGTTTTTGTAATTTACGTCCTCCAACGTTAAAGTCATATCGGACGGTGAATGAATTGGGTGATATGATGCTCAAATGAGTCCAGGGTCCATGGAGCTTAGAGTTACCCAACATTCGTCTTGAAGGATAAGGGAAAACCAAGTGACTCATGTGTTTTCTGGTAAACCACTAGGGGTTCTCATATACAATGAGACACACACCTTTTGTGGCAACTTACTATGCTCTAAGTATTAAGTACCAGGCTTCATATTTAAACAACTATGTTCTTAGGTAAATTGATGGAAATAATCATTTCTTCCATACAAGCCGTGTGTAAGCTAAGGTTTGGATGAGTAGAGCCAGACTGAAAAATTCAATGCCAGAGCCGGGATTTAAACCACAGATCTCCCGGTCTCCATCTATGTATATATGTATAGCTGCATAAGCAACTCCTTCGGTTCAAGGTTTTAGGACTTAGTTTATCATACCAGGCGATATTCATTGTATATATGTTGTGTTACATACACACGCTGGAAAGAAACAAACCCCTCTGTCAGTATCTGTATGTACCTCTTATTACAGTATTTCAGAACTGAAGTGTGTGGTAGCCTTATGTGTATGGGATTCTGACATCATTTTAGAAAATGTGGAAGACCTTTTGCTGTTTGAAATGATTTGGATATTGATGGCAAGTTTTCAGATATTGAGAGAGGTGTTTAGGATATAGGTAGCAGTGAGGAAGAAAATGACCCGCTTCCTTCAGATGTTCGTGAAGAATCAACAATGTGAAGTGTCAAAATAACTCAAACACAAATAGACATATAGATGAATAGACATATAGACAAACAGACATATTTTCTGGTGTACAGCTAACTTCTGACATCCAACCAACTGATATTTTCACAACATTTTCATTGTTACGGAAGCAAAACGTATATGTGAGTAGGATGAAGGAAGCCCTGATCTTTAAAAGGAATTTAGGGCATAAGAGGAGAATTCAGAAGTGGACAGTGTACACGTTATTTGTAAAACTACATTAGACATGACAGAGGGCATGTTAGCTGCACCATTTTCAGAAGAAATAGCAGGTCAAATATGAGTGGTGTGGATCAGTTATTACTAGGAACCCGGATAGTTATGTAAATACTTGAAAGTACATATATTTACATATTTTGCCCGTAAGTACATATTCTCATATATTTTACTTTTCAGTACATATTTTTACATATTTATTGATATTTCTAAGCTTTGTTGCAATTTTATTTGTTTTAACATGCGTGTTTATACTAGAAGTATATAGCTAGCAGTAGACAGTCGGTCTGTCTGGTCTGTTGCGTTGATCTTATGATTAACACCTTGTCACTGCGAGTCCGTTGTTCATGTGACGTGCACCTTACCACTGCGTGTCCAAGTCAAGCCATCACATGAGAAAATAATAAGTCAGCTGCAGTTGGCCGGCGTGTGTAGATTGAATTTTTCATTGTAGTAAAAGATGCCGAAGGAGAAAACCTCACTCTGTGTAAAGTTAAAGCATTACACAGAGGAATTTAACAAGTTTTCAACAGACGGAAAGATCCTTTTTTGCCTGGTCTGCGAGAAGAATGTTCCCTGCTCTCAACGTTTTCAAGTGTTGCAACATTTATCCACATCATGTCATCAGGCCCATGCTTCGAAGACTACATCTCAGAAATCTGAGTTTGCAAGTGATCTTTGCTGCGCTATGGTTTGTGCTGATATCCCTATCTGGAAATTAAAAAATCCAGTACTACATGAATTTCTTGAGAAATACACACATGAAACTGTGCCAGATGAATCTACAATCAGAAAGAACTATGTTCCTGACTTATATACGCAAACAATAAACTATTCGTCTGGAAACTGGTGTTGATGATCCCATTTGGGTTTCAAATGACGAGACAACTGATGTACAGGGAAGACATATTGGAAATGTTATACTGGGTGTGTTGAAAGATAATGAAGCGAGTAAGCCTGTATTGTTAACTTGTGAGGTGTTACCAAAATGCAATCATCAAAGTATTGCTAAATTATTTAATGATTCAATGGGACTTTTGTGGCCTGATGGGGTGAAACACAGCAATGTCCTTCCTGTGACGGATGCAGCACCATATATGTGCAAAGCTGTCACAGCTTTGCAAGTTTTATATCCTAAAATGTTATATCTCACATGTCTTGTCCATGCATTTCATTGCATAGCAGAATTCGTTACTTCTAAATTTTCTAAGGCTTATAACAGAGTTGATAAATTCAAAGAACTGTTTCCTGAGCTTCCACTCACTCCTCAGCCCATCTTAATGAGGTGGGGAAGCTGGATTGATGCTGTAGACTACTACGCAAAGAATTTTGATTCTGTAAAACAAGTTCTCCAGCATTTTGATTCCCAAGATGCAGTTTCTGTTGAATCAGCCAAGGAATCATTCAGTGATGTGAAGCTTAAAAATGATATTGCCTATATTCAATGCAATTTTTCCCATTATGCATTGCCATTAAATTGTTGGAGGCATCATCGTCTAAACTCTCCGAGAGCCTTGATGTTGTTCATTCTGTGGTCACTTCTCTGGAAAGTCTACAAGGGCTGGTTGGAGTTGCAGTGAAGGATAAACTGTCATCCAGTTTGAAGAAAAACCCAGGATTCAAGACAACCTGTGCTATTAACATAATTCTAAGTCAAGGCAGTGCCGAAGACTTGGAAATTGAGTACACTGCAGAAGACTTGTGCAAGCTTAAATATGCACCCATTACTTCATGTGAAGCTGAACGATCATTCAGTCAGTACAAAGCTATATTACGCGGCAGCAGAAGTAGTTTTGTATTTGAGAACTTGAAACACATGTTTGTACCTTCGTAATTTAAAAAATTAGGAGCAATATTCAAGTTCCAATTTTTGACTTATTTACATAAATGTCCAATTTGCTATACCTAATTCAAGAACATGTAGGGGAATTCTGATATTATGTTGTTACATATTTCTTTGTATTTGAGTAGTTTAATTACATATTTCAGTATTTTAAAATACATATGTATGTACATATTTCAGTATTTTAAAATACTGTCACCCGGGCGTTGGAACACCCTATGGAAGCAGCTGAGAGCGGAAGACAGGGGAGGTCCGTGTTAGCCACGCCTCCCCCTCGTCCGTCTTATAGTGGTGACAGGGATGGCTGGGGGAAAAAACATGATTGTGCGGTCTGTTTCTCTTCTACCTATGTTCTGGAAATTACGGGATCTTTCATCTACTGGAACCTTCCTGTGGAAACCAGAGACTTCTAGAAGAACAGTGACATTCCTATAAAAAGGGTTTCAGAGAGTCAGTTAATCAGTGAGTGAGGAGACAGACACAGTTCTTGGTGTAAGTGTTAGTCAGCGACGTGTTAATGAACGAGAAGATTGTGCAACGGAAGACTGTACGTAACCGTGTATGAGCATCGGAGTTGACGTAATCGCGAGTACAAGTGAAGTTGTAACGGACGAACTGGTGAATTGTAATTGTGTGCAGTACGCAATTCTGTGTAATTGGCAAGTGTTAAACTGTAAGTCGGTGGAAATAAAGAACAGTTTTGAGTGGTGAAATTGGACTTTTCATTTCACGAACCCACAAAGTCACACTGGTGTCAGGAAGCGGGAAAACAACATCACCAAACATTACAACCATGGACGCGGCATTGGAAAAGATTTTGGAGAATATGATGGAAATGAAGGCCGAACTGACCTCGGAAATGAAGACGGCCAACGACGACATCACCGCAGAGTTGAAACAAATGAAGACGGCCAACGACAACATCACCGGGAAGATGGAAGAAATGAAGGCCGAATTAACAACAAAAATACAAGCGGCAAATAACAACCTGGCCGCAAAGCTGGAAGAAATGATGACGGCTAACGGTAACCTCACGGAGAAGATGGAAGAAATGAAGGTTGCGAAAGAGGCCCTCGCCGCCAAGTTTGAGGAACGGTTGGCCGGCGTGAGGGATGACGTCACGAATCTGGGCAAGCGGATGGGTCAAGTAGACGACCGCCTTAATGATTTAGAGGAAAAGGCCGACAACATCGCAAAACCCCTCACCCGCCTGATGGAGGAACACCGGCCTTATGTGTGGACAGAGGACGCCGAAAACGCTTTCCAGCACCTAAAGGAGACCCTGTGCAGTGCTCCAATTTTGGGTTTCCCACAACCGGGTGGCGCCTTCATTGTGGACACCGACACTAGCGACCATTGCATTGGAGGTGTCCTATCGCAGATCCAGGACGGCCATGAGCGGGTGATAGCCTACTACAGCAAGACGCTATCCAAGGCACAGAAGAACTACTGCGTCACCCGACGGGAGTTACTGGCGGTAGTAAAGACATTGGAGCACTTCCACAAGTACCTGTACGGTCAGCCATTCCACCTGAGGACTGACCATTCCGCCCTAACCTGGCTATTGAGCTTTAAGAACCTGGAAGGCCAGACAGCACGTTGGGTCCAGAGGCTGCAGGAGTACGGCTTCACCTCGGAACATCGTAGAGGGAAGAGCCACGGTAACGCAGACGCCATGTCCCGAAGACCCTGTCCAGTAGAGTGCGGCCAGTGCACAAGAGTGGAAGAGAAGGAGCGTGCCGCAGCAGTCCGAGTAGTTGTGGCAGTGCCTGCTGAAGGCTGGGATAGCGCAGGCCTGAGGAGGGAGCAGCTGGCGGACGCAGACTTGGGGCCACTCTTGAGGGAAGTGGAGGCAGGGATGAGACCAACCTGGGAGGACATCGCACCGAGGAGCGCCACCTACAAGTCGTACTGGACCCAATGGGACTCGTTGAAGACCAGAGAGGGCGTGCTGTTCCGGGTATGGGAATCACCCGATGGGAAGACGCAGAGAGAACAGTTGGTACTTCCCCGGAGTAAGGTCCCGGAAGTCTTGGAGGAAGTGCACGCCGGTACTTCAGGAGGACACCTGGGAGCAAACCGTATGATTCACAAACTACGGCAGCGCTACTTCTGGCTCAGACTCCGGGCAGATGCTGGTGGTACACCTGGACCGCCTGGCACGCTACGATGGTGCTGTTCGGGGCGAACAGCTTTGAGGAGGGAGCAGTGTCACCCAGGCGTTGGAACACCCTATGGAAGCAGCTGAGAGCGGAAGACGGGGAGGTCCGTGTTAGCCACGCCTCCCCCTCGTCCGTCTTATAGTGGTGACAGGGATGGCTGGGGGAAAAAACATGATTGTGCGGTCTGTTTCTCTTCTACCTGTGTTCTGGAAATTACGGGATCTTTCATCTACTGGAACCTTCCTGTGGAAACCAGAGACTTCTAGAAGAACAGTGACATTCCTATAAAAAGGGTTTCAGAGAGTCAGTTAATCAGTGAGTGAGGAGACAGACACAGTTCTTGGTGTAAGTGTTAGTCAGCGACGTGTTAATGAACGAGAAGATTGTGCAACGGAAGACTGTACGTAACCGTGTATGAGCATCGGAGTTGACGTAATCGCGAGTACAAGTGAAATTGTAACGGACGAACTGGTGAATTGTAATTGTGTGCAGTACGCAATTCTGTGTAATTGGCAAGTGTTAAACTGTAAGTCGGTGGAAATAAAGAACAGTTTTGAGTGGTGAAATTGGACTTTTCATTTCACGAACCCACAAAGTCACAATACATATGTATGTACATATTTTACTAGTCTTTAGTACATAAGTATCTGGGCTCTAGTTATTACTAGCTATCCCTGTTTAGAAAGACAGTTAAATGGTAAAAAAAATATTATTATGCAAGCTGGATGTAACCATACACAATTGTTTAGTAATTTGCAGAGCTCTAAATTCATGCAAGACACTTTTTTTTTTTTTAATTTACGTCCTGCAACGTTAAGTAATATCGGACGATGAATGGAATGGATGAAAGGATGCTCAAATTAGTCCAGGGTCCATGGAGCTTAGAGTTACCCAACATTCGCCTTACAGAATAAGGGAAAACCCTGGAAAAAACCTAAGACAAGACAATGACCTACTTGCACTTACACATATCAATATCTCGTAACCTAATTGAGTACCATAATATTTAGAGGCCCCATCATACTGGGAGTAAAAAATCCACCACTACAGCACCCCTCATTCTTGAGAGAAAACACTTTCCTAAAAGGATACCACCCACAACCTAAAAAGTTGCGACCATTTCGAAAATATCTAGTGTTGCAAAAAAGAAGTTTGCAAGGAAACCAATATTATTTGCTTTGAATCTGAAGCTGTGCCCTTATGTGTTTATCCAGGTTTTGAGGTGTGCCATTCAAAAAGATACCTTTAAGGGTAAGTTTTCATCCTCTATAGAACTAATTTCAATTTATTGTAAAATAGGAAGATTAAATTGTCATTAAATAAGCATTAAATGCATGTGTGTGCAGGATGTCTATACGTGCCCATTTCGGTTTGGGGCCTTTTAACTTGGAGATCATATGACGTTTCATATCAGTGAAAGGGTTAACTTCTCTAGTGTTAGGGAATTCTTAGTTTTCCACCACTTATGCTATTAGACATCGGATCAGCAATCTGGATCAGATAGAGAAATCCAGGATGGGTGATCAGCACCATGCCTGGAATGAGAGGGAGAGAAGTAGATGAACAGAATGAGTGTGAAGTGGATGAAAGGAAAGATAACAATGGAGCAACTGGTGGAATGATGGTGGAGGAAACCAGAGATTTTGGAGAAAACCTTCCCCAGCGCTGTGTTGTCTACCACAAATCTCACCTGCAGTCACCTGGGATCGAACCTGGGCCACCTTGGTGAGAATCAAGCATTCTAACCACTCGACAACGGTGCAGCTTTTAATGAACACTAATCACATAATTGTATGTGAAATTCTCAAAAATCATCAGGAAAATCTAGTTCCTGAATATTGGGAAGCAAGAAGAAGAATGATTTTATTTTCAAATTCTGAGTATTAGACACACACATACTTTTCACAACCATACTGTCACCCGATCGTTGGAACACCCTATAGAACCAGCTGAGAGCGGCCAAGCAGGGGAGGTCAGAGTTAGCCACGCCCCCCCTCGTTTGTCTTATAGTGGTGACAAGGGGTGGTTGGGAGGAAAAAAACATCACTGCGCCGTCTCTTTCTGTTCCACCTGTGTTCTCGAACTTACGGGATATTTCCTCTAATCTAGAACCTTCCAGATCGACCCGCTGGCCCTATATAAGCAGCACGTCGGGCAAGAGGAGTCAGTCAGAGTTCTTGGCAATCAGCGTAAGAGTGCAGTACTAGTGTAAGGACGAGAAGACTGTGTATGTGCATCGGAGTTTACGTAATCGCGAGTGTAAGTGTAACTTTAACGGACGAACTGGTGAATTGTAATTGTGTGCAGTACGTAATTCTGTGTAATTGGCAAGTGTTAAACTGTAAGTCGGTGGAAATAAAGAACATTGTTGAGTTTGTGTAATTGGACTTTTCATTTCACGAACCCACAAAGTCACAATACACAATAATAATCACTATGTTATATTTCTTGGCATTCTTCAATGGTTCAAACAGGTCTGCTATATTCAAGTTCCTGAAAGTGTTTGTTTTGAAGTTTTTTTTTTACTTTCCTTTTAACTTAACAATGCAAACCCTTTTGCTGGTCCCCCACTATGTAATTTCAACAATTTATGATTTATACACATTGATATTATATTTACTTGCATTATATTTTATTTAATGCTGCTTCTCTCCTTTGAAATCTTCTCTTTTTTTTCCCCCTTGAGATTTTGTTCTTGCAATATTTCTATAGCTAATATATTTTTTTATAACAAAATTAATATATTAATTATGGGACTATCATGTTCTCTCTACCACCACCACCATTTCTTCCACGTTTGTCTTTCATACTTATATAATTTAGATAGTTGATTCTGGCAATTAATTTATTTAATTAAATTACTGCATCACTAATCAAGTACATATAAAGCACAGCATTGAGTATGTGAAACCTTCCTGTATGGTAAGCATTTATTCAGAAGATATAAAGACCCTGTTACATGACACAAAAGCCCATGTGAAATTTAGAATGAGATTTAGTGGCATACAAATGATGTCCCAGTGTGAGGTAATAAGAAAATATATCAATCTTATCTTTTAATAAAGCATATGTTGAAAATGATATCCACATTTCTGAACATAAAAATCATAAGGAGCCAGAAAATTCTGAAACACTTTCTGCAACTCTCAATCCGTAATTTCACCGAGGACTCACCCAACTTTATTTTCAAATTGAGCAAAATTATTTGTTTACTTACATTTTCTGTATTAAATCTTACACTAATAAAAATTGCATTATTCATTACACCATACTGCATCATACTAGTGTTTTCAACAAGATGTTAGAATGGCAGCTGTTGGCTGGCTAGCCAGTGCAATGCATAACTGAAAACAGAATGCTAGTAGATCTGAAATGGTCCGTACTGTGTGATGCTTCTATGATGAATGTTTAATTACCACTTCTATAGTATGAAGCACATCAGCAGGCCCAAGTTTCAAACTTAACTGATAGGATCAATATATCAATTCAATAGCTTAAAACTATATAATCATTTTTCAGAATAACATTACTTCTGCATAAATATAGTATAAAATAGGAATATTCAATTTTTTAAAAAAAAAAACAGTTCTATTCTGTGAATGAATATTTAGAATATTATAGAGTAAAACTTGTATTTTTGTTTGTTTCATGTTACCACAGCTAATCCTAAGAGCCGACAATGGCCTTGGAACTACTTGGAACTAATAGTGATTATAATGTAACTTAGGAAACATGTATTCAAATTATGTACATATTATGTTTATATACCTTGACAATGTGGATATCTCCTCTACGATCACTGGTTGTTTAAAATATAAATAAACAAACTGCTAATTTAAAGGATATTAAAAGAAATTTTAATTTCACTCTCTTTATAACACAGATAAAAATTTTTATGAACTTACCTGAAGTAAGGCTGAGGCCATACTCTCCCCTTCCATCACATCATAGAGACGAGGAAACGACAGACCCAACTTCTGTCCTCGATAGAAACCCAATTTATGTGGCTTATAACCTGGTAGATGTGTTACTCCTGACCAAGTCTCTTCAGTAGGTGTGCCTAAAATCTGGAAAAAGAACAAATTGTATCTCCTAAGCATATTTCCATAAATGTATGTAATATTTATTTACTTATATATCCCTCCTGTCCTAAACATAATTTGCATTACTGTCCTTTGAATCGAGACCAAGAGGTCTGTGGTTCAAATCCTGGCCATGGCATTGAATTTTCAGTCTGACTATCTATCCAAATCAGCTTACACACAGCCAGTGTGGAAGAACGATTAAATTTCCATCAATTAATCTAATAGTGGTAACTATAAAGCCTGGGACTTAAAAGACTTACAGCATAGTAAGTTGCCACAAAGGGTATGTATCTCATTGTATATGAGAACTCCTAGTGGTTTACCAGGAAAATATGAGTCAGTTGGAGAATTTAATGTCATACTGGCATGTTCGTCATAGTAGCTCAATGGTTAAGAGGAACTGGACGGAGGCAGAAGATCCGTGGTTCAAATCCCAGTCATGGCATTGAATTTTCCAGTCTGATTCTATCTACAGCAACTTGTGTTTTGAACTGATCATACATTGGCATATTCATCACATTTGGTTCCCCCAAATTTTAATTCTTCTCAAATCTGAAGAAATGACTTTAGTGATTGAGATTTACCTCATAATCACCTTATACCATTTAAGTATTCAATTCCTATTCCTCATTGTTATGACTTATTTCCATTAGCACTTTCCTTGTGAATGCTGCTTCTGCTAACAATGATACATAAGTCAAACACTATTGTATTTTATTCATTTCTGCTCTACTAACACTCCTCCATTGTTTTCAAAAGAATTCTTTATAGAATACTCCAAGTAGGTGTAAGGTGGAACCTGTGAAGATTATTGTATACAGTGTGCAATGTAGCCTTGCTACATTGTAGCTACATGCATATGTAGCCTTATAAACAGATTCACTTGTGTTTTGTTTTGCTGCATCTTCCATTTTCTTAGTTGTTAAATCTAAATTATATGTATTTATGTTAACTGATAGGCTGAGGTTTTCGATATATAGAGTCAAACAGAAAAATTCATTGCCATGGCTGGGATTTGAACCACAGATCTCTTGGTTTCCATCCAGTTGCTCTTACCAATTGAGCTACCATGGCCAACGAGCTGACATGATATTAAACTCTCCAACTGACTCATATTTTCCCGATAAACCACTAAGGGCTCTCATATTCGAGATACATTTTTTGTGGCGACTTATAATTGTAAGCACTTGAGTACAGGCTTCATCGTTAAACTCTTACTATTTAAGTTAATTGATGAAAATTAATTGTTCCTCCACACTAGCCATGTATAGGCTAAGGTTTTAGATAGATAGAGTCAAACTGAAAAATCCAATGCCATGGCCAGGATTTGAGCCATGGATCTCCTGGTTTCCGTCCAGTTGCTCTTACCCATTGAGTTACCATGGCCAACATGCCACCATGACAAATCTTATTTATTTTATTTTGAAACTTTTACACACCGACAATTGTGTGTTCCATTCAGCCAACTTAGTCACTAGATACGATGTTGTTATGGCTTGTTTACACGTGTTTGCGGTTCATTTGTGCACTGTGACATTCTAGTCCATTAGTGATAGTTCAAGCGGTAGGTTGTGAACGAAGATGGGATTTACTAATGCAGAAAAAGCCGACATGCTCATGGTATAAAGAGAGTGTAGGAAGAATGCAGTTCATTCTTTTATGATGTACGCGTAAAGATATCCCAATAAATGTCAACCATCTTGGCAATTATTCATCAACCTCTTCAACCAGTTACTAATGTAACACCAAGAAAAAGTAACAGAAACAAACAGGTGACTAAAGTTGTAGGAAAAATTAATGTTTTGGCTATTGTTGCAGTACATTTGCACATTAGTTCCCGCACAATTGCACATGGAAGTAGAATGAATCAGGCAAGTGTACTTTGCATTCTCCATTGACATAGGTTCCATCCCTGACACATCTCTCTCCATCAAGAACTGCATGGAAACAATTTTGAGAACTGTGTTAACTTTTGTACATGGGCCTTAAGACATGATACTCCAGATTCATCATGTATTTTGTTTAGTGATGAAGCAACATTTACTAATCATGGCCAGGTAAACCGGAGAAACATACACTATTGGTCTGTTGATAATCCCCGTTGGCTTCATCAGGTGGAATGTCAGAGTCCATGAGTTTAAACATGTGGTGTGGCATAGTGAACCATCACCTCATAAGCCCTTTTTCATAGAAGGAAAACTAAACTCGCACAAGTATCTCAGCCTCTTAACAGACCATCTTTCACAAATACTACAAGATGTTCCTCTGTGGGCTAGGAAGAACCTGTGTTTGCAGCATGATGGCTGTCCAGCCCATAGTGCACAAATTACTACAGCTGGTCTTTATGTATTGTTTTCAAATCAATGGATTGGATGAAGGAAACCTGTAGCTTGGCCAGCCCATTCACGAGATTTGACTCCATTAGACTTTTTTTCTATGCAGAAAACTGAAAAACACTGTCTACAAGGACATACCACCTACACCAGATGATATGAAACAACGTATTACTGCTGCCTGTTTTGAAATTTCCGCTGAATTACTAGAACATGTGCAGCAGTCTTACCACAGGAGACTGGAAGCTTGTAATTGAAGCTGCAGATGGTGATTTTGAACACAAGCTTTGAAGGTCAAATTTCTCTTTACTTGTCAAGATCCACAGAAGCAGTGCACTACCTTTTGTTTTTCTTTAGTTTGCGCTACCACAGGTAGTACAGATGTCAGTGTGTAGAAGTTTGAAATTAAGGTATCCTGTGAACTACTGGCACTAGAATCCTGCGGAAAACAACATTAACATTCTAATTTACCACACTTTTGACTTTTTGATGTAATTAGGCATTGTTCCATTTAAAAAAGTGTATGTTTACTCCAAAAATCACCTAAGTATTATTAAAATCTACTTATAGGCTAAAACTATGAGCCTCTAACTACCAAACAATGCTGTGAAAACTGCACATCAATAGCACTCTCCATTTCAGAAATATTGGTGGTGCAAGTTTTAGGTGATTCACCCTGTATTTAAATGCATGTAAATTATAAATTATAACTGCAATACAGAATCAACCTAACAATTTAAAAACCAGAATATTTTAATTCCATGGACTACTGGAGAAGAAATTTTTGTTGATGGTTTTCAGGAACTTGTAGTGAATATAGAAGCAGATGATTTATAAGGTAATATAACAATAAAAATAAAGCAATAATTTCTATGGGTAACAAACTAGATCACAATCACATATGTTTGTTAAATCACCATGAGTCTGAACCTGAAACTAATTAATTGAATGGTAAAAAAAAAGAAGACCACAAAGAAAACAGCTTCTGTTGTAACATTACATGTGATGCTCATGCTTAGAATCCATTATTATTTATAACCTCCGATACTCATCCCACATGACTTTGAGCCCAACATATGAGACTTCAATTGTATCAGACAAAATAATGATCCCTCAAGTGCTTGTACTTGCTGACACTATGCACTGAATGTCTGTAACATACAATTGCAGAATTTTACTGAAGCAAGAGGTCATTTTTGAAATAGCTAAAAACGAAATGGTTCTGAAGCATAAGTACAATCAGTTTTATTGCAATGAAATCTTTATTCTTACAGCATTTTTTTACTTTTCTTCATTCAATAATAAGTTCCATTATCATTTGATAAAAATATTTTTTCTGGAAGCATAGGCAGACAACACATTGAAGGTTCTTGGCTTACCTTAAAAATTTTGTCAAGCTGATCATAGGTATCACGAACTCCTGGAAACGTTGGCACCCCCGTAATCATTTCAACAAATATACAGCCTACACCCCACATATCTAGAGATGTTGAGTATTCAGTACTTCCTAATAAGACATCTGGTGGCCGGTACCATAATGTAACAACTTCATGTGAATATGTGTGTGACGGCACAGACTTTGCCCGTGCTAAACCTGCAACATTTTACAACAAAGGATGTAAAATTTAAGTTCACTTAAACATTCTGATACAGCTTATTTCTTTTATTTATTTATTTATTTATTTATATCAAGTGGCAATTTCTCCCAATAGAGTGAAAAGAAAGTCTAATGCTATTTTATGTGCATAAGATGCTTGAACAAAAATGCCACATAACTGACATTTGAATGAGTTTCATATCTTTGTTGTCTTGATAACCTTGGAATTCCTAATAGTATTTAATTTTACTGTTTAATACTGTCATCACAGTAATACTATCTGCTTCAAATGGGATGATGTTTGTCCTTGAGCGCTGCTAGGTGAGCAACCAATTGGAGTCCCGAGTTCGAATCTTGGTCAGGGTGAGTTACCTTGATAAGGTTTTTTCCGGCATTTTCCCTTATCCTGAAAGACAAATGTTGGGTGACTAAGCTCTATGGACCCTGGGCTCATTTGAGTATTATTTCACCCATTCCATTCATCATCCGATATGACTTAACGTTGGAGGATGTAAATTACAATATATATATATATATATATATACATTTACTGATGCATCGTGAGGTAAAGCACTGTCATTATTGGTTGATTTGTATGTGCGTACATATACTTGTAGTTACTCAGAACTGAAATTTATACTATTGATATGACGTGATAAAAGAATTATTTTGAATAAGCCAAGGTGTTAAATTCAAGAAATAGCAAACACTTCATTTTCTTTGTTTAAGGACATGGATGCCGGTTCAGTGAACTCCTCGGAGGTGATAGGTGCGTCTCTGTTGGTATCTTGATGAACTTGAAATTTGGATTTTCTTCAAAGGTAGTATCGAAATTAAACAATTTACTTTCATATTTCTTTATAAAGATTTTTTTCCCACGTGGTTAATGCAGCTGGACCTTGGACACTTTTTAGTAAGTGAATTTCTCGCTCTATGTCAACAGCTGATGATGTTAGGAGGATCCTAACGAAATGCGTTCTAGGTAAATACTAGCAATAAATGGAGCATTGAGTATTAGTTCGACTCAAAATTGTATTAACTTCATTTTCTGTTAGCCTGTGGAATGCTGTATGCTTATATTTATGAATGAATACTGGATAAGCAGTGTTTATTTACTCTGGAGAGTTCAAATTAATATTATTCATTTCTATTATTATAATATTTCAATTTTATTCTTCAGAGCTTCTTGAACTATTCAGTTCAATATTATTCTTTAGACAACAACAGTAGAGTATGAGTTATAAAGTGGAATGGCTTCTTGCGGTGAGTTTAGTGGCAAGTCAAAGAGGTAGGTATTGTGAAGTCAGGTTCAAAGTATTATGTTTAAGGTCTACACGTTCTTCAAAGATTTGGGCAATGACAGACATAGATATAGAAATATATAAAGAGATATAGAAATTATCTTGATTTTATAAATGCTCAACAGCTTACTGCTGAAGCGTGTGGTGTAGGTAAATCAAGCGGGTCCCACTTTTTGTGAACGGGCAAGAAAATCTGATCCCAGTGGTGCTCAAATGTTTGTGTCACCCAGAAAACATGTTGGTTCTCCGACGAGGATTACAAATTTAATTGACTTTGACAAGGACATTGTACGTAGAACTGTGTTCGAATTTTATGACCAAAGTGAATTTCCAACTATACAGAAAATAACTTACGCTCTTACTTCGTGAGACATGCAGAAAACCTTCAAGACAATTTCAATAAAGAAAAAGCACGTGATGAGAGTTTTGAACCTATAATTGTACACTTGCAAGACTCAGACGATGAAGACAGTGACAATGATGAATCGTCTCTTGATGTAAATGACAATGATAGCGAGGGATATGGATGAGCCACTGGCAGTTCTATTGGATTAGAAAAATGGGTAATTCATAAACTATAATTATAGTGTTTAAAAATATACGTAATTTGGGAAAATGCTTTTTACAATTTTGATTTTGGCAACTGCATAATTATAAAAGTTTGAAAAATTTAATTTGGCTACACTTGCATCTAGCAACACGCAGACCCGCAGGTTGTATGAGTATGCAAGAGAGAGGGTAATATAAAAAGAGTGGAGGTAACAAGATGGCAACGCTGAGTGTTCTAACGCATCAGATTAGCTGGACTCCAGAACTCTTCCCATTTGAAACACATAATAGTCCTTTTATTCCTCTGGGAAGCATAGGGCCTTGATAAAAATATGCCAATGGATTCTATTGTTAGCTAGATCCTTACTCTCACTCTAGTTGTTTAAAACAATGCTATGTATCAAGTTATTAAATGGAAATTAATCATCCCTTCATACTAGCAAAGGATAGGCAGGTATTGACTAGATAAGTCAACCTGAAAAATTCAATGCCATGGCCGGGATTCGAATCACTGGGAGATCATGGTTCAAATCCTGGCCATGGCATTGAATTTTTCAGGTTGACTCTCTCTATTCAATGCTATGTAATTTAAGTTTTCTTTTATCTGTTTTGATACAAAGATTAATATGGCAGTGAAATACCATACAAATCCAGTGTAACAAATCAAATGTGTGCTTCTTAGATATTTCATGTCAAAAAATGAAAAATACCCACTTTGTGGTACTTTTAAAACTAATTTTTAAGAATTAAAAATCACATGCGAATTCTGTATTTCTTCAAATTACATGATGCCAAACTAAAATCTATACAACTTTATATTTAATCTCATATTATCACAATGTGCAACCATTTCAGTACCCTTCAGTACCCTTTATGGAGAACATTCTAATACCATGTCTGTTTCCATATAAATTAATCTAAAAAGAGCAGAATAATTTCAGCTCGAAAAAATTTTCAGACAACATTGTTCAGGTGACTAGGTGAAATTCTGTCCTAGTGTAATTTAAACTTGCTGCAAATCTAACAAGAAGTAGCAAATAAAGTAAATTCTATATTAGTATGAAAACTGTATAATGAGCTTCCTATACCGAGACCGTCCTCAGTTTATGTACCAATGTAAACAAAAGCATGCGTACATATGCTACACCATTGGCTGTTAGCCCTGTAACACTCTGAGGATGAAAAATATAGTTCGTATATCATTTAAGACTTTATGTCTAATACAAAATATATAAACAACTTCACATTATTACAAATGCAACAGTCAAAAAGTAATTAAATAGCATTTTATTTGGTAAATGTAAATGTAATTTGTATGCTGTGCAGTTTAAAAGAGAAGGAAGTGAGATGATCAGTTGTACAACATGGCTGTTTCTGTGCAATATGTAAACATCTCAGAGGGAAATCATTAAAAAGTGGTGAAAAACAAAGTATTTGAACGTGTTTTGTAAGTTGTATGAAAAATACCCAACCTTAGCAATTGAGGACATTGTTAATTTATCAGCAGAATATACTGGTGTTTCAGCACTAAGTATTAATGCCACTCGAAGAAAGGTTGTGAAAATGAGCCGGCTTTCTACTCCAGGAAAACATCGGAAAAGCAAGAAGACAGTTGCGGAAGGTGAATATGATGAATTTGTTAAAAGTACTATTTGTTGCAAGGTTCATAGCTTCTTTGAAAGAAATGAGCCACCGTAATTACAAAAGTGCTTCAAACAGTAAACAATAATCCTGAATTGCCTAGCTTAACAAAATGAGTTTACACACATTTCTTCGTGACATAGGTTTTGAATTTGTAAACAGAAACAAACAAAAATACAATTGTTGAACGTTAAGATATATTGTTGTCGCAAAGGAAATTATCAAAGGAAAATATTCGGAAGCAGAAGTCATTAAGAAATGCGTCCATTGTCAGATTCCAATTACATACGTAAAGTGTATATATACATCTTTTGCCTCCATTTGCATGCCAGTAGAACTTTCAAGTCATTGACAAAGTGGCTACATGCACTTATCCTATTTAGCACTGTTATTTCACAATAAGACCCCCATGCCTTAATTTTTAATTTATAAATGAGGTGAGGTTAAGTGAAGAAATCAAATATTTGAGAAGTTGTAAGCATTAAGTCACTTTTTAGCATACAAAAGGGAAAATATATTACAGAATAGACACACCTTTGCATTTAAACTTAGCGTATAAGTGCTACCTCATGAGCTACTCAAAGCATCGAAAATGGCAAAGCAAACCTTTGTATAGAAGTTCGTTAACAGCACACGTTTGCCATGTGGGAATGAAATAGCGCAAATATACCCTCCAATCATAGTCATCAGCAGAGTAATACATTTTCTCACTTTGTTTACATCTTCCCATAAAGTAAGGACAGTCTCGGTATAAACAAGTTAAATTAAAAAAAAAAAAGCCTGACATGTGATATACAGATCAGTATGTAAGCCTACAGTAGTACATATAGGCCTTTTTTTTTTTTTTTTTTGTAATTAATGTCCTCCAACATTGTAGTCATATCGGACGATGAATGAAATGGGTGAAATGATGTTCAATGCATCCGGGATCCATGGAGCTTTGAGTTACCCGACATTCGTCTATCAGTATAAGAGAAAACCCCGGAAAAAACCTTATCCAGGTAACTCACCCTGACCGAGATTCAAACTCTGGACCTCTTGAACGTGGTACATATAGGCTTAATGCTCTACAGTGTCATTGGAGTATTTCTGACCAACAATTAGCATTTACTAAATTATAGATCAGTCGTCAAGTCAAGTGGAACATGCAAAAGTTAGATCCAGCCAATTAAACACTGGACAATATGGAGGTAGGAAAGTTCACATTTGAAAATTTCAAATACGACTCATCTATAATTTAATAATTGTTTCGCTTCACTGTGGTGTTCCAATACAGTTAAATTTCAACATAATTAGCATTTAATTCCTTTGTGCTTCATTAGTTTGAACAAAACGTCTATAAGATCCTGGTTAATATAATTACTTTGATTTGCTTCTTAGCAGTCAGAGTATATAAACCATTAAACTAGATCATCCGAATGAGTAAAATGAAGTATCAGAAAAATAAAAAGATTGAGTTTCATATGGAGAATCTGTAGACTAGCTACAAAAATAATTTTAAACAAAGCTGTGCTATTATTACATCACATATTGCTGTTGGACTGCATTTTAATTGTAGATGTAATTGATAGAAATGAAGTAATAGGCAAGTTTCACAAACGAAAAAAACAAATGTTTAACAGCTTCACCAATGGCCATTTAAACACTTCAGGGGCCGGAAACGGATACCCAATAAACAGAACAAGACATTTAAATTGTTAAATGCTGTAAAAATGCATCACAAATACAATTCCGTATCTTCCGTATTTATTAAGTTATTTAAACGAAACAAAAACTGGTTTAAAACCCATTAAAGGCAGTATACATCTACAGTAACAATAAAGTAGAGACTACATTAATAAATCGTTGAAATTTCACTACTTTGTTCCACTGTAGCAAAAGCCATTCTTTGCACCGAACACGCCTAATATTTATTTTGCTTTGTGTGTATACGAATGAATGTATGTGTGTGTGTGTGTGTGTGTGTGTGTGTGTGTGTGTGTGTGTGTGTGTGTGTGTGTGTGTGTGTGTGTGTGTGTGTGTGTGTGTGTGTGTGTGTGTGTGTGTGTGTGTGTGTGTGTGTGTGTGTGTGTGTGTGTGTGTGTGTGTGTGTGTGTGTGTGTGTGTGTGTGTGTGTGTGTGTGTGTGTGTGTGTGTGTGTGTGTGTGTGTGTGTGTGTGTGTGTGTGTGTGTGTGTGTGTGTGTGTGTGTGTGTGTGTGTGTGTGTGTGTGTGTGTGTGTGTGTGTGTGTGTGTGTGTGTGTGTGTGTGTGTGTGTGTGTGTGTGTGTGTGTGTGTGTGTGTGTGTGTGTGTGTGTGTGTGTGTGTGTGTGTGTGTGTGTGTGTGTGTGTGTGTGTGTGTGTGTGTGTGTGTGTGTGTGTGTGTGTGTGTGTGTGTGTGTGTGTGTGTGTGTGTGTGTGTGTGTGTGTGTGTGTGTGTGTGTGTGTGTGTGTGTGTGTGTGTGTGTGTGTGTGTGTGTGTGTGTGTGTGTGTGTGTGTGTGTGTGTGTGTGTGTGTGTGTGTGTGTGTGTGTGTGTGTGTGTGTGTGTGTGTGTGTGTGTGTGTGTGTGTGTGTGTGTGTGTGTGTGTGTGTGTGTGTGTGTGTGTGTGTGTGTGTGTGTGTGTGTGTGTGTGTGTGTGTGTGTGTGTGTGTGTGTGTGTGTGTGTGTGTGTGTGTGTGTGTGTGTGTGTGTGTGTGTGTGTGTGTGTGTGTGTGTGTGTGTGTGTGTGTGTGTGTGTGTGTGTGTGTGTGTGTGTGTGTGTGTGTGTGTGTGTGTGTGTGTGTGTGTGTGTGTGTGTGTGTGTGTGTGTGTGTGTGTGTGTGTGTGTGTGTGTGTGTGTGTGTGTGTGTGTGTGTGTGTGTGTGTGTGTGTGTGTGTGTGTGTGTGTGTGTGTGTGTGTGTGTGTGTGTGTGTGTGTGTGTGTGTGTGTGTGTGTGTGTGTGTGTGTGTGTGTGTGTGTGTGTGTGTGTGTGTGTGTGTGTGTGTGTGTGTGTGTGTGTGTGTGTGTGTGTGTGTGTGTGTGTGTGTGTGTGTGTGTGTGTGTGTGTGTGTGTGTGTGTGTGTGTGTGTGTGTGTGTGTGTGTGTGTGTGTGTGTGTGTGTGTGTGTGTGTGTGTGTGTGTGTGTGTGTGTGTGTGTGTGTGTGTGTGTGTGTGTGTGTGTGTGTGTGTGTGTGTGTGTGTGTGTGTGTGTGTGTGTGTGTGTGTGTGTGTGTGTGTGTGTGTGTGTGTGTGTGTGTGTGTGTGTGTGTGTGTGTGTGTGTGTGTGTGTGTGTGTGTGTGTGTGTGTGTGTGTGTGTGTGTGTGTGTGTGTGTGTGTGTGTGTGTGTGTGTGTGTGTGTGTGTGTGTGTGTGTGTGTGTGTGTGTGTGTGTGTGTGTGTGTGTGTGTGTGTGTGTGTGTGTGTGTGTGTGTGTGTGTGTGTGTGTGTGTGTGTGTGTGTGTGTGTGTGTGTGTGTGTGTGTGTGTGTGTGTGTGTGTGTGTGTGTGTGTGTGTGTGTGTGTGTGTGTGTGTGTGTGTGTGTGTGTGTGTGTGTGTGTGTGTGTGTGTGTGTGTGTGTGTGTGTGTGTGTGTGTGTGTGTGTGTGTGTGTGTGTGTGTGTGTGTGTGTGTGTGTGTGTGTGTGTGTGTGTGTGTGTGTGTGTGTGTGTGTGTGTGTGTGTGTGTGTGTGTGTGTGTGTGTGTGTGTGTGTGTGTGTGTGTGTGTGTGTGTGTGTGTGTGTGTGTGTGTGTGTGTGTGTGTGTGTGTGTGTGTGTGTGTGTGTGTGTGTGTGTGTGTGTGTGTGTGTGTGTGTGTGTGTGTGTGTGTGTGTGTGTGTGTGTGTGTGTGTGTGTGTGTGTGTGTGTGTGTGTGTGTGTGTGTGTGTGTGTGTGTGTGTGTGTGTGTGTGTGTGTGTGTGTGTGTGTGTGTGTGTGTGTGTGTGTGTGTGTGTGTGTGTGTGTGTGTGTGTGTGTGTGTGTGTGTGTGTGTGTGTGTGTGTGTGTGTGTGTGTGTGTGTGTGTGTGTGTGTGTGTGTGTGTGTGTGTGTGTGTGTGTGTGTGTGTGTGTGTGTGTGTGTGTGTGTGTGTGTGTGTGTGTGTGTGTGTGTGTGTGTGTGTGTGTGTGTGTGTGTGTGTGTGTGTGTGTGTGTGTGTGTGTGTGTGTGTGTGTGTGTGTGTGTGTGTGTGTGTGTGTGTGTGTGTGTGTGTGTGTGTGTGTGTGTGTGTGTGTGTGTGTGTGTGTGTGTGTGTGTGTGTGTGTGTGTGTGTGTGTGTGTGTGTGTGTGTGTGTGTGTGTGTGTGTGTGTGTGTGTGTGTGTGTGTGTGTGTGTGTGTGTGTGTGTGTGTGTGTGTGTGTGTGTGTGTGTGTGTGTGTGTGTGTGTGTGTGTGTGTGTGTGTGTGTGTGTGTGTGTGTGTGTGTGTGTGTGTGTGTGTGTGTGTGTGTGTGTGTGTGTGTGTGTGTGTGTGTGTGTGTGTGTGTGTGTGTGTGTGTGTGTGTGTGTGTGTGTGTGTGTGTGTGTGTGTGTGTGTGTGTGTGTGTGTGTGTGTGTGTGTGTGTGTGTGTGTGTGTGTGTGTGTGTGTGTGTGTGTGTGTGTGTGTGTGTGTGTGTGTGTGTGTGTGTGTGTGTGTGTGTGTGTGTGTGTGTGTGTGTGTGTGTGTGTGTGTGTGTGTGTGTGTGTGTGTGTTGTATGTATGTATGTATGTATGTATGTATGTATGTATGTATGTATGTATGTATGTATGTATGTATGTATGTATGTATGTATGTATGTATGTATGTATGTATGTATGTATGTATGTATGTATGTATGTATGTATGTATGTATGTATGTATGTATGTATGTATGTATGTATGTATGTATGTATGTATGTATTTTTTTTTTTTTTTTTTTTTTTTTTATTGAACTTTAACAGCATGCCCCGTTACGGAGTAACATTACATGCATTTAATTACATAGATACATTATAAATAGTAATCACATTTTGATATTATTTTACAATAGTTTTTTAAATATTAGAATTTAAATGTTCAATTCACGTATTGTTTTAAAATAAAAATTGTTTACAAGTCAATTGAATTAACATATATACAAAAAGCTTTCAAATGTTTATTTATAAGGTTTTGGTTTGACACTGGCCAATTTCCTCCATTCTTGTGTACTTCTTCAATCAACTTGTCCCTCTGATGTTTTGTGTCTCTACATTCATAAATGAGGTGGTTTGCGGTCTGCTGTGGGCTATTGCAGGTGCATTGGGGATCATCTATGATATGAAATCTATACAAGTAAGCTTTAGTTTTTCCATGTCCTGATACCATTGCAGTGAATGTCGCTGTTAATGGTAGTTTTGTCTTAAGACGATCCTTTATCAAAGGGAAGAATGATTTGGTAAGGGCTCCTTTACTTGTACTGCTCCATCTCTGTTGCCACTGTAGATGTCCTGCCCTCTCTATTTCAGTTTTCAAAGAAGATTTTGGTACCTTGTTGTAAATAGTCTTTATTTCGATGTCTTCAGCAGCTGATTTTGCTAATATGTCTGCTAGCACGTTACCAGTAACTCCTGCATGTGCTTTCACCCAACTAAAGTGTATTGTCCACTGATTTCTTTCTAAAGTTCCTAGTCTATTAAGTGTCTCCTCAGGAATATAATTGTGTTTATTGTTGTTTTGTAAGGTGGATAGTGCCACCTGACTATCTGTAAATATGGCTACAGTCTTCTCTTTGTTCAGCGTATTTGCCATGTTTTGTAGCTCTTCAAGTGCTTTCAAAATAGCCAGTTGTTCGGCCTGATTGTTTGAACACCTTCCATCCAGCCTGAATTGCAGTTGTCGAATTACAGTATTGTGCTTGTACAGAACTACAGCAGCCCCGACTTTTTCATCTGATTTACTCCATCCGTAAAAATTTGATAGACGTATGCCCCATCATCCTCAACTGCTTTTATATGAGGTCGTTCTGCTGGATGGTTCCAGACGCTTGGTGGTAGGGGTGCATCATAGTCACGTTCACTGTGTATATCATTATACAGTTTTATTTTGCCTTGTATTGTTATACCAATTGGCTGGATGCCGGCAATAACACAAGATGCATCATAAGAAATTGTCCTATATGCCTTCGTCATTTTTATATTGAACAATCTCTGAATCCTCTCGAATTTTTTAATGTTCTTCTGCTTTTCTAGGGCAAATCCCCACACAGGAGCACCATAAGTTAAAATAGGTTCTATTGCGCCTTTATAAATAGTTTCTAGCGCCTTATTTCCAGTCCCCAAGTGAGTTTTGCGCACTTGGAAAGATTATGCAGAAGTCGTAGTGCTTTGTCATGTACTTGATCTATGTGGTGATCAAAGCTAAACTTCCTATCAATGTAAATACCAAGATATTTAATAACATCCACTTGTTCCAGAGTTTTATTGTTCAGATATATGCTGATTGCTTCATTATGATTAGTTTTCTTCTTTGATATTACCAAAACTTTTGATTTTGAGTCGTTAAACTGGATTTTATTTTCTTTAGCCCATAACTCAATTTTCTTTATGTCCTGATTTGAAAAATTTTCAGCATCTAATATACTTTTTCCTTTTGTCATGACAAGTAAATCATCAGCAAATGCTATTACCTCTGTCCGCGTTGTAAATTCCAATTTTAGCAAAGAGTTATATAGTATATTCCAAAGTCCAGGCCCACAACAAGATCCTTGCGGACAGCCTCGCTGGACCTGTACTTCAGTCCTGAATTCATTCGTAGAGAGAGTTGCTTTCCTATTTTTAAAATAATCCTTTGTAAGTTGGTACAAATTTCTTGGGCACTTCATCTCTCTTAAGTTATTTAAGACACTAGGCCACCAACATGCATCAAAAGCTCCTTTCACGTCCAAACTCACCAAAACAACATAACCAAAAGATTTTAGCTCATCTTCAATGAATACCTTCAGCGCCATTGCTGCATCTGTCGTGCTTTTCTGAGCTTTAAATCCAAATTGTCTTGTACTGTAAAGGTTTCTCGTGTTAATATGATATTCAATCCTATTTATCATTAACTTTTCTAAAACTTTACCGCATATGTTCAACAAGCTGATTGGTCGATATTTTGTTATCGTTACACTATCTTCTTTGCCTGGCTTTACTATAGGAACTATAGATGAACGCTTCCATCTTTCTGGAAAAATTCCTTCCATAAGACATTGATTATATATTGCTGTAAAGAAATATGGGAACATTTTAAAAGCATTTAACAGAATATCACTAGATATTCCATCTTCTCCCGGTGACTTTTTTGGATTGAAATTTTTTAATACAACCCAAATTTCATTAGGTGTAAATTCCTTGTCATCTGGGGTACTAATTACTTCCTCTGCAAGCCTCCTTAGGTCTTTTTGTCGTTCAGTATCATCTTGTACCCTATCCTCCGGAATGAAGTTCTCCAGCATATACTTTAATGTGCTTGGTATATCTTCAGTGTAGGTTCCATCTTCTCTTTGCAATGTAGTAAGTGAATTCTGATATCTTATTTTATTGGCTGCGATCTTATAGACTACAGTCCAAGGATTAGTCCCATCAGTTACATTACAAAATTCCCTCCAGGATTTAAACTTTTCGTCATTTATTTCCTTTGGTATTGCCGATTACCTTCCAAGTACTGATTCCTTCTTTCTTCTCTTAACTGCTCATTATTAATAGTTCGTTGATATCGTCGTCTTAATGCATTTACCTTTTTCCTCAATATGGTTAGTTCAATGGTCCACCAGGGAACTGATTTGCCTTTAATTGCCTGCTTCTTACCCCTGCTTACTCTAAACGCTTCCCTGCATGCAGCTTCCATACTATTGTAGAACATTTCAATTGTATATTCAACATTATTTTCTTTTACTTTATGGGCGAGCTGTTCATCCACACTCTGTCCATTGCCCAGACAATTAAAATTTTTGGTCAGCTTTCGTGGCAACGTTTCCTCAAATGTCTTATAATTTTCTGGTCTAGTTATATATTTAATTCCCTTTATTCCCTTTAATGTACGAGTTTGGGTTTTGATTGCATTTCCTATTGTGAACGATATTATCTTATGATCAGAGCAGCTTTCTTGCTCTCCAACGGTCCATTCCCTTACATCTCTAAGGAGTTTGTCATTAACGATAGTCAAATCGACCCAACTCCTTCCAGTTTGGGATTCAAAAGTTGGCAAGCCGTTGTTTTCATTCATGATATGTAAATTTGTTGCTGTAATGAATTCTTCAAATATTCTACCACGCTGATTAGTTATTATATCATGCCAAAGTTTGTTTCTGGCGTTACTATCTGCTAGTATTATCAGACCCTTTCCTTTAATATGCTGGAGAATATTTTCAATCTTGTTAATGTCATCTTCTATATTCAAGTGCCCATCAAAGTACATACAAGCTGCAAAAAATGTTTTCTTATTATATACAACCTGTATAACAACACAATCACTGTCGGAAAGCTGACCAATGGTAGTTACGTCAATATTTTTGTTGTTTATAAATATTGCTGCTCGTTTACCCGTAGTACCAACTGTATATATTCTAAAATGTAATGGTACACCTGCTGGTTTATTGTTAATCAAGTAGGGCTCCTGAATAAATACTATATCTATAGCTTTTTCATTCACAAGCTGTACCAAATTAGCAGTCGCAATCCTTGAATGTTTCAAGTTAACCTGAAAACATGTTAATCTGTATCTATCCATTTTAATAGTCGGTATTGTCTTTTAGCCGCCTAAGTGTTGCTTGATAACAGGAGCAATTCGTATCCAGTGCAGAATGATTTTCTGACACTTTGTTGTCTCTGTTATATTTATTATACGTTACACAATTAATGCATTTATATGCAGCTCTGTTAGCAGTACATTCCTTTAGAGTATGCTTCTCTGCGCAATTTGGACATGTTTGCTGTCCTTTACAGTCCTGCGCACGATGATTATATTTACATGTATGTATGTATGTATGTATGTATGTATGTATGTATGTATGTATGTATGTATGTATGTATGTATGTATGTATGTATGTATGTATGTATGTATGTATGTATGTATGTATGTATGTATGTATGTATGTATGTATGTATGTATGTATGTATGTATGTATGTATGTATGTATGTATGTATGTATGTATGTATGTATGTATGTATGTATGTATGTATGTATGTATGTATGTATGTATGTATGTATGTATGTATGTATGTATGTATGTATGTATGTATGTATGTATGTATGTATGTATGTATGTATGTATGTATGTATGTATGTATGTATGTATGTATGTATGTATGTATGTATGTATGTATGTATGTATGTATGTATGTATGTATGTATGTATGTATGTATGTATGTATGTATGTATGTATGTATGTATGTATGTATGTATGTATGTATGTATGTATGTATGTATGTATGTATGTATGTATGTATGTATGTATGTATGTATGTATGTATGTATGTATGTATGTATGTATGTATGTATGTATGTATGTATGTATGTATGTATGTATGTATGTATGTATGTATGTATAGCTATGCAAGCGACTTCTCCAGTTCAAGGTTTTAGCTTTTAGTTTATGCTATACCAAGCGATAATCATACGAGTATATGTTGCGTTACACACACACACTGGAAAGAAAACTCTCTGTCAGCATCTATTACAGATCTGTTATTATAAAGTTTCTGGTAGCCTTATGCAGCTGTTTCTGCTCAGTATTTTAATTATTTATACTCTGTCTGCATTCAGAGTGATTTCTTATAGCTATCAAGAGCTAAATAAATGACACATTTGAAATTGTTAAATTTCAATGTTAATTATGGCTTATCCCGGTAATACAGCAAATAAATTAGCTTGGGTATGATGTGTACGGGCTTCTGATATTACTGTAGAAAATCTGGAAGATTTGTTGTGCGATTATGAAGGAGGTGTTTAGCATATAGGTAGCAGTGAGGAAGTGAATGACCTGCTTCCTTCAGGTGTCCGTGAAGAATCAGCTCTGCGAAGTTGTCAAAATAACTCTAACACAAATAGACATATAGGCAAATAAACATTTTCTGGTGTAAGCTAACTTCTGAAATCCAACCAACTGACATTTTCACACAAAAAAGTTATAGCTGACTTAGTGTCTCTCAGTGTCACGGAAACAAATGTAGGTATATGTGAGTAGGATGAAAGAAACCCTGACCTCTAAAGGCAATTTAGGGCTAAGAGGAGAATTCAGAAGTGTACAGTGCACATGTTATATTTTGTAAGCCTACATTAGACGTGTACTGGTCTACAGATGGCATGTTAGCTACTCCATTGTTTGGGGAAATGGCGGGTCAAATATGGGTGATGTGGATCAGCTATTACTACATAGCTATCCCTCTTTACAAAAAACAGTTAAATGGTTAAAAAAAAGTAATTTTAGACCACTGGATGTAACCATGCACAATTGTTTAGTAATTTTCAGAGCTGTAAATTCATGCAAGACATTCACCTACCTGTACTTGCATGTATAAATAGCTTGTAACCTAATTGAGTACTATAATACTCAGAGGCCTCTTTATACTGGGGGGGGGGGGGGTAAGAAATTCACCACAACATCACCCCTCATACTTGAGAGAAAACACTTTCCTAAAAGGATACCACCCACAACCAAAAAAGTGGCAACCATTTCGAAAATGTCTAGTGTGTTGTGAAAAAGAAGTTCGCAAGGAAACCAATATTATTTGGTGTAAATCTGCAGATGTACCCTTGGAGGCGAAGTTTATTAATTAATAAGGGATTATTAAATTTAATACCTAGAATAGCTCTTTGATGATTTTTATTATCATCTTGGGTGTTTATCCAGGTTTGGAGGTGTACAATTCAAACAGAAATCTTTAAGGGTATGTTTACATCCCTTATAGAACCAATTTATATTTATTGTAAAATAGGAAGATTAAAATAATTGGCGTTAAATGAGCATTAAATGCATGTATGCGCAGGACGTCTATACACGCCCATATCGGTTTGGGGCATTTTAACTTGGAAGTCATATGACGTCCATATCGGTGAAAGGGTTAACATGCCGTCACCACTTCCGCCACTGCACTGAAGTGCAGAGCTGTGTGCATTTACATACGATACAGGTTAGTTGGAGAAAGAACAAGTTATGTCACCAGTAGCAAAAAGACATCAAATATGCACCGCACATAATCCAACTGTAGATGCCTGCAGTTGTTTACGTGCACGAGTAGGACCCATTGCATTGAAGATATGGCACATCGCACAATTGCACATAATGTTGTTTCTTCGCTGACTGCTTTAAAAGAAATTTTATACCAGAACGTTTACTTATTTTGCCAGAAGTTGGATCCCAAGTTTAACACATTTGTATTTCTATCACTATGGAAGTCATTAAAAACTGCTGACAGAAAATTTGGAGATAATTTTCTCATAGCAAGGGAAAAAAAAATCTAAAACAAATGGCTCTAAAAATTAATATTTTTTAACAAACAAACAGGCATTTTAAAACATGCACATATTGTAATTTAAGATCTCTTGCTTACTGCAGAGAAGACATTCCATTATGTTGTAGAAGAAAAAGGACAACAAATCTTCTCTACACATCTCATTCCAGTTCTTTGTAGGACTTAAAATTAGAAACAAAAGCTGCATTTAACTACTCTGCCATATTAACCACCATAGTTTTTTGTTAACTCACTCATGATTGTGTTTGGTTTAAAATAGATTTTTACATTCTACATTCACATTTTTAATTAAAGAAAAATATCTTTGTTCCAGGAGGAAACTGTAACCAGAACTTGTAGAATGCCCGCACTTTGACCATTCAATTCTAGTGGCAAATGAACAGCAAATCTTATCAATCTTTCGTTTACTGCATCACAAATATGCACAAGAAGAACAACTGGTACAATATTATTTTTTAAGGTAGAGAGCTTAAAAGCACTAAGTTTGGAACCCATGTTTTAGTGTGAGGATATTGCGCATGCTAGAAGTTCCCAGCATTTGTTCACATCTTACACAGAACAAGTGTAACAGAATATAAGTAGATATACCAAAGTCAGCCAATTTGAGTTCTCCTATTTCACTAATGAGCAGATTTTGTGGTTTCACATCTCTGTGAAGAACCCTCCGTCGATGGCAATATGCTAGGCCTCGAAGGAGTTGGAATAGGAACAACCGCACATTCCGATGTTCCAAGCCACCGCTGTGCTTTTCCATGTATTGAGACAAGTCTGTATGCTGCAACAAAAACATAACATTCAAAATTATTCTGAGTTCCAAGAAGGATCATTGGTAAAATTAAGGAACAAATTCAGGGAGAAAAGAAACAGCTCAAAAGCTAAAAACACCTCATGGTAAACTAGGAGATATAAAATGAACATTCTTTATTTTGGGTGTGAAAATATTTATAGCCCTCACTGAGTAATTGAATATACAATTATTATTTAAAAACACATTTGACAACACATTATAATGGCAGGAAATGGACAGTTTGGTCATTCCTCTGGAAAGAATTAAGGATAGTTCTCTATTGTAAGATCTTATAAGGAAAGATTTATTTACATTATGCATATTAAAATCTTCATTTATACAAGTTTTAATAACCTAGTTCAAGTCCTGTGACTTGGTTCACATTTCTCTGTAAACTTATTTTTATTATAGACTAACTGACCCGGCGAAGTTCATACTGCCAATTAAAGTTGTCTCATATTATCTATATAAATAAACCAAATTCAGATTAGTTAGTTATTTATTCTGTGATTGGGGTGAAGTTTAAATACAACACAGTTAAAACTAAGTTAATTAATTTAAAGTTTTCTGATGAACAATATTTTATGCCTTTTTTGTGGTGCATAAATATAAAAAGATGATGGTTTTCCGGCGCGCAAACATGCAACGTATAAATGTCCATGAGAGAAACAGGGAAATTCCAAGTGGATTCTGCAAACTTCCAATGACTGCCCCTATGATTCATTTATGGTCATCACACAGGAAATTGTAGATGCTTAAAATCAAAAGATAAATATATTCAAATCATCATAATATTTTAATTTTAAAATTGTGAGATGGGAGTTCCGGCAATTCTAATGAATTTAAAAACTCTGTGGGATAGTTGACTATGTCATGCTGGTTTATAACTGTGTCAACTGATTTGTATGAAAACAATTCCCCCGGAAGAAACAGACACTCTAGAACGCAATTCTGACATACCACTACAGCTATGAGCATTAACTGCATCTCATTGCTTATCAGTGCAGTCAGCACATGATGTAGCTCGTCGTACATTTGACTGACTTCTACGACCTAAGTCTCCTTGGCATAGTAAAAGAGTTTCCACAAATTTCACAAAGTCACAAAGGAATTCAATTAATTTTGCAGCAATTTCAACTCACATTCACTTCAGTCTTGATAACAAACAATGAACATTATTTAATAAAATAGGTAAATTAAATGGCTTTAATGACTTCGGCAAGAAGTGGAATATCTTTCTATTTTAACACTTTTGTTTATCTAAAATAAAAGGTGTAGGTGTTCCATAAGAGTTTGCATGTGTACTTTTATATTTAGTTAATTACCTGGTCCATTATCACTTCAGGTTTTTTTTCTCACCTTTTAAACCTTCCTTGGACTTGCACACATATTTCAAAACCAAAATTAGGCAAATCGATTCAGCCATTCTCAAGTTCTTGTAAGACTAACAAAAGTCAATTTATTTTTATATAAACTTATTTAATAAAATATGGTAAGTGAAATAGCTTTGAAGACTTTGGCAAGGACTGGAATATCTTTCTACTTTGTAATGTTTTTGTTTGTTGAAAATAAAAGAAGGTGTATGTGTTGCATAAAAGTTTGCATGTGTATTTTTATATTTAGTCAATAGCCCGGTTCATTATCACTTCATGTTCCCCCCCCCCCCACCCCTCCACCTTTTAAAGCTTCCTTGGACTTATGCAAATATTTCAAAACCAAAATTAGGCAAATTGGTTCAGCCGTTCTCTAGGTTTTCTAAGGAGTAATGATTGACTGATGCTAGTTGGATGTTTTGTTTTTTGAATACTTTTTTGAATTTATCAAAGGCCCATGGGTGATAAGTGAATTTTTTGAAGGTCATTTTAGTTTCTGTACTGAGAGGGTTGTGGTTTCCTTTAGTAGCTAATATGTCCAACCATCAAAGATGCCATTCCATGTGACAAAAAATCTGGTATATACCAAATTTATATTGGAAAATCCAAAAGAATTTTAGAAATAACAGAAAAGGAACACTTTAGGAACATAAAATACAAACAATTAGAAAAATTAGCAGTTGTCACACATTTTTTTCTTAAAATGAATATTTTTTTCTGTTCCATTAAATCTATCGGACCACTTATTTGTTTCAATAATTTAACTTCTGGATTTAATTCATGGTTAAATTATCAAAAATGATCTACCACGGCCGATTTATCAGTCTGTTTATACTTAATGTTATGAAAATGTTCTTTCGTTCTGCTTTCCAAAATAAAGCTGATCATAATCTAAACAATTACATTGATAAATACCAGATTTTTTACTGTTATTTTTTACTGTACATTTTTTTAGAAAAATGTAGTAAATGTTTAATACTGTATTTATTTTAAGGAACTAAAGTTATACCGAACTCTTTAAAAAAAATTTAAAAACGTTTATTAACCCAAGGATAGTAAGTAAATTGTTAAAAAATGTAATCGCCTTTTAGTTTTTTTAAGGGTAGAATTATAATTAACAGTTTTTTGATATTTAAATTTTTCAATCTTTTTGTGCCTGAAGTCTTTATTAAAACCATTATTTAAAGCAGTATGAATAATATGTTTATATTCTTTATTAAATAATTCTTTATTCAGGGGTATATTTATTAATCTATAAATCAAACTATTAAAAACAGCAAATTTATGTGAAAAAGGATTAAAACTTTTATTTTTTATGTAATTATCAATATGAAACTTTCTATAAATACCAAAGTTTAATTTATTATTATTTCTTCTTAACTTTAGATATAGAAAAGGAAGAAATCCATTAATTTCAGTTTTCAATGTGAATTTTATAGCTTTATCTTTTAAATTTAGTCATTTTAAAGCATCATCTATGTGATTATCAGGAACAATAGCAAAAATATCATCAACATATCTATAATAGGTTTTGATACTTAAAGGGAATGCTTTAGAGACTTGCATTCCGAAAAAATAGTTTTTTTTTTGTTTTTTTTTTTCCTATATAGATAAGTGAAGTTACTGTTACAAATAGTTAAATTTGTAAAGTATTCAATTTCGACATCCCCCAAAAAGATTTGTTCAGCAAGTTCCTCGAACCGCCAGCAGAGGAGACCTCCGACAAAATATCACCAGCTACACCACTGAGAATCTCCTTTGTCTGGTTGACAAAGGAGGAAAGTAACCTCCGAAACATGTTCCGGGAAATTTAAACGTAAGTGTTGTTTAGTGTCATTAATCAACTCACCTTTAAATTTAAGTTATTAAAACAACATTGTTTTCAACATTTCCATGAAAGAAATATGAGGGGGATGAACGACAGTTGATGTTGAAAATATTCATATTACAGTGCTTTAGAATAAACTGTGTGTTATAAAAATCATCAATACTGTTTTCAACACTTCCATGAAAGGGAGGGGGGAAAGGACGGTTGATGTTGAAAATCATCAACGCTTGGCTAGGTTAGTGTTATTTGAACAGTTGTCAGTTTCATTTCAACTACTACTGTGAAAAGTAAACACAAGGGCCTGATATACATGCCTTATGTCATGTACGTCAGCTACAGTACAGTGTTACGTGATAACTCCCATGTTAGCAAAAATCTAACAATGGACATCCGTTTGAGTAATATCGGTCTCAACAATGTTTGCTTTGTATTTATGTACTTTATTCCACTTGAATGGTATTTAGACATATCAACTGAGGCATTGCTAGCTCTACTTCTATTCGAACAAAAAATAAATTAGAGTAACGTATTGTCAGTTGGTAGATTTTATATAACAATGCAAGCAATTGTGGGTTAACCCATAAGAAAATTAGCAATTAGATTATTTCTACAAATGTTTATCTTGATTAATGCAAAGGAACAAGCATTTTCCCGCCTCTGTAGCGTAGATGGTAGTGTGTCTGCTTCATGTTCAAGACGTCCAGAGTTCAAATCTCGGTCAGGGTGGGTTATCTGGATAAGCTTTTCTCCAAGGTTTTCCCTTATCCTGAAAGACGAATGTCAGGTAATTCTAAGTTCTATGGAACCTGGGCTCATTTAAGCATCATTTCACCCATTTCATTCATCATCTGATATGACTTAATGTTGGAGGACACAAATAAAAACAAAATAAATAAATAAAAAGCAAGCATTTGTAATAATAGTTTTTTCAAGAGCAGAGAAAGTCTTGTGTGGCTACAAACATATTTTAACGTTCTTTATACTACCTATAGTAAGTAAAGTAATAAATTAAAGGAATAAAATAAAAGAATAAATTACCATCCGAAAATTGATATGCATATTTCAATAGAAATGCACTTTTGAGTTCTCCAAATAAAATCAATGTGTGCGCAAATCAGAAAAAGTCAATTTAATTAAAAGTTGGAATTAAGTTCAGTAGCATTTTCCAAGGATGTGATGGAAAGTTTACAAGAAAATTTCTCTACCACAAAATATCCTTTAGATGAAAAAGTATTCATTATCTTTCATGCTCTCAAAAATAGCTCAAAGTATTTTAAATACAAATTTTCAAGGTCCTTCTATAACAAATAACTTTATACCTTGAATTTGTTGGGAATAATATGCAAAGTTCTCTTCATTCTGAATGGCTTTTGTATAAGGATAAACAATAAGGCATGGGCAAAATGTTAGTATACAAAAAGTGCAGGTCTCATTAGCTCACACAGTTTGTCAATTTTTTGTGCCATTCTCGCAAGATAGTCCTGGTTAATGGTTAGAATTTTTAAATACTTACTTTTTCAAGAGGAAAGTAGCTAATCATTTTTAATCAATGGCAGGAAAGGAGCATGGAATTTCAGAGGCACCACATAGTGATATGCTATTTAAAAACATGACTACTATTTTGTAACTTACTGTATTATATTCATATTTTAAACAAAATCTGTAATGAAAGTTTGTCTTGATTATTAAAAAGTTTTTTTTTGGGGGGGGGGGGGAGGACGGGAATAAAGGTATAAGGAAAGATCAACAACAAGGTATGTGGGTATGTGGGTAGGAAGAAGGAAAGGGCATGGAAAGGATATTGTTCTGAAGTGACTCTTTTTATTTAAACATATTGGTGCAATATCTTCTCAATTGATTTTTGTGCTATATTGATGCTGATTTATTTGGGACATAGTAGGTGAAAGTGGTGTCCGGTACCGCTGAAGCAACCCAGATGTTCATAGATAATTACTTGAAAGTTGCGGTAAACCGCTGTGGTGAAGAGGTAGCAGCCATAATCACTCAGGATTCTGACTACGACCTTAGAGTAGTGGTGTATTCTATTGAGCAGCGATGACTACATGCTCAATGATCATCATGGCATTTGTTGTAACAACTTGAGGTGTCTGAAGTGTATTGGTGTGGCAGGTCAGGTGGTGGCGTCCCTCGGGCGCGGGTGTCTCTGCGGGACTGGAAGTGTGGCGGAGGGACCTCTTGCATGGGGGCCAGTGCTCTGCTATCGCGAGGTTTCTGATGTTATCAGTGATGAAGTTCTGATGTACTCAGAGATTTCCTTCAAGCTTTGATGGCGTGAACAGGCTTGTGTCGTTGATCTCCAATTTGGATTTACAACAGTCCAGCGCTTCTGAGGTGCCGGCAGTCTCCCGGGGACCGCACTGCGAAGCCTGGGCGGCCTCTTTCACCTCATCCGAAGTTCGAAGAAGGGCTGCCTCCAATGTTGCTACCCGCACAGTCAACTCCCTGAATGCTGTCTGCATGTCTTGCAGTGTGGTATTGAAGGACTGGAGCAGTTCTGTGGCTGTTTCTGTGCTGATGTGTGAGGCTTGTAGTCCGGTGTTAACGTGTTGGAGCAACTGTGAGTCCGGTTGTTGTGTGAGGGCTTTGGTGCAAGTGCGATTCGGCTGTGTGTGTCGTGTTAAAGTTTGACAGCGAGGATGTTGGCGCAGTTGATGTGCTTGGAGCGGATGTTGATGTGTTCGGCTTCCTCTCGGGCTTCTCTGGCACGCCGCTTGCTCGGTGAAGTGCCCTGCCTTGTCGCAGGTGGCACAATACAGCGGGCGGCGCATCAGATCATGTCCGGTGCAGGCTGCGGTGAGGCACACCGCGCCACAGTAATGGCAGCATGGTTCGTTGGTGTAGGAATTGGCGTTGTGGCCGTATAGGCAGCAGCGGCAGCAGGGAACGGAACGACCACCCAGGCTGGCCTCAATCGGGAGCACCTGCCCGAAGGCTGGGAGTCCGTCAGCGCAGCGTGGTGGTCCGTCTCCTCGGTGAACTCTAGGCGCACTAGAGGTGAAGGTCCCTTAAAGGTGCGTATGCGTGATGCTCTCCTTAGGGAGGGCCAGCGATATGTAGCGGCATGAAGAATAGATGCATGTCAGATGCCTGCGCACTCCCCGAATAACTGCGCTGTAGGAAGGCAGAATTGCGGTGCGGGGAGGCAGAGTCGGCTCAGGTGCGTTTGGCGGTGAGTCTTCTTCAGGATGACCGCACGGTGCGGGGAGGCAGAGTCGGCTCAGGTGCGTTTGGCGGCGATTCTTCTTCAGGATGACTGTGTGCGGTCATCGGTGCGGCTTCTGCTGCAGCAGTGCCGGCATTGGAGACGGCGTGGTTCCCTCGGCGGCTGCAAGAGGTTCCGGCGAGACCGGCGGTGGTGTTGAAGGTGAGGCAGGGGCTGCACTATCTTCTTCGGGTGCCTTTAAAGCTCTGCTGCGTTGGTAGTCTTCTTCCTCCTCTTCCCTGCCATGTTAACTCGGCGAAGGCTGAGATCGGATTCCCCGAAAAAGCAGATAGGAGGACAAGTTTTTGTAAATATAGCTTGTGGATAAGCGTGTAGAGAATGTTTCATGTATGTAATATACCAGATTCTTAAAGAGGAGTTTTCCAAGTATGTTTCTATATTAAAATTGCTTATTTGAAAAATATGATGAATTACATTGATATGACTTTTTCTACCCTTTCTTTTTTATGGTGTTTGCACTAACAGTACATAGTGTTAGAGATGGTACTGCATTCCACCAAAAAATCTGATATATTTAATTGGAAATACACATTTTCGGATCCCTTGAATAAAAATGTCCATTTGGAAAAAGGTGTTCCTGCATTTGCATGTGAACAGCTTACTGTGACAAAAACCACAAAGATCACCTCAAACTCCTTTATTTTCACCAAAATCATTAGCACAATGCTAACTTAAATCACCTTCTCTTTTACACAAATACACAACTATGACAAGTCTGTTTAATGTTTCCTTACATCTCTTTAGAACTAACTTCTGCTGCTAGGAATCTCTCTGACATCACATGGTCCACTTATTACATGGAGTTACACGCCGATTGTGAACCAACTCTGAAATTTGCACTTAAGCCTCACCTCGGAGCTTGGAAGGTACCGCACTTCTCTGCAGTGCTCGATTGACTCACACAAGGGCAATGGCAGCTCAATTGCCCAACTCAACTCCTACTCTCCATAGTAATAAGCTCCACTATCCCAATGTCTTCCAAGGATGTGAAGAAGATCTTTAAGAAAATCCCCTCACCCCAAACTATGCTTTATACAGAAATATTTTTCAAAATTCTGACTGTCTCAAAAATGGCACTAACCGTTTTGATTAAAATACAATAGGTCTAAGATACTTTCATGACAAATGAAATGTATATCTTAAATTTTCTGAGCAAAAATTTGGAGTCATAGTTTATTTAATACTGTGATATGTTCTGGAGACTGCCTGTACTGAGATGCAAATTAGGTTCAATTCCTGATATCGGCATTGAGATGTTTCCCCTCCCGAAAGTCCTGGAATAGGATCCACTCTGCCTACTATGTGCTCTTTAGAATGGAGTAGACGGTGCAGTGTGGTGGGCCTTAGCTCAATAGACCTCTTGCCGCACATAATATTTTAATATATTCTGACCATTATCTAGAACTTTCGTATATCTGCTTATGGACTTCTGAAACATTTCGTGGTTTCTAAGAACAAAATATGTATAACGTATGAAAGCATTACAAAATGAGTACCTGATATAAAATTTTGTATAAAGATATTAGCATCACATATGGGAGTAATAAATATATTAAGTTTGTTTTTTGATTTAATATTGTTGCGAACCAATTATTTACGAAAGCGCAGCGCGGAAGAGATAAGGGACAGATGGTGCCGGCGGAGATAAACAGCTTGTCTAAGCAGATAAACATAGCGTGGAGATAAAAGGCATGCCAAACAAATAAAGAGATAAATGGAATATTCTAGTGACATCTTGATTGATAGAGGACCTTCTGTTTCTTGTTTGTTTGAGAACAGTCTAGAATTAAAGATGCAGGTATATTTAACCGATCGTGACATGCCAGCGAGTAGTCGTAAACAGGAGTAGTAAACAGTTGTAAACAGAGACGTAATGAGAGCTGTAATAGAAACTAGTGTGTTTGGAAAGTGAACTCTTTGTTGTGGTCAACGACCTTGGAAGATTGTAATTGTGTATGTGACGTAATACTGCTACTGTGAGTGTATTTCTATGCAAATAAAGAATGATTTGAATTTCTGCAACTAGGAATTTCAATTCTACGAACCCACAAAGTCACAATATCCTTTAACCAGGTAAGTGATATTGGGTGCTGAGTGAATGAAATGAATAAAATAATATTCAAAAGCATACTTGACATTCATCTTTGGAAGGTAAGGGAATCCCTTACAAAAATTCTTGCCCGAGTGACAAACAAAAATTTTAACTTGGAATCTCCTGAATATGATGCACAAAATGAGTGAAAATTTCTGTAAAGATGCAAAAAATTAAGCAATATCGGTGTAGTTACATAGTGAGGTTATGGTTAGTAAATACAGCCTATTTTTGTGGTTTCTAAGCTGTAACAGTATTTTTGGGTTATATTCGGAGGAATTATGAATTTAAATATGTATAAATGTATGTAATTGTGTGATTGGCCGAAATAATAATCATATGACGTAATGTGACGTAATGTGGTGACGTGCCATTGGATCGGCCAATCACAAAATTGAGAAGTAACGATAGTGACGAGAAGTCAATAATCTTTAGGAGAGTGATATATTCTTCAGTTTTGTTACATTACGAGAAGTCAATAATAATCTTTAAGAGACAGATATGTTCTTCAGTTTTGTTACATTACGAGAAGTTAATAATCTTTAAGAGAGTGATATGTTGTTCAGCCTTGTTTAGTTACGAGAAGTCAATAATCTTTAAGAGACAGATTTGTTCTTCAGTTTTGTTACATTACGATAAGTTAATAATCTTATTATAAAGAGAAAGAGATTTTTGTTGTAACGACGAATGTGATGTATACCGTTGCAAGAACAAAAACGTTTTAAGTTGTAGTACGAATCAGTACAAAAATAACCAAGTAAGAATACATCGAAATGTTTGAAGTAACCTGCAATAGACTAGTAAAATAATTTCAAGACAGTTAATTAATACAGTTGCACACATCACCTCCAAAATTGGAATTTCAGTGGGATGTGCACACAGTCCTGCATGAATATATGAAAATGCCTAATCAGCGATCTTCGTATATAGAACTCCCATTACAAAGCTGAGGTTCTCGCATTTATATTTTCTCAATATTTTGTACTTTTTAAAGTCAAATAATGATATTATGACAAAAACACAAAAGATAAGACGAGACTGAGTTCACCTCAAACGTACACAACTGTTTACCTATCACAAAGAGCTGCACCCCGACTGAACACAACTCCAACATCTGCTCCTGAACTGCTTCACTGTACCGGCTCATGGTGAAGCCGCACTGGTCGACTCAACTCAATTGAAACTCGAAACCACTAAAAACTCCAAACACTGCTCTACCTCGAATGGGCGGCAAGAAGCATCTGGAGCTAGAAATTTCTCAAATTACGTAGTGGGACAGTCTCGAACAGTCTTTTGCACAGTAACAACAAAGTTCAGTTCGGCTTCACAACGTCTTCGTGACATCAGCTGGTGCCACCCAGGAAGGCCGTGCCTCTCCTATCCCTCAAGCCAATAAATGAGTGTGGAGCAATTCAACTACTACCGCTCAACTTCCCCACACCAGAACCGCGATTGCTGATGTGGTAATATGCACACATTCATAAAACGTATTTCGTTAACTAATTATATAAGCAAACTCTTTGTCTCCCTCATTACTCTGTAAAAAGTCTTACAAAATGCATGTATTTTATGCGCTATTCATGAAAGCTCTCTTACCGATATAAAATGTTTACAAACACATATGTTGAATTAATAAAGGTTTAGGTGGTGATGGTACTCAATGTGCCACCTCAGAAGACACTGATATCTCTCTTGATTTGCTACTATACCAGTAAATACTAGATGTCAGAAAATAGTATAATTTGCAAATATCCAAAATATGTATACTTCTATATAACTTTCTTTAACATTTAAAAGATAGCAATCCTGAACCAACTTACCACATATTCAAACACAAAAGTGAGTGTTTCTTTAGTGTGCACAATATCATGGAGTGTCACTATATTGGCATGTTTAAGCTCCTTGAGCAGAGATGCCTCCCGGATGGCTGTGAAGGGTGCCCCTTCCTCCTCCTGAAGTCTTATCTCCTTTAAGGCCACCACTTGGTTTGTAAGGCTGAAAAACAATTTTCACTGCACATTTTTCATGTTTACATTTAATTTCTATTTTGTTATATTAGACAAAATACTACTAGAGATACGGTTACTGAGATTCATTCACTTTCAAAACACTTGCTCTTTGGCAAAGTATCAAAATATTTTAGTGATTCATTTGAACTGACAAAATGAAAAATGGTGTAAATAAACAATATATTAAAAATTTTGTTTGGTCTACTTTGTAAGTATAATGTAGAAGGTTAGAACCCATGCAATGCCACTGATACATTGTAAGAAACAATTAAGCTTAGCAACAATTAAAAATCAACTTTATTTTTTTAGTTCTAAGCAACAAGCTAAATGTGCAGCCTAAACAAACTAAATGAGCAACTACCTGAGAGGGAGTTCAATTCAGAAAATAAAGGAAGCACTCGTCAATGCAGCATTCACAATATATAATTTAATACCAACCTGCATTCATTTCAAAGCTATGTGATAAGTAGGAAGATAGATTTAGTTGTGTGCATGGTAGCCAAGTAGTGACACCCATATGAGTCATAACTGTAGCAAATTAGTTTGAATCCTTTAGTATGACATTATTTCTACGAGTATCATCATCGTCATCATCACCATCATTATCATCAACATTATTCTTATTCTTATCCTTATCATCATCATTATTCTTATTCTTATCCTTATTATCCTCATCGTTATCGCCATCGCCATCATTATCATCATCATTATTATTATTACCTAGCCTTGCCATAAATACTGCTAAAATTTTTTGACACATACTGTACATCCGGTTTGGCACGTAAACAACTGCGTGTGTGCACACCTTTACTTTGAACCATTGTTAGCTTGTCTTTCAAAGAGGAAGTATTTAGCTCTAGGTTTCATTATGAAACGGGATGATTATTAAAATCGTGCAGCCGTCATTGCTTTGCATGAAGTTGGAAAATCTGCAAGTGACATTTTCAAGACGCTACAAAAGCTGAAAATCAGCCATATTTTTGTGTACCACACCATTGAGCGATTCACTGCAACTGGGACTGTAAAGGATTGGACGATGGAGGGTCAACCAAGCAGTATCAGGACTCCAGCAGCACAAAAAACAGTGGCGGCTTGTGTTCAGAGAAATCTTGTGTAGAAGCAGGCTATCTTGTCCCGTGAAATAAACATTTCAAAAAGGACAATGTCCAGGCTTCTGTCAGAGGACCATGGGCTAAGGGCTTATCGCCGACATAAAGGACATTATCTTGGCACATGCCTAAAGGGGCTCAGAGTGCTTAAATGTCAACGTCTCCTACAGCGTTATGCTCAAAATAGTCATTGAAACATCCTCTTCACCGATGAAAAAGTTGTCAGTACTGAGCAGTCTTTCAATGTGCAAAACGACAGGGTTTATGCATCATTATCCCGTGAAGCCAGTAATAGGGTTCCTAAAGTTCATCATCCCTCCTCAGTGATGGTGTGGCAGTGGGTGAGTTATTCTGGTACCACCCAGCTAGATTTTTGCAAAAAGGGCAGAGTGTATGAAAGCACTGTTTTGGAGCCTATTGTCAAGAACTTGAGTGGCACACTGTTTCAAAACCAACCATGGACTTTCCAGCAGGATTCGGCCCCTGCCCACAAGGCCAGGTCAATGCAAGTATGGCTTCAGCGTCATTTCCCTGACTTCATTTCACCTGAAGATTGGCCCAGTAGCAGTCCGGACCTGAATCCATTGGACTACCGACTGTGGTCACTGCTTGAGGGCATCGCCTGCAAGAGGAGACACTCCACCATTGGAAGTATAAAGCATTCCTTGTTGTCAGTAGTGGCAGATTTACCCCTGGATGTCGTTCGTTCCACCATAGACAAGTGGCCACAAAGATTCACAGCTTGTATTCGTGCAAAAGGTGGCCATTTCGTAAAGTGATTGGTGCTGTGTGTAATGAATGCCTGTAGGTACAACATACTAAAATTCAATTCAAATATTTTGTATGGTATTTGTGTTTTTCACTTTTTAAGTTGTAACAAACAGTATTTATGGTTAGACTAAATATTATCTATTAATCAAATTTGTATTTGCTAGCTATATGACAGTCATCATGTTTTCCATGCTACATATATCTATTAATTTTAAGAGCATTCGTGCATAAAATAAAAACAAATTACTATTTTCATTTTCATAATAAATACCATACTAATAAGAATTCTAAGGTGAAAAGCTCAACAAATTATTTAACTGAATTACATAATATTGGATGTATAAATCTCTCTGCCTCATTTTTCAGATATGAATGGTGCTGATGTGATCATGTTTTCCATAATGTTAGCAATCATACCAACTTTTGTTAAGACTGAGTGTACACATAAAGATGAAGCTATAAGGATATTTTTCCTTATATTAGTGGACATTGCTGGATATTCTGGGTCTCAGGCTACAAGAACATCTTAAATCCCTAAACCTACAGCAAAGGTAGATGCAAATTCCAGGAACCAATTCATATGATTTGGGTTAGAAACATTTTTCCACCCTCAACAGCACACTGCATTTTCAGAAGAGGTAGACAGAAATCCCTTTCAGCTTGTGTCTATAATTAGAAGTAATTTTAATTTGCATGGGTCAAATCGCACAGCCATTTGTTGTTTGACTATAGCAGGGTTGCTCAATTGGCAACTAAGAATCCGAGCATTACAAATGATCATGGATTATGTTATGCTGCCTCACATTTGCACAAGAAAATGTCAATTATCTGAAATAGGGTTATATTCATGATGAGATAACCATTTTCATCTATAAATGAGAAAAAAGTAATAGATTGCCACCCCACAGAAAAATGTTACAATACAAAATATATGGTACTAATGGACTGCCCAGATTACATATCCGTGTCGTTTGGGACTGCATGTCAAAATATAGTCTACAGATGTGGTAACTTGAGTACATTAAATAGCCAGAAATATAAAGAAATCCTCAAAAACATCTTGGTTCCTTTTTAAGGACTAAATATCTTATGAAATTATTGAAATCCAACAGGATAACCACCCTGTCTATACAAGTCAGCAGGTTTCAAACCGGTTCTCACAAAAGCAAGATATTGCAGGGATTTATCAGCCTCCTTGCTCACCACATTTGAATTCTATTGAAAACAAGTGGGCAGAGGTAAAATAAGTTTTGGGCTTAAATTGACCTTTAACACAAAGCAAGACAAAAGAGGTTGTGCAATCAATGCTTGGGAGAAATTATGCTGTTATGAAAATCTGGCTGGGCTTTTGATATCTTCCATGACCCTTAGAATGAGAGCAGTAACAGAAGCAGGGGCTTTATACAACCAATGTTCGGTTCATTTCTATTTTATTTCCTTTTTCATTTAGGAATATATTTAATTATTTCATATTTATTTTGAAAACAAAAGGAAATGTATTTCAGCTTTTATGTAAAATGCCTCGAAATCAAGTAAGCCTTAGCAATTGGGAATTATAATATGCATAATAAATTGTGTTTTTCTGCAAAAAATATAATAAATAATGTGCTCACGATGTGAACCCATATAGCTCTCAATGCTACATACCTGCTTATAACTGTTTGGCTCTCAGTGCATATTCAGCTATTGGGACTCAATATGAAAAGTGAAATAAAAGGAAGCTAAACGTATACATTCTTAGACACCGTTGTAAACCAGCTGCACAAGAATTTGAAATTGTTCCAATATATGCTTTGAGAGCATGTTCTCTCGTTTTGTCTTATGGTGTACATATTGATTTGTTGAATTTGAAATATTAAACATTGATATTGTTGTGTACACCTTGATACATAACACAACTTGACATGAGGTACTGGTTCACTTTAATGAAAATCCATAATTTGTCCACCATTATGTAAATGGTACTTACAATGTTTACATTCTGCTGCAAATTCTTCCCATTAGTGATCTGATATAAATCTGAAAATTCTTTTGGAGGTATGTTTTCTGAGACTAATAGTATACACAGGCTGTTGTGCACTAAACTTTTTCACAAAAATGTAAAGAAATTGAGCACAATATGATTTGGTCATGTTTCAGATTTTTCATCCAAAAGGTAGTAAGATCTCACCAATGGGACAGAAATAGCAGTAGGTCAAAATTGCGAGCAGTTGAGTTTTAGGAACTGTGCAAGATTCAATGTGGAGATACCAGAGGGAGATTTCTATCATTTTGCCTTGGTATGCGATACGTTACTGAATACATCACCAATAAAGATCAGTTCTGCTTCTTTCATTAAAACTTAAGAGTGATCAACTTGCCGCATACAGACGAACGCAAGCACACACACACACATTATATATATCAAGAACATCTCTGAAGTTCATTCTCTACCATCAAATGGAAGAAGGCCTATCATTAGCAAAATATTAAAAAAAAAAAGAAAAAAAAAGGGTGGAGGGACCTCCTATCCATTTTGGAATATACAAATGTCAAATATACATTTTATGTCTTATCTTTGTACACTAAAATTATATTTCTTGTAAAATTGTAATAACTTACTTTAAAAAAAAACTTTATAAAGTTAATATGGATGATTTTGTAACCATTTTATAACTTTAACTTATATAGTAATGTCAAAACTGTATTTTGCTTTGCTTCTCCTGTAAAGTTTGCCTTCCACAAAGGTAAAACTGATTATGGAAGAATATATAGAAATTATCATGTTACAGAATTTCTATTTTATTTAATTTCTGGTTCAATTTTAATCTTACAGCTCCTGGCATATACTTCATTTACCTGATGCTTATTTTCTACACAAAAAGTTATATGATGAATAAATTGGTTCTAAAATATATTTTTACAAACTGCATGTATCTAAACGTTTTGACAAGAGATTTAAGTCAGCAATTCTTACTGTCAATGGCTATTCAGGGGCTTAATTAAAAAGAATAGTAATGAGTAGCAACAGGTAACATTGTTGATTTCGCATATTTAAGATGAAGATTCATAATTCAATTAGATTAAAAATAATTGTACTAATATTTTTCTATGGAACCCTATGAAATTTTATAAAACAGTTACTATAAATGTTCTAAATTTCCTTTGGAATATAACTTGCTTTTGTTACAGTAATTCATAAATGAAAATTAAATATATTGGGTGTTTACTGAGAAACTACTCCAGATATATTTGTTTATCTATTGAAATTGTAAGTACCAACCTTCATGAAGTAGAATTACTCGATTTGAATTAGCTAGTTCATTACAGGAACCAGGGACAAACATTTTTACCTTACATAATGTAATATAATGAATTTCATAATTATAATATTAACTATGTTGCTACATGCAAATTTCAAAATTATTTCCATACTATTAATTTTCACAAATAAGTTCTAATGACACTAATCAAAAAATAAAATGAAAATTTCATAAAGTGTGTACTACCAATACTCACTTGCTGTAACCTTTAAAAACTGTTGCATAAGAACCTTCTCCTAGTTGCTCCAGTTTTATGTAAGCTTCAGACTTGCCAAATGGCGAATCCCCCTGAGAGAAAACAAGAAAACATGTGTTACAAGTCATGGTATCTACATGTTAACAAAGCTACAGTGCTACTTTGAGCACTAAGCAGAAGTAATATAAACTATGTGTCTAACAGAGACTGATGAATATGTATATACTGAAAAGTGGCATCAAGATAATATACTTCACATTACAGGTTGCTTTCATTACAGGCTCCTAATTTTGCTTTTTAGAGTTATAGAATACCTGAAATCCTGCACTATTACTTTTACCAATTTATACTCAAAATGAATGTGCAACAGGACAGTAGAGTTATTACCTATATTTTAAAATCCTGTTGCGAATGCATTGTTGCGACGAGGCTGCGCGGTGAGGCATTCAAAGAGATGGGCAGTGCAGTGCGGAGATAAAAGCTCACTGAAATGGTAGGGAGGAAGGAGACAGATTTCTCGAGAGTTCGTCTTTGTTCCAGCACCGTCTTGATTGTTTGAGAACATTCTGGATACTTAGTTATCTATAATAAGGGAGCCGCCGCCCGCCAGAGAGACAGTTGTTAAATTTCGCAAAAAAAAAATCTTTAAAGAACCATCAGGTCAGACAGTGGATCACCTACTACATTATAAGTTCAAAAGACAAAATATTAAACTGATTTTAAAGCAAAAACAAGAAAATAATTTTAGTAGCTTCTTTCTTTCTTAGTTGGACTACTCTCGGTTTTTGGGAGTTAAACCCCAAGGATTTACAAATCCTCTTTACATTACTTCTTTTTTATATGCTTAAGGAAGAGCAACAGAATACTGGGTAATGACATGACCTTGATGGACTGAATGGGTCTGAATGGACCCATGGCAGGGAATGATTTTGATTTTATTGAATTTTTTGGTAGGTTTAATGCATATTCTTACTTAATGGCACTACAGGCTGTGAATACTGATGATCAGCAGTAAGAATTCTTAAGCAATTGGCTTCAAGTTATATACACTCAAACCGTTATCTCTGCAAAGAATGCAAAAGCCCAAGACCAAGGGTCTCTCATGGTAGTTAAAAACTGGTCTGGGTGTTGTCTGCAAAAGTTAAAACAATGTACGAAGGATAGGGATTGTTTGTGACGCCCTTGCACATAGCATAGTAACACTTCAACTTTATTACCATCTATCCTCATTTTAATGCTTTAAATTCCTATGCCTCCTGAAGATACATGAAATGTAATGATAATTGAGGAGGGAAACTTGGGAAGGAAACATCCCAGTTCCAAGTTTAGGATACCTTCCCAGGATGTGCAGCTATGAGGAGCAAGGAAAACCTGAAAACATCCGTTAGGAAGTACGACTCCATGTCTAAATAGTTTTGGCTACCCCAAATCTCATAAAGAAGAAAAAGATGATGGTGATGATGAATGATAGGAACACAGAGAAAGGACATCCGCTGCTTGAATGAAAATCAATGCACTCTACTTCATATATTCGAACTAGCCTATACAAATACAATACATATGATTTGAATGAATGGAAAGATCAAACAAGTTTGTAAATTTCTGTTAGCAATGGGTTGACTTTTGACCTATCTCAATGATGAGAAGTTTTATTCAAGTTACTTCTTTTTAAACTACATGTGCTGATTGCTACTTGGATAAAATATTAAAAATTATCTAACGATGCCAGCTTTGATACAGTACGAAAAATACAAAAACACAACTACGAGGGTCATACTGAAAGCCATGAGGAACTCATTGTTAAAATTAAAATTCCAGAAATGTAAAACAACAACCACAGGATCTTAATCAACAGACGTTACCCACCGTTGCCATATTTTGACATCATTAGCTTCAAAACATGATCCCAGGCAGTATTTCCAAAATAACGAACATCAATGTTTCATTTCGACATTTGGTTGTTATTGAATTCCTGGTTAAAGATGGAGAACTTGCTGCTAATATTGAATTCAGAATTTAACGTGCTTATGGAAATGACCGCATGGGTGAGATGTTTAAAAAATGGGACGAGTATCCACGATGAGCCTCGTAGCGGTCACTGTCGAATTGTCACCACAACAAGCAAACAGTTGATAAGCTCATTAGAGAAGACAGGAGTGCCACCGTGGATGAAATCGCTGCAAAACTTGCAGCAGAACTTAGTGCAGAAATGATTACCATCTCGGTTCTGTAAAGGAATACATGCGAGGCCAACACTATGAGAATGATGTAGAGTATCACAAAACAATGCATCAGGGACTTCACGCAGCTGAACGGAGTTCTAATCGTAAGGATATTTTCACACCCGTGCGCACAGTAATGGAGACTATATTGACAGAAAAGTCTTTAGATAAAAGGTTCAAATTTGTTTAGTCTAAAAGAATGAAAATTAAGCGCTTTAATAAGAGTTGCTCGGTATTTTCGGTGTAACCCGTAACACAATTATAAGAACAATTATAAGAGTGACAACGTAAAATGTGTTAATGTGTTTTCCTTGCGTACGTTCTTACTACTCGACAAAGCGCTGAGGCGTATTGACCTTGACTGGCCAGACTGCCATCGCCTTCTCAACTGGTGATAAGAAGAGTGAAATCATATTAAATAGATCACTTGGAAGCTGTGTCTGATATGAAAGGTCAGCCAATGCAACACGGGTGCATAATAATAAAAAAGTAATCTTAATGATAATACATTAAATATATACCCACGTAATTATTTATTGTAATATTTTTCAAATATTGAAAAGAGGGGTCAACAGCCCTATCTTCAGCAATTTTCATTACGGATAAGAGCGAAAACCAACTAAATTAACTGCTACATATTTGTTATTAAATGACTATTGTAACTATAGCAAGCGCGCGGTAATACAACTAATTTTCTAGTGTGATCAATCTGTAGAACCGGAATAATTTCCAAAAATGTGATTTGCTCAACTGACAAAGGCGTAATGTCAAATATATCAACAGTGATGTTCCATCACTGAAAGATGTGTCATTGTCGCTATTATCGTATACGAATCAAGCTCAAGCTTCTTGTTTCAGTAATCTATTCCTTTTCCCGATAATTATCAATTCTTTTAGTCCTTTGGTTAAAAGAAGAAACATATATCATTAAGAGAAACATTTTCGTATTAAATAATTTCTGTAATTAAAGGTAGTATATGGTAAAACAATTATTTTTTGAATCTCGGTCAGGGTGAGTTACTTGAATAAAGTTTATTCGGGTTTTCCCTTATCCTGAAAGACGAATGTCGTGCAACTCTATGCTCTGTGGACCTTGTGCTTATTTGAGCATCATTTCACCCATTCCATTCATCGTCCGATATGACGTAACGTTGGAGGACGTAAATTGCAAACTAAAAAAAAAAAAATAGAATTTTCTAAAGTGTGATCAATCTGTACAAATAAGCTACTGCCGTAATATAAATACATGATTTAAATGCACCACAAAGTTAAGCTAGAGAAGATTATGAGTATAAAATTTTAGATTATTATTATTATTATTATTATTATTATTATTATTATTATTATTATTATTATTATTATTATTATTATTATTATTATTATTATTATTATTATTATTATTGCAATTAATAATGAAACACAAGCTCTTGTTGGTTTAATAATGATAGATATGAATGAAAACATACAAATAAAATAACGTCAAATTCATAGGTTTGGTTTAAATCACATTATATAAAATAAATCCGCCCCCCCCCTTTCCCGATAGAGCTACGAATGCAAAACATGGCTTAGAAATGAAAGAGAAAAAACCATTCTACTGACTTTGATTGAATGTGCATCGTTCAATGTACAATGTTCATCGTTCCGATGGACAAGAGGATTGGAGAGGCAAGGGGAACAAAAGTCTCTTCTGGATTGGTTTAGTCTAGTGAAAGCAAAGGTTAGGTTTACCTGCTTATCAACACTCACAACGTTCCCCTCCACCGACCACAGGAGGCAGGTGACGATGAACGTAGTAACGTATAATCGTATCTTTAAGCAGTCTACCCAGCAATAACAATAAGAACAACAACAACAACAACAACAACAATAATAATAATAATAATAATAATAATAATAATAATAATAATAATAATAATAATAATAATAATAATAATAATAATAATAATAATAATAATAATAAATTATGATACCGCTAATTCTACTGCTACTAAAAGCAGACCAGGATGACTTAGGTGCTGGCATTCTGATCCCAAGGTTGCGAGTTCAAGCCCGGACTAGTTCGATGGTTTCTACGTGTGGCTAAAAGTGGAATGCATCATATCAGTTTTACTGACATTTAAAGAACTCCTTCGTAAAACCTCCGACATGCTGGTGACGCTAATGTGATTTTGTATTTGAACCGTTAATATTCAAACAAAATAATTATTTTATTTATTTCGTTGGCTGTTAAAAATCTAATATATATAGTTGTTGTAGTATGTCCATATAAGCTATTCTTGAGAACTGTAACAAAGGAACTAATGTATTTATTTTCGGAACAAGATACACTTAATTTTAAATACCACGCAGTTCAATATTATATTAATTATCGCTAACCTATGAAAGGTAGAAGTATTTCGTTCCAGATAAAACTACTACTTTGAGTATTAGAACTGTATTTAAAAGAAGAAAGAGAGATTAAAATGGTTGAGGTATGTGTGCGCCGAACTCGCTGGTCAGGTATAAGGAAACTCAACCCTCCTAGCGCAACTAACTGATAAGAAACCCGCCTCTCTCCCGCAGGTCAGTCTTGCACGCATCGGAATATACATTTGCTCGCTTCTGTACCTGCAGGGTTAAAGTGCTATAGATACAATCCCAGATAGCTGATCAGCAGTATCTACTGAGAAATCACAAAGGGATTTTAATTCCAACTTTCTCCTTGTCACAACATTCGATCACTTTGTATATGATTTCTCGCGCTTGCCGATGTATGACACGTTGCTGTGATTGTGTCTGAAGAGAGTGTAAATACACTAGAGTCGCTGTGCATGTATGATAACTTCACGTAAAATCTCTCTGTTGCGAATTTTTCCCGATACACCTTCTCGCTCTGCTATCTAGTACTTGATGTAAATAACATGGACCATTGTGTAGCGAGAAGTGTGGTAATAATCAAAGAATATTAGAAGACCAAGAGTAGCATTTGTTTGAAGAGCGGAAGAACATTAGCGGGTTTGCGTTGTAACACGTTGCCACAGTACACTCAAGTACGTACACATAACTGCTTCCTCCATGTTCGGGCTTAAATTAGAGCAAATAAAATATCACCGATAAAGCTAAATGTTGAACTTCGGCCGTTATAAATGCAAATGAGTCTATTCCTCCTCTCTCCTGCTCTCCGCTAATCCTGTCGCCGCCGCCACCGCCGCCGACCAGGTTTTCATAACCCAGTTGTAACAATTATCCACTATTAGAAAAGCAAAATCGCAAGAGCAGTCCACTTAATGCGCAATTAAATGAATTAGAGACCATATTTCATCTCTGAAATAACTTAACATGATGTAATGTGTTATAAGGATTATGTATGTATATGTACGAGTGAGTATGTATGAGCCCGCCTCGGTAGCGTGGTGGCAGCATGTCTGCCTCACGTTCAAGAGGTCCCGAGTTCGAATCTCGGTCAGGGTGAGTTACCTGGATAAGGTTTTTTTTTCCGGAGTTTTCCTTTATCCTGAAAGACGAATGTCGGGTAACTAAGCTCTATGGACCCCGGGCTCATTTGGGCATAATTTCACCTATTCCATTCATCGTCCGATATGACTTAACGTTGGAGGACGTAAATTACAAAAAAAGAGTATGTATGTACACACACATACTACATGACAACGCGAGGAGGCGTAGCGGAGAATATGCCAACAGAGATGTTTACGTGAGCTTATCGCACATATATGGCGTGTCCAGTGTATGTATATTACTCGACAGAGCGTTGAGGCATATTGACCTCCAATGACCAGCGCTGCGATCGTACCTTATCGGGTGTTATCTGGTCGATTAGTAAGTTGGCGTACAGTAAGCTACGAAACACTAATGGAGCTATTGGAAGCTGCGTGTGTCTGACGTGAAAGGTTAGCCAATTATTATACGCAGCACGGGTGCATAATCATAAAAAATAACTATAGTGATTACATATGCATTAAATATGTATCCACGTCATTATTTTAATTATTTTATTGTAATATTTTTCAAAGAATGAAAATTATGCTAAACGTCCCCATCTTCTGCAATTTCTATAACGAAAAAAAGAAAGAGGAAACCAACTACACTTTGGTTGTTAAATGACTACTGAAGTATAGGCAATGTACAGTCATATAACTAATCTAGTGCAATCAATCTGCATGATGGGAATAATTTCTAAAATGGTGGTTTACTCAACTGGTAAAGGCATAGTATTATCATCAGTGTTCCGTCACTGAAAGATCGTCGCTATTATCGTATACAACCTTGAGCTTCTTGTTTCAGTATTCACTTCCTTTTCCCAATCATTATGAATTCTTCTAGTTCTATAGTTAAAAATGGCATTAATGGAAAGCTTTCCTTATGAAATAATTTTAGGACTGGCGACTGGCGGCAACGCGCACAAAGAGACAATGCGGCGCGGAGAGAAAAGGCACAGATAGTGCAGCGCGAAGATAAAGAGCATGCCAAAACATATAAAGATAGCGCGGAGATAAAAGGCCTGCCGAAACAAATAAAGTTAGATAAATGGAAAATTCTAGTGACATCTTGATTGACTGAGAACATTCTACAACCGTCTGAAATGGTAGTATAAAAGAAGCCGTGGCTAGTTTATCGGACAGTCGTAAACGGAGTCGAAATGGGAGTGTAATCGGAACTGAGTATCGTGTGCCTGCAACTGCATTTTGAAAGTAAACTGTTTGTTTGTGGGCGTGGCAACAAACTGGAAGATTGTAATTGTGTAGGTGGCGTAATTCTGTTACTGTGGGGGTTGACCAAAGTGTATTTCTACGGAAATAAAGAACATTTTGAATTGCAAATTGGACTTTTAATTCTACGAACCCATAAAGTCACAATATGGTCTGATTTTGTGAAGCGTTATCAATTTGTACAAATAGGACATTGCTGTAATATAAACCGCATGATTTAAATACGTCACATTAAGCTATACAAAATTATATTTTAGATATTACTATGAACTACAATCTTTTGTTAGTTCGATAATGATGTATCTGAATAAAAATAAATAAATAAATAAATAAATAAATAAATAATAATAATAATAATAATAATAATAATAATAATAATAATAATAATAATAATAATAATAATAATATTATTATTATTATTATTATTATTATTATTATTATTATTGTTATTGTTATTATTATTATTATTATTATTATTATTATTATTATTATTATTATTATTATTATTATTATTATTATTATTATTATTATTATTATTATTATTATTATTATTATTATTATTATTATTACATTTGCAGTCGCCCGTTTTGTTGCTTGACACACAGGGATTTTAATGCCCTCTTCTTACTTCTTTGTAACAATATTCAATCATGTTCTATATGATTTCTCGCGCCTACCGATGTATGACGCGTTGCTGTCCAGAAGAAATAATTACATCTGAACACAGTACTACATAGCAAAGCGAGAAGGCGTATCGGAAAAAATCGCAATACAGAGATGTTTACTTCAGTTTATCGCACATATACGGCGAGTCCAGTGTATGTATACTCTGTTCAGATATGTCTTCTGGACAGCAATGTGCCATACATCAGCAAGAGCGAGAAATCATATCATATAGACACAGGCAGCTTCCAATCGCTCTATTTGTGTTTCTTAACTTACTCTACGTCAACTTATATTTCACTCTTCTAATCGACCAGATAAGACCTGATAAAGGATGATCGTAGCGCTGGTCACCTGAAGGTCAATACGCCTCAACGCTCTGTCGAGTAATGCAGTGGACTCGCTGTGTATGTGCGATAAGCTCAGGTAAACATCTCTGTGTTGCGAATTTTTCCCAATACACCTTCTCGCTTTGTCATCATGTATACTGTGTTCAGATGTAAGCACTTCTTCTGGACAGCAACGCGTCATTCAACCGCAGGCGCGAGAAATCATACATAACATGCTTGAATATTGAAGAAAGAAGAAGAAATTAAAATCCCATTGTGTCAAGCGATATACGGACGGCTGCAATCGCAATTTAAATTATTCATTATTATTATTATTATTATTATTATTATTATTATTATTATTATTATTATTATTATTATTATTATTATTATTATTATTATTATTATTATTATTATTATTATTATTATTATTATTATTATTATTATTATTATTATTATTATTATTATTATTATTATTATTATTATTATTATTATTATTATTATTATTATTATTATTATTATTATCATTATCATTATCATTATCATTATCATTATCATTATCATTATCATTATCATTATCATTATCATTATCATTATCATTATCATTATTATTATTATTATTATTATTATTATTATTATTATTATTATTATTATTATTATTATTATTATTATTATTATTATTACACTAATACATTTATTTCCGATGAAATCACAAAAACGAGTAGTTTGTGTAGAATATAACACTTTCTCTTATATACTACAGGTAGGTAGTGAAGAAAGAACCCTTGCCTTTAGATTATTGTATGTAATGAGAAAATGTTATTTACTTTGTGAACTATTCTGTTAGGCTATACTGGTTCAGAACTTAGTTTCCGTAATCCAATGACATTACAACTGCGAAAATTGCAGTACAGATGATACTGCGAACTTCAAACTGATATTAAGTCTAATGCCACTTTGATTCACGTGGTCTCTCCTTTTAGAAAACGTCAAATAAACGATTAGCTGAAAGATGGAATTCAACATGTCGTTTTAACAACACCTTACATGCACGCTTTAGTCGATTTATTTCGCAAGGTCTGCTTTAACAACCCCAGAAGGCACGCGAGTAATAACCTGTAATATAGGTCACTTAGTTATGTGTGACCTCAGGGCGGCGTTGTGACGTCACAGACAGGGGGGATGCTCTAGATCGATTATGACCTCCACGCAATGCATGGTAAATGTGTCTTCCTGAATTCATGATGATTTCAGCACTTGACAAAGCCAGGGACCCCACCCAAATATTCCCTCGGGAGCCAGCAACCTTCTAGTGGTTCTACAGTACCATTCACCTCGGCCTAAAAAATAACAAAAGTGGGTCTTTAATAACTGAACCAAAATAACGCGTATGTTATTAGCTAAAGGTATAGTACTTTTTGGCGAGATGAATTGTTACGTTTAAGTATCAAAAGATAAACGGCCATATATATAATTACCTTTAAACCTGGTACTAGCTATTCTCGGGATCAAATACGCGCAATGCTTTATCTTCTGGCACACTAACAGAAACATATCAGCGTTTTATTATTTTGCTATTGTGTATGAAGCCTTTTAGGCACTTAAAATTGCACTAACACATTAATAATTCAGGTAACATAAGTGTATTAATAAATGACAAATATCAATGCTTATAAGGGAAGACCAAATAACGTATATTTTAAAAAACAGCTTTTTTGTATGTCATCTTAACATTGAAACTCCCTCTTACTTGATATACTCATATTTTACTACTGCATCCTAATACTTTTTAAATGCATCATCACTCTTCTACAAACAATTCTTACAACAGCTTATTCTTCTATCTACATCTACATCTAAAACTTCATTACTCAAGAAGGTATAAGAATACAATAAGCCAAGTACAGACATAACTTTCAAAGCCCATCGCTAAGTAATGATTTTGAAATTATATTTTCTTTGTACGGACACAAAAAGAAGGAAACAAACAAACAAATAACATTAACAGCAATTGGCAACAGAAAAGTATAAAGTATTTGAAAATTCAAGAGAATAACAAAGAACATCTCCAAAATGGTTAATTTTTTAACATTTTACTTGGGATAAATCGTGTGCCTTAACGAGATCTGCATTTTTTTTTTTTGCGTAGTTATGATTCTCTTAAGAATTACTAATTATACAAAAGTTATTCAGAATTAGCAGACTTCAAAGGTTATTCTCAGAATATTCAAGATATAAGACATTTTGACACTAAAACAGCTTGAACACCTACTTTGGACAATATCAATAGGACTATTTTTGAGAAATTGCTAAAACGATTCATGTGAACGCAACTGTAGTTTGTGATATTTTCTTCAAAACATTCTTGTCGCGTTATCGAAAGATTCAAATATTAAATATTGTCACGAAGGCTATGAATGCCTATCGTAAAGGGATTTTTTATTTGCCGCCGAGAAGAGCAATAATGAAGTATGTGAAGATAGCCGCTGGCTGACGTCATGAGCCGGAAATACGTACTTCATGTACCGCATTGATGTTTGACCGCTCGATTTCGATAAATATAGCACAATTGACTTTGACAATGTTCCATTCAGGCAATTCCAAAGACCTCGGTTTCTAGAAACAGCTCTCTGACCCGAGGATATAAAAGGCAACGTAAAAACCAACCTTCAAAAACTAAATTTTTCAATTTTACAAACACAAGGGTGCATTAGGTTTTGCATCCTGTATAATATTTAGAGGACTGTGATAGTTACCTCATAACCCACTTCCAACAGTAATTCCCATTATCATCCTGCAATATTCCCCCAAAAAATCCTTACCTGCGGTAAAACCCAATAAGTGTGTGGGCACGCAGCAATAATACTGAGCTGTGCAAAGCCCGTCAGCACCGCGGACGGAAGGACGGACGAGCCTTGTTCAGTTGTTAGTGAACTGGCCAGAGAGTCAGGGTAGGCAAGCAGTTAAAACTATTAACGTGAGCATTAAAGTATGCGATAAGTAAACATGAAGAAGTTTCGAGCAGCGCGAGTTGGTGTGCGCAAGAGACACAAAGAAATGTTAGCATTGACGTGTTTGCCCTGTGTATTTTTAAAAATGAAAAATAAGTGTAGGTTAGTGTTGTGCTGTTTTCGTAACGAATAAATGGAGTTTAATACAATTACATGTTGTCATTTGTCGCAATATCAAGTTTCCTATTTAATCGGTTTTGAGTTATGCTGTTTACATAAACGCGCGAGGGAAGTTTTTTCCTTTTTTTTGGGGGGGGGGGGGGGGAAGAGGACTTCTGGCGGGTCCATACATGTATTTTCAGTGAAATCTCGATAAGGAATTTTAGATTAAATAGAACACTTTCCCTTCTTACTCAAAGTACATAGTAGAAGTATAAAACAAACTTGTGTGTACAATTCACGTGACTTGCTCTATTCACTCTTGTACAAACTGTTCTCACTCACATTCTATTTACTTAATATCAATCGAAATAGTAATTTGCAGAAATGGTTTGATTACATATTTTCTATGGGAATAGAGGAATTGAGTAGACGCAATCTAGAACAAGATGTGGTGAACGTTTAGCTGTTTATTCTGTTACGCGCCTTGAATTTACTTATACGCTTTACGAATTACACATCTTAGATGCTTGAAAATACAAGGTTCTTCATGTAAAACCTAACGGGCTCACGGCATGTCGCCTGTGCGCGATTGGGTGTGCCACCTCCGGCTTTTTTCCTACATGAACTCCGCGTAACGCTGGAAATGTCATCCTCGCCTCAGCTAAACGATATGATTCGCAAGATTAAGTGTGCACTATAATGTTTCCGATTTCATTTCTAGTATTTTGTTTTAGTTCTTCCAAAGTATGAGGATTTGTCTCGCAAAATTTATCTTTCAGGTTACCCCACAAGTAAAAATCACACACTGTTAGATCGGTGGAGGGAGAGAGCCATACACCAGCACTAACCACTCTATAATTCTGTCTTCCAACACTTCCCTAATTTTATTCATGGATTTCTCTGCCGTATGTGCAGTAGCAGAATCTTGTTGAAACCAGCCATATGATTTCTCTTTTTCTATCAGTTCATGATAAAACGGGTTCAAAATGTCATTCCGGTACCTCTCTGCACTTACTCCTCGTAAAATACTGGACCGATTATGCGTCTAGGGCTAACAGCACACCAAACTCCAATTTTCCGATAGTGAGGGATTTCATTAGAGCGATTTTCAGATGCCAGTACCGACTGTTATGAATGTCGAAACGACCACTAAGGTGGAAACACGCCTTATCGGAAAAGAACAGAAGCTGTGGATCAATAAAACCGTCATTCACTGACGTCATTCACAATAATGCATTGGTAATACTGGGTCACCTTGTTCTTAAAAAATGGATACTGTACACACGTTTTAGTTTTAATAATTTAGTTGCTTTATGTGCTGAAAACTCTGAAATTCCTAACCGTTATGGTAATTTTGGGATGGATTTTGTTGGCGAAAGTTCGAAACATGAGCCTAAGTCGTCTAACTTTACCTCTGTTAATACTGTACATTTATGCTTTCTTTTTATTTTTTTTTTATTTTTTGCCACAGAACCATTGGTTTCGAATTTTTTCACAATCTTGAATTGCACATCTGGAAGGAGGCACTTCACCAGCAACGTTTGAATATACTCTGTGCGAACATGCTAGGTGATTCCCGTTCATAATAACTTTTACACACGACAATGTGTTGCTTTAGAGTCAAACGCCTGTTCATGATGGTGACCGTACAATAATACTGAGTGAAATGCATACCGCTAGTGCCCGCGCACAACGACAGCCGGTAGTAGGAGAATCCAGCAAGGTCGCGGAAGAGTCGAAATGCCGTGTGCTCTGTTAGGTTTTATATGAAGAACCCTGTATTGCCATAACGTGCAGGACTTCAATTTAAAATTTCGATTAATCTTGATTTTCAACTTGGCTCTGTGTTTTTAGTATGAATATAATTAAAAGTAAACAGCTATTTACGCAAGGATCGTTTCAAATGAAGAACCTGCAAGTATAACTGATGTTATAAGAGATGACCCGGAAGTCAAAAGTAGCATTCTCAATGTCACGAGCTCCCCAGCTTGAGAGAGAGAGAGAGAGAGAGAGAGAGAGAGAGAGAGAGAGAGAGAGAGAGAGACAGAGAGAGAGAGAGAAAGAAAAAAAGAGAGAGGGAGAGATTACATTCAACGGTAGCTAAATTGATTGCTTTGAAACTATACGCTTAAAGAATAATCTAAAATATGGCATTATATTCATTTGCCCCAGAGGAGTTTACATGAAAACCTAGTTAAAATAAAAATACCTTCCTTATTATTATCATCATCATTGCTTTAAAATTTATTTTGGCGCCTAAGATTTATTATGGACTTTCCTAAAACCATTAAATAGCGAAGTTCTTAAATACAAATTTTTAAAAAGCTTTACTTTAGCAACATTTCAATTAGAAGGATGTTTAAGAACCCATGATAACATCTACTCTCTCTACCATCTACAGTGAGAGATTCCATGGTATTCCACCCAACAAATTGAGAATAAAGTTACACCGAAAATATAAGTTTTGGGATCCCCTGAACCAAAAAAGTGCATTTAAAAAGGTTCACCTAAGAGCACTTAGCGCGCGCGCGTGTATGTGTGTGTCCATGAATAGCAAGTTTAAAAAATGGAAATTATGTTTAATATAAAATATGATGTTTAAGTATTCCAAAGATTTTCAAGAACACCTCCAATCCTATATTGTCATTTATTTATTTTTATTTTCTAATAAACGGCTTTAAACGTTTTGATTAATATGCCATACACTTAATTAGAGAAATAAAATGTACATATGCCATTCTGTTTGAATTTCCTTTTATAGTATTTGAATACATTACCTCAGGAAACCAGTTCATAGCGCGTAACAAGAGTAAGGGAATGTCAAATTTTGATCTGTGGTTTACTTTTATGAATATACCTATACAAAAAAGTGCTTTGCTCTCGGATTTCAAAACGCCTCGGCATATGCATGTTGTACAGAAAGAGATAATGCAAGACTGGCCCCGTAGCTCAGACGGTAGAGCACCTGCCTGCCGTGCGAGAGGTCCCGGGTTCTACTCCCGGCTGGAGGTGGGAATTTTTCTCCAACCAAGATTATTCCTCCATCTTCCCCACAGTCTGGAAGTATGAATGAGAGTGTGAATATGTGCGTGATCAACCCAACATATACGAGATAACACCATCGCGATATGTCTCCAAAGGAGAACGACCACTGAAGGACCATTGCAGTCAAAAGTGGGGTATAAAGGGAAGAATAAAAAAGAGAGAATGCAACGGGCGAGAGAGGCAGAGCGGAGAAGGCAGAAAATGAAAGAAAAAGAGAATATATTTGCTCATGTACCCACGCATGCAAACGTTTTCCGATGGGCGAGGGGGTTGGAGAGGCAAGGGGAACACAATTCTATGATCGTTTAGTTTAGCCTAGTTGATCAAGTTACCTGTTACCCTTAGGTCAGTCTTGCATGCATCGGAATACATTTGCTCGTAGAAAAATTGTAGGTAGAAAAATTATCACGAGCAAAATACAGTTCCGATCCCATGTAATAATAAGAAAGAGGTACATGTTATTTATTAAATCTTTGTTTTAATTGCTATTAAAACAGTAAGATGGAGGGAAAGAGTGGGCGAATGGAAAAGTAGAGAAAGAGGACACATTAATGATGGGTAAAAGTGGGGAAGGAGGACAAAGGGGAGATACGGGGGGCCAAACAGAGATGGAAATGGAGATGAAGATAGAAAAAGAGCGCGCGAAGAATCTCTGCATTTAATGCGAGCAGAATTGCGGGTTTGTCAGTGCGTTTTGTTAACGTTTTATTTATAATATGCTGCTACCCAGTAATGAATGTAAAAATAAAACTGCTCATCGTCCTATTTGGAACATTGTGCCTCGTTTTACCTACTCTTAATTAATGGCATAACTAATGAAAATGTGCTTCCTTAAGCCCTAATATAAACGGTTATTCCCAATGCTCTACGAGCAACACACAGAGATTATTCTGTCTGAAAAGGCTTTTCAGCTGCGTCCTTTGAAGGGACGATGTACAAATTAATTAAATTCTCGCAGACGGATGCGGAATTCTGAGAATGGTATTGTGACTACGGGCATCCACGCCTGCTCTATATTAAGGTTTGGCGCCACGAACTTGCTGGTCAGGGCTTCATAAACCGTTTCAAATAATGTGCGTTTTGCTTAAGTTGACTATTCCAACCTACTAAAAAACCAATATAATACTCATAATCAACATCACCATTAATGAGCTTTATCACTAATGACAATACAGAAATTACGAATAAATAAAATAATTATAACAACAATAATAATATAATAATATTATAATATAATATTATCATTATTACTATTATTACTATTACTATTATTATTACTATAGTTTCATACATATAATAAAACCTTAAACAGTACACTCAGTTTGTGAGTGTACAGGAAAAAGTACCGCTAAGCGAACAAAGGCAGGGTTGATCATTACCCCCAAGAGGGAAGGGGTAGTGCCAGCTGGAAAACCAGGAGACAAGTGAATGCTCTACCTGGAGGCACTCTTGTTCGGAACGTCGATGGACACAGTGGGGTAGAATGGTGCCTTTAAATCTAGCGATGTGTGTAAGAAATGCGTGTGTGTGAAACCCAGGGCAGAAGAGTAAGAAGTGATGAAAGAAGAAAAAACACACACACACACACACACACACACACACACACACACACACACACACACACACACACACACACACACACACACACACACACACACACACACACACACACACACACACACACACACACACACACACACACACACACACACACACACACACACACACACACACACACACACACACACACACACACACACACACACACACACACACACACACACACACACACACACACACACACACACACACACACACACACACACACACACACACACACACACACACACACACACACACACACACACACACACACACACACACACACACACACACACACACACACACACACACACACACACACACACACACACACACACACACACACACACACACACACACACACACACACACACACACACACACACACACACACACACACACACACACACACACACACACACACACACACACACACACACACACACACACACACACACACACACACACACACACACACACACACACACACACACACACACACACACACACACACACACACACACACACACACACACACACACACACACACACACACACACACACACACACACACACACACACACACACACACACACACACACACACACACACACACACACACACACACACACACACACACACACACACACACACACACACACACACACACACACACACACACACACACACACACACACACACACACACACACACACACACACACACACACACACACACACACACACACACACACACACACACACACACACACACACACACACACACACACACACACACACACACACACACACACACACACACACACACACACACACACACACACACACACACACACACACACACACACACACACACACACACACACACACACACACACACACACACACACACACACACACACACACACACACACACACACACACACACACACACACACACACACACACACACACACACACACACACACACACACACACACACACACACACACACACACACACACACACACACACACACACACACACACACACACACACACACACACACACACACACACACACACACACACACACACACACACACACACACACACACACACACACACACACACACACACACACACACACACACACACACACACACACACACACACACACACACACACACACACACACACACACACACACACACACACACACACACACACACACACACACACACACACACACACACACACACACACACACACACACACACACACACACACACACACACACACACACACACACACAAAACGAAGCAGTCTGTTGTGTACCACTCCTGGGATACAAAGGGCCATCCTCTGAGCTAGCTATGAACCCATAGCCCATCCCAATAAAGTCCATGAAACCAACTCCACGCATATACCCCCGTCCAAGCATGAGTAGCCCCTCAAACCGTAACTGAAAGCTAGACGTTTCTATTAAATTAAATAACTGAGTATAATAAGCTATCGTAAGTTAAAAATCGCATTAATACAAATGTATGCAACCTTTTAACACAAAATGACTGTTGTGAAACTTGAGATATGACTCACCTCAGATCCCACTTAGGTTTTATGACTTCTCAGTTACCATCTTCACGTCCACAGTGCACAATATAAAATGATCGAAATGCCTCACGTAATAGTTTAGCTTTTAAATGTTATAAACAGAATGCTTTAACATTTTTTTAGAAAAAAAATCGAAAAAATATTTAAGAAATACTAATATTTTGTTACTGTTATACGAAAAGCAGATGCCACAAAAACAGCGCAGTTATGATCGTGCAACTTGCGTATGGAACAGGCCCAAGTTTGTATATTGCAAAGCTGATATTTTACTTGTCATTAGCATCGCAGAAGAAGCAGTTATGTTAAAAAAATCACATTTTACCTAAGTTGAACACAAAGTTGAAATGGTGAGTGCTATGTAGGCGAAAAATGGAGAAAGTGACAAGGATGTGGGAGGGGGAGGTTGAAGAAACTGCATTGTACGCAATAACGCAGGAATAGCTGCAGCAGCTGTGAAACGCCAGAAAAATGCGTTTAAAATTCATGCCCATATTTGTGCTTAGCTTTTTTTTTTTTGTTAACATTTTTATTCCGGAGTGTACTTAGCCTCGTTAGATTCATGAGAAGTCAATTGAGGTGCTACTTGATTGAGAAGTAGTGGTCCGGGCTTGCGAAGATCGCATATAACGGTCGAGAGGGACCGGAGCGTTCATCACATCTCACCCTTCAGTACTGAACCCCACTCATGACGCCTGTATCTAGCACTCTGTCTGCGATATGTAGACGTGGGTGCGCAGCACATAGGCGGTAAGCCTCGGCCCGGATAGCGCCACGGGATTGGTTTTGCACAGCGTCCAGCGGAACCAAACCAAAATATTAACTATGATCGTAAGAGTACTGTCCGGATTTTCATTGTGGCATCTTTGAAGCTTAAGCCTTGCCCATGTTTCATAACAAAGACAAGAAGATAAATTTGCTACAATGCTCACCTCAACAGAGAGTAAATGTTCTCTGTGTATGCCAACTGGACAGTTGATAACTGCCATGGCTAGAGCACAGATATAAGAAAGTGCCTTCGACAGCAGCTAAAGTACGCGACTAACGAGTGTCTTTTAATGCGTAAGTGAAGTAAAGAAGCGTCGTTCGAATACGCGGCCGGCTTAACTGTAGTTAATATCATATATAATATCTATCATATTTATATTACCTATATTTATATAAGCAGTTCAGAATAATCCGTACACGTTCGAAGAATTGAAATATATAATATATAATACCAGAACAGAAGACGAGGAAGACTTATGAATCCTAGTGGACTTTTCTTAAAAGGCCCGAGAGATGTATGATAGCATAAGGACATCTTGCATATTCCCTCATAAAGATATGAGTGCTTACATATAAATGCTAAATGAACTACCGTAATTTAAATCATAGCTAAGTATATATGGTCACTTCTCTGTGAATATTTTAATTAAGTAAACGGTTATATTCGTTTTATTTTCACTTTTTCCAAGAGGCAAATAACTTTTCATACAATTTCTTTCTTCCGTGTTGCATTTCTCAGAATTGCATATCTTATTGTTTCCCGGAAAATAACAAGTATCCACCTTTTTCTGTATTTCGATTGAATTTACAATAATCGATTTCGCAGTTACACATAACTGCATGTAGCTATGAGTATGTAGCTGCTTAAGCCATTCTGGACCCCTGAGTGCAGGCAAGCGTTTCCTTTGACTCACTGTTGAAATCTGAAGTATCTGCAGTATAGTTCAGAATAAATAAAGTGAAGCAAGGTGTTAAAGTAAAATTACAACTTGTGTCTCAATATGGTGAAAAAGTATCTTCAACTAATGAGAAAATACTATACTGTAAATTCTGGGAGGTAAGAGTAACGGTGAAGAAGTCATTTAACGTTCAAATGACAAAAGAAAAGCCATAAACGTGGATTACAACGAATTGAAAATGAAAAAATACTGCAACAGACTCCTAGGGAATCCCGCCAATCTTATTCACCATTCTGTCAAGAATTTTGCACAGCTTTCCTTTGAGCTGACATTCCCTCAAGTAAACTGAATCTGATGCGAATTCTTAGAAAAATCTCTTCTTGATTCTTCCAAATATAGAAAATAATAGGTAACCAAAAGCTACGAAAATATAATAATAATAATAATAATAATAATAATAATAATAATAATAATAATAATAATAATAATAATAATAATAATAATAATAATAATAATAATAATAATAATAATAATAATAATAATAATAATAATAATAATAATAATAATAATAATAATATACAATGGACTGGAAATAAAAAATATAAAGCTATCAATTGATGAAATCACAGACTCTATGGGAAGATATATTGCAAATATCATTGTGGAAACTTTGAAAGAAGATGGTCCACCTGAAACATCTCTAATAATCTGTGAACATTTGGAAAAAAAATTGTCCACAATTAGTAAATAGTTCGACGGATCATGGGTGCCATATGGCCCTAAGGTGCTAAACATGATCATGTACTATTTGTTCTTCGTTAACAGACGCTACCTTATATGGTGAAAGTTGTCGATTCACTATCAGCATTGTATTGAAAAATAATGCATGTCACTTGTTTACCTCACGCCTTACAAAGACTTGCAGAAGAGATTGGTAGTAAATTCAGTGGCGTTGACATTTATTGGGTGTGTTAAAACATTTTTGAAACTCCTACTCGTGTTGCGGCATTTAAGTTGTTGGTTCCAGACATTTACTTACCATCATCTCCCATTTTGACAAGATGTGTGTCCTGGATTGATGCTTGCAACTACTAGTTACCAGAACATCAAGTTGTGAAAAGCATCACTGATTTCTTTGATAAGAATGAAGTCACTTCAATTGGACTAGTACAAAAATTAAAGTCTAATGCTGAAATTTCAGGCACAATTTCACACCTAATCATCAAATTGACTGTTTGTGGGGAAAATGGGAAAAGCAGTGTCAGAGAAAATAGAAAAGGGTTAAAATGTTAAATTTCAATGTTTTATTGGATGAAAAATTCTCTCTTAATTATTTAGTTCAAATTGTGTTGTCAAGTTAACTAGGTTCCTTTAGTGCCAGCTGAAGTACGAGTAGAAACATTTTTTTCTAAGTACAAGGATTTGTTGGTAGAAAATTGAAAAACAAAATTTTTTATCTGAACATTCGCACATGGTATTCAATGTGTGTTGCAACTCAAAGCTCATAAATTAAGTAAAAACGGGGATGTAAAAAAGCACATCATAGGTTAACTATGTTCTGATTATGTTCGTATTACAACGTGAAATTTCATGGTTTAGCTTTCTTCTAAGTGCATTTTAATCTCAAATATAAGTTTCATTATCACAACTGACTTACTAATTTTACCTAGTTTGAATATTGTTAGGTCATATTTATTATGTCATTGTGCATATTTTTGTAATGTTTGGTAATAATATATTTTTGTGGATGTTAATGTAGCTTGATATGGCCATAAAAATCATAGCTTTAGTGATTATAGTTACAATTTGCATGACAAATCTGTGCTCTTGAATTTACTGGGCTAGGGATATCCATAATAAGTTTCCCCACTTGCTCCTAATAAGGAAATACCCGCTTGGTCGACTAAACGTCCAAACGAAGGTTCTATACTAGAACCAGAAATTCCAGTATTCACCAGCTTGAGCCTAAATAAAACTTAATGATTAATATGAAAGGGCACTGAAAAAAAATTCTATGAATCTAGATGAATGCCCTCGAAACAGCAATGGAAAAGAGTGCGTATAATGCATCTTACATTATACTTAAACACAATATTTGAAATTATTTATCTTAATTATCGTATTAATTGCGTTATTTAGTAAAAGTTGTGCTGTTATATTACGGTTCGCAAACAAAGCTCAACTCCGTGCCTTCATGGAACTTAAAGTGGGTTAATTCTGCAGCAGATGAAAATTACTGTACTAATATCCGGGTGAAGTGGCAAAGTTTCAATAGTAGAGGTTAACTGTGCGTTGTGGCGTAGCACTATGGCTCTCCGGAAGTACTTCCGTATTTAACTTCTATTCTGTAAGGCTATTTTCCAAATGTACCTTATCGTATTCATGATCTCTCCTGCATATGCCTGATACACTTGCAAACCTGAACATCCATAGCGTAATTAGTTCTATCTAAGCAGGTTTCATCACCTCTTTTGTCAAACAAATAACTCTCAAAATGCTGTGGACATCACGTGGACATCTTTTTGGACATCTTGGTTCCCGGTGCGGCCGATTATATGCAGGTGCTCGCTCATGAACACAAACGGAAATGTAGAGGAGCACCTTTCAGTTGAAAGATTGCATTAGAAAGATTTTTCACTGTCACAAAGGCCCCTGTTCGTGAATAATATCATAAAAGAAGCGCTTCGATTCATGGTCGCGATTTTCACTACGTTATAAATAACGATAACCTATCGCCTCTAGCTGCTTCTACGAAGCTCCAAACATATAACTGGTAAAATTTATCAGTCATTCTATAGACCTTTTTGTGCCTCATTTTTATGAAAAACAATTAAGCTTTACTTTTGCACCGTACTTTGGAATTACTCTACGTAAGCTGTAGCAAAAAGGCGTTTTTACATAAAAGAAAATAATGCAAACATTTTGTGGACCATTATGATTTAGTGATGCTCATACCGTGGGTATGCAATGTAAATCTATCGCCGTGTAACGGTCACACCGTGGCTGAGTGGTTAGACTCGTCGACTCTCACCAAGGCGTTTCGATCCCAGGTGACCGCAAAGTGAGATTTGTGGACAACACGGCGCTGGGGCGGGTTTTCTCCGGGATCTCCAGTTTCCCCCGCCATTTCATTCCACCAGTGCTCCATCTTCATTTCATCAGTGTCACCCCCTGCGGTGATGTAGAAAAAGCGGGTGTTAAACACTACACATTGATTCGCCGTGTAGCAGGTTTCCCACCAGAGATTTCCACGTCTTTCTTTATTTCCAAGTATGCATAACTGTCGCAGTACCATTTAGTCATATCTGTTACTGAGCTATAAACTACTTAATTTAGGGTAATAATGAATATTTTCAGAGCGTGTGTGGTGGTATTAACCGCGCCTTGGCTGAGCGCTTGACTTTCACCAAGACGACCCGGGTTCAACCGCATGTGAACGCATGTGAGATTTCTGATGAACAATACGGCACGGGCAGGTTTTCTCCGGAATCTCTATCATTCCACCAATTGCTCCATTATCATCTTTCCTTTCATTAATTTTACCCTCATTCTGTTATCTAGTTCTCTCACTCTCTTACCAGGCATCGGGCTGATCACAACCTGATCCCGAGCTTATGTTCCTCAATCTGACGCCTAAAGACATAAGGTATAGAGGGGAAGAATCCCTTAACACCACGATAGTGGTAAAACTAGTTAAGTTTGAAAATGAAATGGTGGTATTATAATATGAGTCCAACGACAACTACTGTACGAGTATAAGAAGCTAACTTGGAACTGCTAGATTAGCTGAGTGCCAAAATCGACTAATATTGCGACCAAGGTGTCCACAGCAATAAGACTAAGTCTTATCACCTGATTCACTCTACGTGATGTATCTGATTGACTAAAGTTAGATATAAATCGATTCCAACTGAATGGAAGCAGAGTAGGAACAATTTTACTCCAGTGAAGAATGTGGTCAAATCCTTCAATCCTTGCTCGAATAGTGACAAACTTTTCACAGGACCAGCAGTTCTTGGGCATTTTCACGAAATTCACCAATCACTAAGAAAAAATCTCTTAAATTCGCTTTACCAATAAGAAATTGTCTTAGATGTGACTTCTTCGCCAAATGCATTTCTAAGCGGAGCTTCACATTATTAGACAACAATGACTTGATACAAAAAAAAATCCTATGAAATATATGCATCCAAAAATGAAATGTGCAGTAAGCTTGGAAACACGCAATTATATGGCCATAAAACTTTACATATGCAGAACATGAAGAAAACCTTTTGTTTTGCACCAGTTTCATCTTAAAAATTAAAAAATTGCAATTGCCTTCAAATCTGATGTGTATAACGATGACAACGACGGATAAGCAAATCTTGTGGAATATGCATTCAACTGTTTATTTTCAGGAGAGGACTGAAGACAGTCTTCGTAATTGTGCTGTATATCCATTATATAAATGAGAAATTATGGCTGAAGATGAGTATTATGCTTGATATATACTTACCAAGTGCATACTTTCCAATTTTTACGATTTGCCAGTTTTGTACGGGAGCAGATACAATTTCACCACTTTACGACAAAGCAGTTGCTTACAACCTATCAGCGCTGTAAAATAGATGTACTTTTTAGACGTGGCGCATGACCTTGCTCGGATGTGCGCGAGTGACGTCTGCGAATCATTGGTAGGGGTAAGATCTCTGCTTTTACCAGCAGATTGCTGATAAACCTAGTGGGTTATATGGCAGATGACTAACCTGACATCCCTGTTTCTTCCAAATAAACAAGTGGACTCGACCATAAACTTATGCGCAACATTACGTCATACGCCATGTCTAAAAAAATACATCTGTAGTTTTTGTTTGAGCTGATTTGGATACCAAATCCATGTGATAGGTATTGCGTTCACCATGAGGTGTCAGGTGCATAGTAAAGAACACCGTATATTATGGGTTCATTAAATCGGTTATGAAACTTGTCTTTAGTAGAAGGGACAGGATTTTTAAAACAAACTTTGCCCTAGAGTCACTTTTTCTACGAGAGTGGAGACGACAGTGTCTCCACACATAAATAACCGCTAAAACAACGACGAAAATGAATCTACTGCTTAAGCCCGCCTCGGTAGCGTAGATGGTAGTATGTTTGCCTCACGTTAAAAAGGTTCCGAGTTCGAATCTCGGTCAGGGTCAGTTACCTGGATAAGGCTTTTGCCGGGGTTCTCACCTATCCTTCAACACGAATGTCGGGTAACCCTAAGCTCCATGGATCCTGGACTCATTTCAGTATCATTTCACCCAATCCATTCACCGTCCGAAATGACAATGTTGGAGGACGTAAATTACAAAAAACTACTGCTTAAGAGTTAAAGAAAGTGTAAAAAGTGTGTAAAAGAAAGGCTGATTGTACGTTAGAATTGAGCTACCTAACGATTTTGGTGAAAATAAGACCTTTAAAGTGAATAACTACACAACAATAACTAGGGCATATATCTTTACTTATCTAAACTTCCGCTAAAATAAATGATCAGGTGAACCACCTTTAGTTGAGAGGTGCGAAAATGAGATTCGCTAATCATTCAAACTTTCTGGATGGCTGTCCTTTTATTTTTGACATGCTGCCGAGTCGTGCAGCGCATGTTGCATATTTGGTGACTCAGCGAAGGAAATGTTTTGGCCACCTTTGCCTTAGATTAAATAACCTGGTGAAAACCCTAGGCCGGAACCATAGGGTTCCTCGCCGCAGACTACATTCCCGGCCGCCCAAAGACGCTTTGGGCAACTAAACTGAGCAGGGCCACTTTCCCCTGACTCTGTACTCCCAAGCCCAGAAATGGGCTTGGTAAAACCCATACCTCAACATAGTTCGTTTCCCTCTAGCCTGTCAAGTGGGCTGTGCTCAGTTGCCTCTCAGGCCGGTGAAAGAGCGCAGCCAGCACTGGGTGCACCCCCCTCCCCACAGGGCACTTGCGCCCATACATGGCTAGATATACCATCGCCCAAGACAACCGCCTGCGACACCAGACAATTCTTTTATACTGCCCAGATAAAGCCGCACTAAGCGGCTAGGTGCTGAGCAGCTAACAGCCCAAGTAAAACTGGGCGACTCGCATCTTCTGCTGGTCTGCTGCTGGTCTGCCTTAGATTAACGGTTTAGTTTGTAACACTCATCCTCTTTCTCCAAGTACTAAATTACCTACCATTGGTCTTCCTTTAATAAGTTCGGTCTATATTCTTAATCTATCTTTCCTTCTCCTTCAAGCCATTTGTTTATCATGAGCCAGATTCATTAATAATAATAATAATAATAATAATAATAATAATAATAATAATAATAATAATAATAATAATAATAATAATAATAATAATAATAATAATAATAATAATAATAATAATAATAATAATAATAATAATAATAATAATAATAATAATAATAATAATAATAATAATAATAATAATAATAATAATAATAATAATAATAATAATAATAATAATAATAATAATAATAATAATAATAATAATAATAATAATTTGAACTCTATAGTAATGAGACGTAACCAAAGATCGGAAGCTGCCCGCCTCTGTAGCGTGGTGGTAGCATGTCTGTCCCGAGTTCGAATCTCGGTCATAATGAATTATCTGATAAGTTTTATCCCCCGAGATTTTCCTTGCCCTGAAAGATGAATGTTGGGTAACTGTGACCTCTATGGATACCAACGAGAGAACATCACATGGATGTTAGTAGTAGCAGTCTGTCATGAGTTCAGTGGTATAACTGATGCAATATCGGGCCTATTTACTGGATAGCATTTTACAGCTTAGCGAACGATCATAATTACAACATACATGTCATAAACGTTATCAATAATTGTGCATGGAACAGGATCCTGTAGTGTCAGCGAGCGAATTTGTTGCAGCCTAATTAATTTAGAAACCTTTAAGAGATGAGCGAAAACTTACAGGTGAAAAACTGAAGAGTTCAGTAACATATTCTATTTATACCAAGTAACCCTTTTTTGTAGTATTAGTTTTGGAAATATTCGTTGTTACATTTTTAAAGTATTTTTTCTACGCCGAACTTTGATGCGGTATCTTTGAACAATGTTTATGCTAAATATTGCTTAGTTATAGATATTTTAAGCAAATATTTATATTGAATGAGATAAAACACAAGGTTAGAAATGAAGTTGACCAAGAGTTTTGGCTTTCCTTTTACTGGTTTTCACTATCCACACAGATTTGTAATGTTTACTAAGTTGATATTATTAGACTTACGAAAAAAAATATATTTTACAAGGTGCAGGTTTACACGTTTCCGAACAGAAAATTACAAGAAAATGTTTTTTTCGTCTAAATTATACTTAGGTAAATAAGCTTCAACCACTTAAAGACAAATTTTCAAAGGATATATTTTATAGAAAAGTAATACAAAAGAACCAATACCAATACCAACATACATTTATAAAACTGGTATTTGGTAATTTTCAAACAAATTGACATAAAAAATAAAAACTGCTTTAAGAAAAATATACTGACCACATGTAGAGAGGAAATAATTATCAGATCCCCAAGTAAAATGGAATAATAATAAAAAATACACACACGCACAAAAAACATGCATTTAAGTGGGAATAAAACTCCCATGTGCAATTCCTAAATATTGGGTAAAAATAGCTACAGATAAATAAATACTGGCCCAATGAAAATACAAGACTATAATTTTCTATAGCACACGAACTGTAAGGTGCATTTGAATGTGGGTCTATAAGGTACTAAAAGCTTTTGCAAACACCTCTCACCATTGTTACACAACAATAAGTCTGATTTGGAAACAGTTCGCATTTGGATCACAGAAAGAACATAAACCTATATTGCTTCGTTTCTTTCCCAGTAATAACGATTGGAATCTTCCCATGAAGGAAGACCATCAACAAGTTTGCGTGCGCCGTATGCATATGTAACAGCTACTGTTCTCTTCCTTTGTCACTTGTTGAATATACTCCACTAAGTTTGTTGCTCTTAACCACGTGATGAGAACGGAAGCAAGTCCATTAACGGAAATTGCCACCACTTATTAACCTAATGAAAACATGACCGCGGGGAACCAAGCTTCTTGCCCATAATTCACAAGTTTGGCTTCTGCTGCAAGTCCTTCCTTGAGGGCCACAGCAAATAACCTTAACTGCCTTTTGCATAAGCTATTGTTGTTACTAATTTGTGTGTGCTGTTAGTACGAAATACACTAGAGCACTGGTTAATTAATTTCCGTAGCCCGCTCCCTTTTGCAACCCCAATTCTCCAAAATAATTTGTCTAAAAAAAATAGGAACATATATATACGCGTACAATGTAGAACCAATAAAAGGGTTTCAAAGTTTGACAGTAAGTAAAGGGTCGCTTGATAAGTCTGGTAAATGTCCACGAAGGGATGGAAATTTTCTGTTGCAACTTTATGGGTGGTAAGCTTGATCATTCAAAAGATTGTACAGAAAATATGAATGTGCTACAATACACAGTTAATTGTTGACAGTCCTCTGAACTGGTTAGTGTAATAGCTGCCACTGAAAAAAGAAGTTTCGTGTGCTGTTATTAAACATTTTCATTTGAAGGACTGGACTGCCGCACAAGTCAAAACTGAATTGGATTAAGTTCACGCGGACTCTGACCAACATTGAAAACCATTTACTTCTGAATCCATTAATTTAAACGTGAACGTAGAAGAACCGAAGGTGAATCGCGCTCTGTTCGCCCAAATGAGGTCAACACACAGAACACCATTGAAAGAATCCACGATCTGGTTAGGCAAGACCACCCAATCAAAATTCGTGAGATTGCTGAGGCTGTAGGCTTTTCAAGTGAGCAAGTGAACAATATCTTATTTGAAAAATTGGCAATGAAAAAGCGGTGTGCAAGATGGGTGCCGCGATTACTCACCGTTTACCAAAAACGCATCTGGAAGAACACTTCTAACGGATGTCTCACGATGTTTAAACGCAGTCCGTAAGCCATTTTGCGCCGATTTGTGACCAAGAATGAAACTTGATTCCATCATTACACACCAGAGTCAAAACAGGAGCCAAAAAATGGACAAAGGCTGGTTAAAGTCTACCAAAGAAGGCAAGGACCATATTGTCAGCTGGTAAGGTGATGGCCACTGATTTTTTAGATTCTCAAGGAATAATCCTCAGACTACTTGGAGAAAGCCATAACTGGAGCCTTTTATACTTCATCATTGGATCATTTGCAACATGAGTTAACTGAAAAGAGACTGACACTGAAACACAAAAAAGTGCTCTTTCACCAGGATAATGCACCATCACACATATCAGCAATCGCAATGGCGAAAGTGCATGAGTTGGGCTTTGAATTGGTTCCTCAACTACCTTATTCGCCAGACTTAGCCCCAAGTGACTTCTTTCTGTTCCCAAACTTGAAAATTTGGCTTGGTGGTAAGAAATCGTCATCGAATGAAGAAGTGATAGATCGTCAAAGAATATTTCGCAGACCTTGACGGAACCTATTTTTCCGACGGGATGACAAAGCTGGAACATCGCTGGACCAAGTGTATATCCTCAATGGAGACTATGTCAAGAAATAAGGTCCTATTATTATTTCTAATAATTTATTTTTTTAAACTTTTTCAATTTTTAATTATTCCTGGTCTTTTACCAGACTTATCAGACGACCCTCGTATAGTATAATCCATGTTATAACTAAACTGACATCGCAATTAAGATTCAGATAGCACTAAAGCGGAGCCAAATCCTATCTCACGATTTACTTCACCTGGACAAGATATTCTGATGCCTCAGATTGGCCAAGTTAGACATAAATCATTAGACATCCTAATGGATGGCAGCGTGGTAGCAACGAACACTACTCCAGCCAAAGCTTCCATCCAATAGGAATTGAGTCAAATCAAAATTCAGCAAGACATCAATGTATTCCCCAATGTAGCAAATCACGTGGTAGGAGCTGGTTTAGCTTTACTGCTGTGATATACAGCTCCCATGTTAGTCTAATTATAAAAAGGCGTATAGAATAGTGACTGGATGATTATTCACAGCCACCGTTCGCATGTAGGCAGTCGGGCTGTCATATTACAACGTTATTTCACAAGTTGTAATATTACACTAAGTCACACGAATGTCGAACATGATACTTTTCCTTTTCTGTTTGCATATAGCTTATATACGAGTAGATACACTTGTTTAGTACGAATGCTTATACATACAGGATGTTTCGGAACGATTCCGAACGAATATTTAGAAGTTGTTGGTCAGCTTCTATATGAAACATAGTTTTTACTGCCAAATAAGTCGCAAAAAACGCTCCAGAATGAGTGTGGATTAGGCAGTGACAGGAACAAGGCCGCGTGCCTCACGCTATCGAAGGAATCCCAGGTAGGTGATACACAGTGCCACCTGTTGTAGCAGTGTGTAAACATACCGGCATACTTTACGGTAGCTTGCTACTATTAAAAATTTCTTTGGCTTATGAAACTGCAATAAATAAGCTATTCCTTAGTTATTTGTTTATGGGTGAAACGTGTTTCAAAATTCCGTTATAGCAGTCCAAGATGGCAAATAAGCTGGTGGACAAATGCAACTTAAACCTTTTAAAGGGAAGTTATTATAGTGATATTGGGGATGGAAGCATAAATGATAAAAAGAACAGAACAACATCAAAGAACTGTAGATAAAGTTAGCCAAAACTAAATGCCTTAGGCAATGAGACAACCATTTTATTTCACTGTGTTTAATAATACCAAATAAAGCATTTGTAACTTAAAAGGAAGCTGTTGATTTTACAGTAACTAGTTGAAAGTACTGTACAATTAAGATCATAGCAAAATGGGCAGCCTTGGAACTGTCCGTGTCAGTCGATTTTTTCACAAGTAACTGCCCTTTGCCCTATTACTTGAAAGCGAGGCTAGGTCACTGATAACCAGCAAAAAGCAACGCTTTTGTTTTCGTGGCCGGTGCGTCCCAATAACAACTTTTGAGGTTCGCACACCAGAGGTTCCTGCACTGACTAATCACAAAATAATATAATATTTAATGCCGCATAAAATTATACCTAAGAGAATTCCGCAGCTGTGACACAAATTCGGACTAGTTAGGTTATAAACTACAAAACGGCCATATTCGTTCGATGTCGTTTCGAAACAACCTGTATACATCTTTCTGCGTACAAAAGGGAAACACTTCTATACAGATGTTTATGTCATTAGTAGGGCCCGGAAGTTAGTTGAGCACCAACTTGTTTGTTGGTGGAAAGTCGCGCGCACTGGCTACGCCAAGCAGAGACAAATACTTCTACAGGTGTAGCAGAAACTAAAACGCGTTCCCCAGGAAAATATAGGATATTCCACTCTGTGTACAATTCGGGATGAACAAGGTTCTAGAGAAGTTTGAAATGGACAAAACGGAAACAGTAGCACCTGCGTTTGGTTTAAATTTGCCCCAGTCATATCATAGGATGTAGTAAGAAGCTTTTTCCAATATAGAGCATGTCTGGAGGAGAACAGAAGATCGTCTTCGTTTGAAAACTTCAAAATGTAAACTGTTCACTGTAACAAGGCATATGCACAGACATAATGTAGTATTGTCACAACGAATACGTTTTTCATTTACTGTACACATTGTAAATATTAATGGTTCTTTTGTTTATATTTATATATCTGGAAAATATAAGTTTGTTTTGCATAATTTATTAATAAATGTGCAATATATTCTAGGACACTGTGACCACGTTTGATAGATACCGTTGCCCGTGAGCTTGGTTGTATGACTAAGTGCGCGACTGCATGGCACTCAACCCCTCCCCTACGTTTACGAGACCAAGCCACCAATCTGAAAATTTTGGACATAGAACATGTCGATCTAACCATAACCTGATTAACCATATAGAATCTCAGCTGTTAATCGAAAATGTTGACTGAATTTCTGATGTTACCTGGGAGATATGGTCTATCTTTATATATTTAATATTTATAGTTTATTGGTAATAAAGTGAAATAAAATACAAAATAAATTAAAACATTGATGTACCAAGACAGTGGCATCTAGAAACAATAAAAAGACAAAGGCGACATGATTCGTGACCATCTGTGTAGGTATATCAAACCATGCTCCACTTCGTTTTTATTGCGTTCTTTACCATGTACTTACAATGAGTACAGGAAGTATTGTATTCCACCAAAAACTCTACGCAGATATTTCATGACATTTCACACACTTCTGAGACACCCAGTTGCAAAAAAAAAAAAAAAAAAAAAAAAAAAAAAAAACGCTTTTTTTTTTTTTTTAAAAAATGTGTGTGGCTCTGACTGCGAACAACTAACACAAAAACAAAAAGCAGACTAAATACCAAAGTTGATAATTAAGTTCAGCAAAAAGATTTTCAAGAAAATCCTCAACTCAAACATCCATGAAGCATTTTTCGAAAATTTTGATTTCTTCAAAACGGCTTACATTTTCATTAAAACACCACGTGTTTAAAATATTATTTTAATAAAACAAGTCTTCATTTTGAATTTTCTTAGAATAGCTTCTGAAGTCATCCTCATTCTGAATAACGTTTACTTAAATGGTAAACTGTAAGAAATTGACAAAAATGTAGATGCCTTTAAAGCACACAAGATTTCTGTCGAATCACTGCATTTTTCCTTTTATTGCTTTGTATTTTATAGTGGTTATTACTTTTCTCAAATAGGAATTCGTATTTTGTTTTTTCCCGTGGTCATTAAATAGAATGGCATTTCAAAGCCCTTACATAACGACCCGCTCTTAAAAATTCACTATACCGTAAATCTACGGTATTCCCCCATTCCTATTGTACCTACTAAGAAATAGGCAATAAAACAACGTGTACAGACGTTCATCTCCATCAACATGAAGCACATAGAATAGGTTGTATAGGATTGAGATGACACAAATCATGCGTACGTGCAACACTTCAGAACTTTTTTATACGCGTTGTTTGTAGAATAACAAACGCACCTAAGTATTAACTGCTATTTTGACTTCCAGAAGTTATTCTATTAACCAGGCATTATAAATATTATTAATACTTTATTTATCTATGAATTGAAATTAGACTCTGTTTTATAGTTTACACACACACACACACACACACACACACACACACACACACACACACACACACACACACACACACACACACACACACACACACACACACACACACACACACACACACACACACACACACACACACACACACACACACACACACACACACACACACACACACACACACACACACACACACACACACACACACACACACACACACACACACACACACACACACACACACACACACACACACACACACACACACACACACACACACACACACACACACACACACACACACACACACACACACACACACACACACACACACACACACACACACACACACACACACACACACACACACACACACACACACACACACACACACACACACACACACACACACACACACACACACACACACACACACACACACACACACACACACACACACACACACACACACACACACACACACACACACACACACACACACACACACACACACACACACACACACACACACACACACACACACACACACACACACACACACACACACACACACACACACACACACACACACACACACACACACACACACACACACACACACACACACACACACACACACACACACACACACACACACACACACACACACACACACACACACACACACACACACACACACACACACACACACACACACACACACACACACACACACACACACACACACACACACACACACACACACACACACACACACACACACACACACACACACACACACACACACACACACACACACACACACACACACACACACACACACACACACACACACACACACACACACACACACACACACACACACACACACACACACACACACACACACACACACACACACACACACACACACACACACACACACACACACACACACACACACACACACACACACACACACACACACACACACACACACACACACACACACACACACACACACACACACACACACACACACACACACACACACACACACACACACACACACACACACACACACACACACACACACACACACACACACACACACACACACACACACACACACACACACACACACACACACACACACACACACACACACACACACACACACACACACACACACACACACACACACACACACACACACACACACACACACACACACACACACACACACACACACACACACACACACACACACACACACACACACACACACACACACACACACACACACACACACACACACACACACACACACACACACACACACACACACACACACACACACACACACACACACACACACACACACACACACACACACACACACGGTGAGAGAGAGCAAGAAAAGGAGGTGTTTCAGGAGCTGTGATGTACGTCATCGGCGTACGAACCCGCCAGCCCACGCGCCTGAAGAGACGACTCCCACAGGATCTCCTCCTTAGTGACTCTGATTGAAAAATCTATGAATATTGTTTCACAATGACTGTTGTTCTTATCTCTTTGATTACTTGTTTGTTTTAATTAACTTATTTTTCTCTTGTTTCACAGTGTTAAGAAGATAATAGGAGCCAACTTGGTTTTCCTTACATGTTATTATATAGTTCATAGAGATTCAATTAGCCAACAAGGATCTGTAAAGCATGCACTGCTGGTCGATCATAGAGTAAAATAAAAAAAAGGAAGGACAGGAGACAGAATGCTATAATCGAACACCGAGATCACCTACCTTTTCTTCTGCAGATAATGCCATTAGTATATTACCAGATGAGTACGAATTCTAACTTCTGATTTGATTTTATGACTCCTTTCCCTTACTAGAATCAGTTTCAAAAAAGCATCCTTGACATTGTGCACAGTACAAGAGTATTTGACTGCTGATTTATAAAGCCAACTTATTTATACTCAAGCGTAGAACCATTACTCAACCACTGATAATAATTGAAAGGCACCAGAATTAACTAGTGCCAGGCTCAGTCGGTCTAGATTATTACATGTGCCTTGTACGATAGGAAGGATTTGCTGTGCAATAGCGGGCCCTTCAAGACTAATGGCATTATCTATCATATAGCCAGAAACATAGACAGCAGATAACACTACTTACCCCAAATGCAGAATATCGTTTCGTCCGCCTCTGTTCTTTGTTGAGGAACACTTCTGACTTTGGTCGCGGTGGTTTCTTAGGCCTGAGTATAACTCGAGCTTCCTCCCGGATGTCTTCATCCAGCAGTTTGGAATCGCTCGAAACGGAGAGCTGTCTGTGGACTCTGTCATGTTCTCCCAAGCCATCCCAATCTGCAACACAGAATGAAACATTCATATTATCATCAGTTACGAACGACGAAAGTTTCGCGTAGAACTTAGATACCTAACAGGGCACTGAAAATAATTTTCATTAAAAACAGCAAAGAACCACGTAAAAACAATGTATCTGATCTCCTTATAATATATAGATCACTATATCAAACTTAATCTAATTAAAAATTTCCGAAAAAATGAATTGTATAACCCCAACATAAGAAGCAAACAAATGTTATTATCCGAAATAGTGATTGGCACTTTATTCTCAAAGATATTAATAGAAACTACCAGAGGCACCTACAGATATTTCAATTAGTAACAGCACATATTAACAACAGACAATTTTATTCACTTGAGGAATTTAGGAATACTAATAGTGTTATAATCTAATGTACATTCTCCTGTAAATATTCATTTTAGTGTGAAAATGTCCTTTCCTAAATAGGTATTGCTGGTCTCTGACGAACTGTTGCTACCACCATTATCATCTATTATCATTATCATATATCACCATTATCTATTATTATTATTATTATTATTATTATTATTATTATTATTATTATTATTATTATTATTATTATTATTATTATTATTATTATTATTATTATTATTATTATTATTATTACTTTGTGGGTTCATAGAATTAAAAGTTCAATTTGCCGAAATTCCAAATGTTCTTTATTTCCGTAGAAATACACTGTTCAATTCTCACGTAACAACATTACATCACATATACAATACAATCTTCCAAGGTCGATGACAATAACAAACAGCTCTCGTTACAACAATACTTTACAGCCGTTTACTGCTCGCCTGACTGCTTTACAACTGTCCGCTGGCGTGTCACAATCTCGTATAAATTCGAGAGGTTTCTCGTACAAATAAGAAACTTTTCTGCGTCAATCAATATATCACTAGAACCTTCCAAACCTGAAATCCTATCTGTGCCGGCAAGTCCTTTACCTCAGCTATTTTTTGCGGCTCTTTGTGTAAACTAGCCGCGCTATCGTCAACTGCTTATGCAAACTCTTTATTACCGTGAAACACTATCCGCCGTCTGTTATCTATTTGCGCCGAAACTTTTATGCCCGATGCCGCGACATTACTATTACCTGAGAATTGTACAAATGAGTATATCGACCAAACTATTGGGACAGATGAATAAAATAATGCTACTCGTTTGAAACTGAACTGCTCCCAAAAACCATTTCGTAAACTGAGCTTTTGCAATTGTTTAAAATGCCAGATGAGTACACACAACAGCAACGGTCTTTCTCTTCTGGTCTTAAATTAAGCAGTCAGGTACATCCGAACAATCCAACATGTAACGAAAGAATAAGTACTGCACAACACGACTAGAGATAAATATAAAAAAGGAGAACTTAACTTAATCAGCAATCTCCCGCCGAGACTGTGGTAGGGCTTGACTTTCACACCAACGTTAATGTGCATTCAATATTTCATCATGTTATGTTTCTTATCATTCGGACCACTTGTTATGTGCATAGCGCAAGAAATCAAAGAGTTTATGTCTACAGCCGTGTCACGAAGGAACTAATTGATATGATTATTTCCATTTATTTTATTATTTTATATTGGTTATACTAACGTGCTTCATATAAATGAGTTTGTGTGCGCCCAAGAGAAAATTATTATATAACTTTTATGAATGTATTTTAAAAGACTTCAATTCATATAAATAGATATTGATAGCCGTAATAATATAGCCGAGGTTTTTGATGACCTGATGACGACGACAACAACAACAATAATAATAATAATAATAATAATAATAATAATAATAATAATAATAATAATAATAATAATAATAATAATAATAATAATAATAATAATAATAATAATAATAATAATAATAATAATAATAATAATAATAATAATAATAATAATAATAATAATAATAATAATAATAATAATAATAATAATAATAATAATAATAATAATAATAATAATAATAATCAAGCGTTCTAATTAAAACTCAATTTAATGTTCAGTGGATTGTGAAATCACAAACAAGCTATCTTTAAGCTGGCAAAAGTTTTCATCCAAGTTACTAACAATCTTCTATTATTTTTCCACGGTGCTTATCTTTTCAAGTTCTAATGGCTTTTGGAACGTAAAACCCATCTAAATGCAATAAAACAGTTCCAAGCGTATCTTCAACTCTAAGTGAATAAGATATCGCTTTAAGGTAGTTTTGAAGTCGTTCTAAGAAGCAGACAAAAACTAGGGCGGGTTAATGTATGTTTTAAACCCCTGATTCTGTGGCATTAGCAGGGCGATAAACATACATATACTCTACAGAAAAGACTGAAATATTGCTTAATACTTGAACAAAACTCAGGAAAGCCACAGGTAGTGGATACTTCTGGTTTCCAGCATTTTCTCGAAATGGAACAACAGAACATCACAGTGCACGTTTAAGAATACAGTTAAGTCTGCGGAGTTCACCCGATAACGTTCCATTTTCAAATGATGCGAAATAAAAAGTGTAGCAAAATATACTATTTTAAACCTTCAGCACAAGATATGATCTTACGCAGCGGGCAGTACGACTCAACCGGAAATTTTATTTCTACAGTTGAACCAACATTTCAACAAATTAGTTTGAAGTGAAGAGATTTTTCTGAAAGATGCCGAACTTAAATAACAGATTTGATGTTTAGCTGACTTGTCTATTTTTTCAATATAATGCTGTGTGCACACGCACACAACCTGGCGCGTCGTCTTCTTTGTATTTTTCTGTTTTAATAGAGACTATCGTTAAAACCTAATACTTCCAGTGAAATATGGCTATCAAATCCTCGGGTGGACTGGAAGACATGTATTCACTATGTACATGACAGAGCAAGTAAAAATATCACATGGTGTGTTACATTTATGAGGGCTGCACCCTACCTAAGTGGTTAGACCACTCGACTTTCACCAAAGCGGCCCGGGTTCGATCCCAGGTGACCGCATGCGAGAATTGTGGTGGACAAAACGGCTTTGGGGCGAGTTTTCTCCGGGTTCTTCGGTTTCCTCCGCCATCTCATTCCACCGGTGTTCCATTTTCATTTCACGTATCATCAGTGCCACCACCTGCGGTGCCGCGTGTAGTTAAAGCGGGCTTTAAACATTATTAAAAATCATTGACATGAATTTCACTACCATCTATTGCTTACTGGGGTGTATACGACATATTCTTATTTTTACACATACATTACACATTTCGCTACAGATATAAAGAGAATCACGATACCTCCTCCCTGCTGAACGATTAACATGTTAGGCTGTAGTTCCCGAGGTTTCGGGTCCAAAACTCCTTACAAGGAAGATATGCACTCACACATGTGCACAACCGAGAAGTCCGCCTCGCTAGCGTGGTGGTAGCGAGTCTGCCTCAGGTTCAAGAGGTCCCGAGTTCGAATCTCGGCCAGGGTGAGTTACCTGGATAAGGTTTTTTCCGGGGTTTTCCATTATCCTGAAAGACGAGTGTCGGGTAAGTCTAAGCTCCATGGACCCTGGGATCATTTGAGCATCATTTCACCCATTTGATTCATCGTCCGATATGACTTAACGCTGGAGGATGTAAAATTACAAACAAACAAACGAAAACGTGTGGCAATACTCTCCTGCTGTATATGAAGAAGCATGAACAGCAAAATTGCGCTGCAGACCAAACTGTAAGCCCTAAAAGTAAAGCCTGGAATGTGTCGAACACTTTTTAATTCACGTCTCCATCTCCGACGATGAATGAAATGGGTGAAATGAAACTCAAATGACTCCAGGGTCCATAGAGCTTAACGTTACCCGACATTCACCATTAAGGAAAAGGGAAAACTCCGGAAAAAAGACCTTATCCAGGCAACTGATTGTGACTCGAGACCTCCTGAACGAGAGGTAGATACGCTACCACCTCCGCCACAGAGGCGGGCTGGAATGTGTCGATTCCGACCAGCTGGTTGCTGGACATCGCTCTTACCTCCCGGGTGGCTAGGACGACCTTTGCACTTTAGGTACACTCCAATTAACTTGAGGTGGCAGCTGAGTAAAGATGGGCACTAAAAGAATTAGTCTGTTGCCAATCCTGAAAGGAGCCTGAGGATGATTTTATACATATGGAGATATTGATGGTACATGTATCAACTGATCCAAATGTATAAATCACCTTCAGTCTGCTTTCAGGTTTAGTATCAGACTAATTCTTTTAGTGCGCATCTTTACTCAGCTGCCACCTCAAGTTAATTGAAGCGCAGAAAGCTGACATTCAGGGGTGGACAATCTCTCCCTTACAGCGTGTCATTACTGTATGTTTCTGCGTATTCTGGACTCATTTTCAAGTATTTCCTGTTATATGCTCCAATGTTTGGTACACAGATCCCTCGTACAGCAGGAATGATTCCAGCAAACACCCGAGCACATTCAGGTGTGAGCATGGAATAGTTCTTTGTGAGCATGACTTCCTTCTGAAAAGCAGTAAAGACAGAAAACCTGCGTCGTAAATTTATGCACTATCTCATGATTGATATAGAGACATCTGAGCAAAACTAAGCGGCGTTTCACGCTGATATAGTATGGAAAGTTGAAAAGCATAGAAGTTAAAGTTATCCATAAATACAACTCATTTTTTATTCACTCCATTTAACATTTGTCATAACGAGAATGATCACTCTCTTACTATTTGCATAACTTTGGATTTGTTTACCTACGTTGGGTTTTCTTAATTGGCATTAAACTCGCACGCACGCACACTTAAATTTTTACTCACACTCTAAGACTTTAGAGCGGAACGGGAATAATCTTGTCTAAAGAAACACTGCCACCATCAAGAGCAGAAAATGAACACGGAACCTCCAGGTTTGTACACCAGCATGCTCGGCATAAGCCCTAATCAGTTTATTGTGAAAAGTGTTAGTCAAATGTTAAAGAATTCCACGCTATATGGTAGCTTTATAAATTCAATGTTTCCATGAATCACGAGAAACAACCGAACATTGGAAGGACTTAAAAAGAATGAGTAAATATTGAGAACGTCGAACCACATATTGGAAATGACATGGCACAAAACATTAACCTGGAATGAACAGTGCGATATATTATATATAATACCTATATGCGTGTAGAAATGCGTTTATTTTTATCTAGTGACCTTAAAGCGTGCAACTCCAGTAAAACCTTAATAGGTTACAATGGTTATTACAGGCAAATGTCTTTTTTAATTAACGTGCTCTAAACGTTAAGTCATATCGAAAGTTAAATGAAATGAGTGAAATGCTCAAATGAACCCAGGGTCCATAGAGCTGTTACTAGAAATTCATCCAGATAAGCCACTCTGACCGAGATTCGAACTCGAGACCAACTGAACGTGAAGCAGACACGCTAACACCTAAGCTACACAGACGGCCTCTAGTAGTAAAACCGCCTACAGCTATAGTTAGAAGCTCGGTCCCAATAATAATACTAACAATAGTACTCATAATACTAATATTAATAATAATTAATAATAATTAATAATAATCATTAATCATCATCATCGGGGAAGATATGGCCTACCGCACAGTCGCGACCTCCACGGCCTTGGCAGAATGCAATAAAAGGGATGGCAAGAGAGCAGCATGTCGCTTTCTCCGGCACTCTTGGTGCAGTTCCCGAGATTGAAGCGCCTTTCTACTTCAAGTAGCTCCTCGATTGTTCCCCGAAGACCTCAAGGGCTTGAATGCAACCCCGTACCGTAAAACCTCCTAGCACAGCAGCAGAAGACTCCCTAATCGGTGCTGAAAATCGAATTTGGGTCCCTTTGAACAACAAATCGAAACGCTAACAAAGCGCTATGGGCGTGAGTAATACATAAAAATAGCAATAATACTAAATTTAATCCCCTAATGAATCTAGCATTAACATAAGGTAAGGATGCGGAGAGCCAAAGCACATATTTTATCGGTTTTGTCGCACACGTAAGTTTTAAATTTCTGCACAAACAGTATCACAGAGAAATGCCAGATTGTAACTCCGTGGTGGGGAATGATGCCACTTAGGGCGCTTTCCGTGATGTTTCGGGTGCCACTTTGCGGAACTACCGCTATGGTCGGTATTGCAACTAATTGGAATATCAATCGAGCAAGCCCGCCGCTGGCTGCTGGCCCCACCCACTACTTTTCAAAGTTAATGGAAGTAAACTGAAAGGAGCGCAAGTTTTTAAAATCACCAATTTTTTAATGGTCTTCTCAAGTTTGAGAGAAAGCCATTAAACGCACAGCTGACTTAATTTAAAACCTGCAGTTCTTTCAATTTGCCTTACACTTGACATTATTTTTAATTATCTTTAATTAACAATGAGTTTACACGCTTAAATTTGAACCGAAAATGCTAAATCCATACATTTGTTTCCCACGTATGTAAATCAGACAGCTGACAAGTTATTACCATTAGAAACCAAAGAAAAGATGTAATTTCTTCAAACATAAGAATATTTCATTTACTGAAAAGGTAAGCAATGTAGTAATCATTCGTTTGAAACTTTTAATTGTTTCATTGGTGAAAGGTTTTCGATAGTAGAATTAATTACGTACTGAGATTACGAAGCTTCTAGACTGCTAATATCAATTAACCCCATATAGGTCCTCTTTCAAATCTCATTCCATTATACACAAATGTAATTCTATAGAACTATATGAACTTCGTCCACTTCAGTATCCAATTACTTAAAGAATAGAGTAGTGCGTGTTTTGTAGTAACTGTGACAACATTCAGTTTTTTTTAATGAAATGTGGGTGAATGAAAATTGTATATACTGTATTATTTATTACAGAAGTAAATACATTGCTAAGCCGTAAGACATCTCTTATCCAGTAAATGCACAAGATGCTAATCAATGGGAGCAGGCGAGAACCGTAATTTATGGAACAGCCGAGAATTTCAGCTCGGTGAGAAAGAAAACGAATTTGGAGGGAAAACATACAGGTACAAATTTACGTCACATCACATACTGTTGAGTATTTTGAAGATCATTTGTTTTGAAAATATTCATCGATTTCACATATTCTAAAAATAATATCTTTGTGTAGTACCCGCAGTGTCCAATGTCTCTGTTAAATGTTTGTACAATTTTCGATGGTCGTACAAGTCAATCCGAGACATTTGTTTTTTCAGGTTAATAATTCAGTGATAACAACATTCGTAGATGGTATCATCAGTTTGAAGATACCGGCTACCTTTATAAAGGGAAGAGCACGGGACGACCAAGAACAAGTGAAGAGACTGTTGAGCGAGTGAGAGAGTCGTTCACTCGTAGACCAAAGAAATCAGTCCGGAAGGCTAGTCGTGAATTACAAGTTCCTGTGTCGACTTTGGAAAGTTGTAAGAAAACGCTTACGGCTAGGTCCTTACCGTTTACAGTTATTAGAGGCTCTAAAACGGACAGACCACGGATTACGTGCCAACTTCGCAAACGACATGTTGTTTCATGACGATGACGACTTTATGGATCGTGTTGTCTTCAGCGATGAATCGACCTTTCACCTTAGTGGACATGTTAACACTCATTATGTGCGCATCCGGGGCTCAGAAAATCCTCACGAGATAATACAAATACAACGAGATTCTCCTAACGTGAATGTTTTTTGTGCCGTATCCCGGCGAAACGATTATGTGCCTTTCTTTTTTGGTGAACCTACTGTAACTGGCATTTCTTACCTCGATACACTAGAGCAAAGGCTCTTCCCTCACTTGGAAGAAAATGAGCCAGATAACTTAATTTTCCAGCAAGATGGTGCGCCATCTCACTGGCATAACGAAGTACGCGATTGGTTGAACGTCACTGTACTCGAGCGCTGGATAGGCCGCAAGGGCCCTAATGACCTGGCTTGCTATGAATGGCCTCCACGTTCTCCTGACGTAACGCCATGCGACTTTTACCTTTGGGGCTTCATCAAGGATCGTGTGTACGTGCCTCCGCTACCAGCTGACCTCCTTGAATTAAGAAGTCGGATTGAAGCTGTTGCTACAATTACTGAATACACACTTGTCAAGTGTGCTGGGAAGAACTCGGCTATAGACTTGATGTGTGCCGTGTGACAAAGGGCAGTCACATTGAACACTTATAAGGTTCTTGGTAAAACTGTTTGAGTTGCTTTTTCATTTGACATATCATTTATAACTGTAAGTTGAATGTAATAAATATTATACAGAGTTAAAACCCCGATATTCATTTATACACACCCTGTATAAGTAATGAAACTGGTCTATAAATGCTGTGGAACGAGGAACACTACTAAAGCTGACCAGGAAACCAAATTGGCCGAGGAGTTAGATGATAAACTGTTTATAATAGACGTGAATGGGATAAATGTTCGGAATGGAAATATGTGCCAAACAATAGAGCTAAAATAAGCGGTTCATATGTGGAGAAGATGATAGTGGAAAGAAGGGAAGGAATGGACGAGATAAGAGTTACTGTGAAACGTTAATGCAATGCTTTCAAATATCTCGCAGAGTTGCTGATTTCCGGTAAGCTAAATTACTTACTCGTTTACGTCCCGTTCTTGCACAATAAAAATGTGCACACGATTTTATGGGTGTCACGTTGCTATCATGTTCCGTATTTATTGAGCCTATAATATGCTGTTATATCGGCCATTTAAAACCTATTTAAATCAAGAGATACTCATATGCGAAGAAGTTTCCTAGCGCCTTTAGCCAACGTAGGTCTGTTTGATACTATGTTCCTCAATCAGAATTTAATCGATAGATTTAAAGAATGGTGCTTCAAAACATGATGATAGTATTTTTTTCTCCCGCATTCATTTTTTTATTTATATAATTTCTTCTTCGACTCTTCTAAGGATCTAGGAAGCATATTCTCGTAAATTTCCTGTTCATTATTGGCAGCCGAGACGGACAGTAAAAATGGCAAGATTTGGTGACCTCAAATTCAAAGTATGAAAGAAGAAGTACAAATCCAACGCCACGTAATGCCGGATGAAACGCGGTACCCCGTCAGTCAATATGCTACAAGTACAAAAAATGGCATCATTCTCACTTTGTATGTCAGCCAAAGAGGATTCGATTTCTCAAGCAATTTAATTGAGATTTCTAACTTAATATTGCCTGTCCTTAAGGCATTCATTTCTCTACCTTCGCTGAGAAAACAATTATCATAACAAACATTTGTTAAGTTCAATAATTAAGTTGCCAAAAAAAGTAAAACAAAGAAAGAAAAGCAACAACAAAACGAAAAAAAAAAAAAAAGAAGCAGCACTTCTGAGATTGCTGAAGAAAGTCTTTGACATGCAGCTACAGTTTATCTGGCGCTTTTAAATGAAGTTTCCTTCTGAAAAAGGAAACTCCAAAACTTACTGATGTAAAAGAACAAATAGTGTGTTATACAAGTTTAAAATCTTTTGGCACGGTTCCCTTTGAAAACACAATGCAAAAAGTTATTAAACCTTACATTTACACACTTGTCGTCCCCAGTTCCTCCCAGTTTTAATACCAGTGTAAGAAAACCGTCCACTACTTCATAAAAGTTCATGCAAAAGATAGGGGAAAAGTATCCCAGTTAGACTAATAGATCACTTTTGTAATCAATTCCACATAAAGATGTAATCATTACAAATTAATCATGAGTTAATATTGTGTGATTTGAAGTAGCTTTTGTTTCTTCCTTTGTAATCCAGAATACATATTGCCAATTGTTACATGTTATTGATGATTACTTTCTCTATTACGTATAATAAGAAAGGAAACATGAATTGGTATGTGTACAATTAATTATATTTAAATGAGGAGTCTTTGCGGATACAGAGAGAATTAGTATGCCATTTCTGCATTAGAATTACCTTACTGAATCAAATATTATGTTCTCATGTTGATTAATATTCCGTACGTTTGAAATAACAGTATGAAAATGTATCCAGCACGAAAATGTTGTGAAATATCCAATTGCTTTCATCGTTCTATCAAAATGTATGTATCATTGGGAAACATCGAACACTAACGCTACTCAAGTTATTAGTACTTTTGTAGCATTACCGTTTCCAAATTATTGGCTGTTGTACGTTTAAAGCTTCATAGACGAAGTAGTATTTTTGAAATTTGATGAAGCCAAATGCCAGAAGAATTTTCCTAAAGAGATATAGTGGTACGCTAAGTCCATTTTCAGTTCTGCACACCGCAGTTAAGTACGTCCACGTTACATGGAATGTGGAAATGAGATGGTGATAATGACGAAATTAGCGGAAAGACTAGTAAGGGAAATTGCAATATCTGGTGGAAATCTACCTAAGAGATGCCTCCGCCACAAATCCATATTATGCTGCTGGTATTGATGACAGGCGAAGCGATCTATATCCTGATGTTGACAATCATGCAACAACACTGACACCGATGATATAGAATAGATGGAACCATACCAGAGGCTGTCAGGGTCAAGTCCAAACGAAGCGAATGGGAGTCAATACAAGTCAATACAAAAGAAATGAATGCGACGCAGCAGTCGGTACATTTACAACATGTATATGTGTGTGCGGCATTTATAATGCAAATACAATATTTTCATTGTGACATACATGATGATTTACAGTTTTTATTGGTCCATTTCTTCTTAACGTTTTTATGATTGCATTATTAATATTACAGTGAGCTACAATATGCTTTATAAAAGCATCCAAAGTAAACTTTTGACTGTCTTAGTGCAAGAAGATGCATTCGAAGTCACATCATATGGTGTACTGGTCAAAGCGATTAATGCAATTGTACTACTTTCTTTTCTCGGGTAGATTGCTTTCCTTCAACATATCTTTATCTGTACATAATTCGGCACATTCACTTTTTGTAATTTAAAATCTGAAAGGGATCGTCTCTTATATTATACAGAGACAAGAGTTTTTTGTTTTTAACGATTTTTTCGAGAATTTATCCTTTTTTTCGAGAATAATGTTTTTTAGCGATAAATGAGAAAATGTCTATTATTTTTAGTCTGCATAGAAAATTTTACATTTATTTCAAATTGCATAAATTTAACACTTACAAAGCCAATATAATGACATCATCATGCATACTGAAATGACAGCTAAGCGGTGCAACAATAAACTGACACTACAGCATCCGACTGGCCCGTGTCGTATGCTAACTGAAAATGTTATTTATTGGAAACCACACCGTGCACAGCAAAAACTCTTATTATGCTGACTAAAGGTACTGAGAATGTACTTAACTTCTAGGAAGCTACTATCAGACATTACATTAATATGAAAATATTGTCACTCAGGGCTTAAGAATGTGTTCCAAAATGCCCGAAAATTAAAAAACGAATACCAACAATACCTCACCGAAAACCACCAATATTTACAAAACTAAAAGTGTTCCCATTGCCTGTACTGACACGCTGGTCTAGCTCGTTTAATTCAGTACTTTACACTGCCGGCTATTTTGATGCAATTGTCGATTTCTTTTCTAAAAGAAAAGCTTTCAGTTCCTGCGCAAAATTTGTTAAATGATCATTTTTGCGATGCCAAGTGCTGTAATATTGTAACGGTACAACAGCAGCAATATTGGTTTCTGAAAATTGCAGATTGATAACAGATCCAATTAGAAAATCTGTAGCTCATCTTGTTTTATTCCGAATTAACTCGCTGAGAACCAAATGCGAAATATTAGAGAGTGGTCACTTTGGAGACAGAGTAAGTGCACTTGTAGAACATATCATGGATCCCAGTGTTAGAAAAGCAGTAGAAGTGAATCTAAAAGTTTGCTGCCGTATGACTTTGTCTAAATTAAACTCCATTATGCAAAAGAAACTGATGATGTAATAACCATAAAAGCTGTATCATTTGTCTGAACCTTCTAAGCTTTACTAAATCAAGTATAGGTGATTTAAATCATGTAATGGAAGCATTTAAACAACTAAATGCATTTAAAACCAGTGGAATTATTTGTGATTCTGATTTGCTTCCTTATTACAAAGAGCCTTATTGACATTGTTGAACAGCAAAGCCATGATGGTAACGATAACAGATTAGATATTATCTCAAAACAGCACTCCTGGCATTGAAGGCAAAGGCTGATTCCTACCGAAATTTCTGTGATTAGTCCCTTCAATGTCTTTGGTTGCCGATGTCAAACGCTGACAGTGAGAGATTTTTATCCACATATAACTTAGTTATGACAGACAACAGAACAAGTATGAAAAGCGAAAATATAACAACTTGTTGAATGCTGCAGTTTGGCGATGTCTGATATGTGATATTTGATCTTATTCATGTTACCTACTATCTGCTGATTTCAAATAAAATTTTTTAATTTGGAAAAAAGGGGTTTTAAAATTGTGCTACTCCAGTTACATGTTACTTTTCATTTGAGGCATGCCATTACCTTTTAGTTCTTCCCCAAACATTTGCGCGAAATTAATGCGAATTTATGGTAAAAAAACAACAAAACACCAATTAAAATTATTAATGCGAATTTTATAAATAATTGTCACCACAAAATCTTGCTTCTGATTATGAACAACACTGCGGTGCTCTAGACCAAAGTTAACTCTCCCCATGAATGTCTAAAGTTTCGCTGCCCGCTTATAACCTTACCCACCTGGCAAGTTACATATAAGCAGCTATAATTATACTTTCTTTTCCTTTCATTCCTCCTTATTGTTAATGCACTCCTTTGAATAGTAACAAACAAGCACTCTGCAATACAAGATCACGTGATGAAAGCCAAACACTGTCATGATAGATGCACATGCTTTCGTGACCTGGAAGGTAGTTTTAAACCGATGGATCCTCCTATTTACTTTCTGGTAAGAATTGATACGCATTCCGGATTTATTAAATGTTGCATAATATATTTAATTCAAAAACTATAAAAAATAAATTTGAGAATGATTTTCGAGTAGGCATATTAAACCAATGATATTGTTAAACAAGAAACTAGTTTGTATCGCACAACAACCCTTAACACTAAATCAGCCAGTGAGAAATGACATACTTGAATATGTAAGTTATGAGATACGGGACAAAGTTGTACAGCACACAGTTAATCAGGTCGGCCTCAATGCTCCTGCTTTGAAATGTGTCAAATCTTTTGCTGAGTTCACGCCTTATGGGCATCAAGTTTATCAAGGAGCTGTGGTAACGAACTGTATTGCTTAAACACTGAAACCAATTCAATTTTAAATCGGTTAACATACCTAGAATGATAACGAACGGCCTTACTTGTCTGATTTCTGTTAAAGAATATACAAATACATGCATGTTTGAAATACTAGAATACCTGTGAATGTGATGGTGTTTCGCCAGAAGCTGGGTTCGTAACGCCGAAAGTACACCTCAATTTCTTCCCCACACACAACCGTACAGCGACGAAGTCGAGGCAGTGGCGCCATATCCACTAGTGCCATTAACACTCGCTGTTTAATCACTTTTGCAACATGTCGCAATGTTAGTATTGTATAAACACTGGGTATAGTCTTTCACTAATTAGTCTTTCACTATTAGTGCATGTCCTTCGACGCTCGGCTTAAAACTACGACTATCAAAATAGTGAGCTGTAAATACCACGGGTTAATAAAAGAAACTTGTTAGGCGTACCTTACACCACAATCTGGTAGTATTAAAATGTATTATTTTTATAGCATCCGTAATAGCAATCCCAAAAATACCAAATTCTTATAGTACATCAATTACAATAAAATTTAAAATTCGATAGTGTTACCTGTTTGTATCTAAATTTCATTTCCGTAAATGCAGAGGTTTGCCTAAACATCGTAAATCCAAAGAAACTAGCTTACTATTATGGCGGTAAGACCCAAATTTAATTATTTTCGTTAAACTCTGAGTACAAAAGTTGAACTTTGTGTGTGCAGCAATTTTAATTTTTTGGACTTGTATAAAGTAAAGTAACCTTTAAAGAAGGCGATAAGTGAAACGTGGACATTCTTTATCTAAATCTGTATTCTGTTATTGCATTAACATAGTACACGTGCATTTAAAAGCAGGTGCCGAATTTAAATTCTGCTGCCAACTTGCTATATTTTAGTTTTCCCTCATTTGTATATATTCAAAACTAACTGGGGTCATAAATTGAAAGCCAGAAAGCTGACAGTGTTAGTCATTTTTATTTTGTCCAACATGAAAAATTAATCATGAAAGTCGTTATTTAACTTACATTCACTAACTTAAAAAAAGCATGTACACTGAGACAGTTACAAACCTTTACTTAAGATGTTAAGACAATTGTTAAGTTATGTTGTATCAAAACAAAGTTCCTGTTAGTGAAAAAATAGGAACCAATTCTACTTTGATTCATTCAAAATTAAGAAAATAAACATTTTAATAACTAATAAGTTAATAAATTTACAAAAATAAAATTCCGTCAAACGTTTGCTTGCAAATTACTTGCTTAGTGCATCTAGATAGAAATGACTAAACCTTCAAAATTTTACTCAAGGGTCAACATCTTCTAAACTTTACATCGAATTAAACCAAATTTGAAGTACGTTAACAAACTCTTGAAGTTCATATTGTGCATTTGCAACGTTTTCAGAAAACGTATTATAAAATAATTCTCAAAATGGATGTTTTCTACAGGCGGTCTGCTAGCAAAAGCATGTAAAAAGAACGTAAAGCTGCAATAATTACGAAAGCCCACCTCCGTGTTATGGGGTAGCGTGTCATCCTCACACTTAAGAGGTCCCCAGCTCTAATCTTGGTTAAAGGTACATTTTGGATAAAAATTTTCGTGTAGTAACTCTGAGCTCTAGTGAAGCCGGGACCACTGGGCCATTAATTTAATTATTCCGTTTAATCACAGTACCATACTAACAAATCCGTTTAAGGGACGTTAAACTATAAGTAAATAATAATAATAATAATAATAATAATAATAATAATAATAATAATAATAATAATAATAATAATAATAATAATAATAATAATAATAATAATAATAATAATAATAATAATAATAATAATAATAATAATAATAATAATAATAATAATAATAATAATAATAATAATAATAATAATAATAATAATAATAATAATAATAATAATAATAATAATAATAATGTTCCCGATTGATTTGCCTTGCAGGTGTTATTGTTGAGACGCTCACATAGCCACAAAATAACGTAACTTGTTTGTATCTAATAATTTTCGCACATTGTGGAAAGTGTAAGCCTGATAAGCTGTGATAATTGGGACCATTTATACGTTTTTATTTTCTACTGCACTGCCTCAATATATGCATAAACTACCTAACAAACTGTGCAAATGCGTTTCGAAATACTTCTTCCTCCACAAAATTTAAAACAGCTTCGGGAATAAATGATGCACTTCTTTCATCTAGCATTCCCAGAAGTCATTTTGTCGATGACACGGAATATATACAGCACACTTTTCACACACACACAAAATCCGCCCAACTCAGATCTACTATCCTTACAGTTAACCAGCTTCGAAAGAGAGAATAGTTGGCCAACATCTGCAAATGTCACGACTAACAAACGGGCTAGGTGCTGAAGTCACGCAGAGGGCACATCACGCACGTGACAAACATCAGCATTAAATTCGAGCACCTTTGCCCCATAAAGGCAATGGTGACACTATATATTTTCCTGACTTCTCCAACATCGATCATCAATGTTCTATGGAGTTAATGGGTTTCGGTAGCATTTTAGGTACGTTCGACACAGCATGATAAATATGATAGGTACACTTTTGTCGATATATTTTGAATTTCGCTGAAATAAGTACACAATTAAATACAATTGAACATTAATATAATTCCCTGGGGTACCAGACGTATTGCTGCCAAAGTAATCGTCCTCCATCGTCTAGGGGTAACATGACAACCTGTGGTTCCCGAGGTCGCGGGTACAAACCCAGAGAAAGCAATGAATTGAGAATATGTTAAAAATGATAATGGTGACAGACTGATTCATTTCTGTGATAATTTCTAATTTAAAGTAAACAATGGGTTTTCCGAACATAAATATATTCACAACTATACTTGGATTCAAAGGACAAAGAAAAAAAATCCAATCTATAATTGCTTATGTGATTACGAAACAAGAAGTTCAATGGAAGTAATGGACGTGAGAGTACTTAGAGGAGCGGAATGTGGTTCCAATCATTAGTTATAGGAATTATTTACCTCCCATGGATAAAAGCGGAAAAAAATGAAAAAGTCAATCAAAATAACATCTTTACTGAAGAAAATAATGCAATGGAAGAAAGAAATGGAACTGCTACAAAATAAGAGCATTAAATAGCTTTTTAAAGAAAGAATGAATAATGTACTTTATATTAAAATAGGAGGAAATCCGGAAGAAATGTATAGTTACATAAAACACAAAATTAAAGAAATGTCATGTGAATTGCTCGAGAAAAGTGAAGGTAGAAAAAATAAGAATGACTGGTTAAATGAAGGTACACTGAAACAAATCCAAGAAAAATAAAGGAAGCATACCAACGGTGGCTGTGTAAAAAAAGAGAGAGAGAGAAAAAAATAAAAGGATTTAAGCAAATACAAGAAAAATAAATACAAAGTTCTGAAAAGCGTAGGGAGAGATAACAATACTCAATGGGAAAAACACGTGCGGATATAAATAGTCAAGATGGTTTTAAATAATCAGTAGCAGCTTGATCAGTTTTTCGAAGCTTAAAAACAAACAACTCATAAAACTCAGGTGCCACTTATACCATCACTTATACCACTGACAGAATGGGAAGAGTATTATAAAAACTGCTTAATGAGAATAGGGAAGAGTTTAAAAATGAGAATGAATTCAAACATGGGAATTTGGATTGCAATATATCAAAAGAAATTAGAATGCATATATTAGCAGGGAGAAATGGTAAAGCAACAAGTCCGTGTGGAATACATTTAGAGATGTTGAAGTACGGAGGATGAAAACTTCTTACAACACCTACAAAATTATATAACAAATATTACAAGGCAAAACGTACCAGAAGAAATGAAATTAAACATACATAAGTTCCATGTATAAGAAGGGGGATAAACGGGTCTGCTCTAATTATAGAGGTATATATTTTACAAATCCACCTGGTAAGATTCTTGCAAGAATCATAAAAACTCGACTCGACAATAGGTTGAGATAGGCTTACGACCCTAGAAATTATAAACACTAGGGGTTTTTATGAACACACGAGCCACTACCCTAATGGTGACTTATTGTGTTGTATGTACTTTAAGGCCCGGGCTTTATAGTTCGGACCACTATTAGATACAATTAATGGAAATTAATTGTTCTTTCAGACTAGAAAAACACGGGTCAATTAGAGAATTTAATGTCATGCTGGCATGACTAGATCCGTGGTTCAAATCCCGGCTATGACATTTAATTTTTCAGTCTGATTCTACCATTTCATAGTGCGTTCTACACACGGCTAGTGTGACAGAACAATTAATTTACATTCAGTTTTAAGTTATGACCATAAGTACATAAGAAGCTCTTAGTTGCAATGGTATCGTGTTACATTTGAACAGAACATTCATACCTTATCTGGTGCTTTTCACTAACACTTTCGGGATCTTAGATGCTTTGCACGGTATGCTTTCTCTTAAACTTTGCTCACGCTAAGTGCTAATTTGTGTGTGTGTGTGTGTGTGTGTGTGTGTGTGTGTGTGTGTGTGTGTGTGTGTGTGTGTGTGTAATTTACCTCCTCCAACGTTAAGTCATATGGAATGTATGGAAATGATGCTCAAATGAGTCCAGGGTCCACAGAGCTTAGAGTTACCCGACATTCGTCTTTCAGGATAAGGGAAAACCCCGGAAAAACCTTATTCAGGTAACACCCTGACCGAGATTCGAACTCGGGACCTCTTGAACGTGAGGCAGACATGCTACCATCTACGCTACCGAGGCGGTCTAACTAATGTAGTAGCAAGTGAACAGTGACGTGTCCCGGTTGCAGTATTTGGTACCAGTTCAATAATTACAATTATTTTAATACATGCACGTATTTCGTATGTTCTTACAAATCTGATATACTCCACAGTAAAGAAAATTTTCCAAAATTCAGCGGCGGACAATCTTCTCCCTCTCCATGTGTTACCGAAGGTTAATTAAATAGGCGTTCTAGAGCTTTAAGAGCAAAAGCAAATGGAATGATCCGAAGCGGTGTAAATGAAAATACGAAGTTGAACGATTCGTGATCGATTATTTGCTGCCCAACATATTCGGTTTGATTAACTTCTGGCGACTTGAATTCGTTTTCTCTATTCTTCCTTATTCGCACCATTCGGAATATGGGATATTTCTCTTCGTATAAATTCCGCGCTCGTCCGAGGTTTTTTTATATTTTTTATATTTTTTATAATTTTTTATTATTTTTTTTATTTTCCCATCTCCGCAGTAATGCTAAATAACATTTTGGAACCTTCCGAAATTTAACTGTAAAGGTATTTCAAAATTAACGGAAGGTTTTATAATGCATTTTGATAGACTTTTCCACCTTAATCAATGGCTGCTGGAAATTTGAATTCTACAATAAATAACCTCTGTCACTGCCCGTAATTCTGATGACAAATTTAATATCAATTTAGTTTCTGTAAAGAATGGGACATATTCAAACATAGGTGCCTAGAATTAATTGCAATTTGCTATTATATTTCTGCTGGACACATGTTTTCAAAATTATGAAATCTGATGTGTTGCATTCAGTACTTCGTGTTAAACCAGAAAAACGTTCAATTCACAATTCGTTGCAGTTAAATCGATAAAATAGGGCGCCGGGGAAGCGCAGTGGTTTCGTTCGCGGCTCCCGTGCTAAGGATCCTGAGTTCGATTCCCGGCTCTGGGTTTGGAGATTTTAAGTCAGCCCTATCCACGCCTTCACCTCTGTCTAGCACATGTGAAGTGTCCTTATGCCCAACTTGGTTCGGAGTCCACGGTATAAGCTGTAGGTCCTCTCGCCTCACCGTCATCTTCACTATCCCCCTACCATTGGAGCTAATTGACACCGCCCTCTGAGTGCCTCCACCTGAGAAATGGGTCCAGCCATTACGTGGTGGGGCGAGGTTACCCCGAAGGCCAAGGTTGCCATGTGGGAGTGTTGGTAACCAACCAACCAAATCGATAGAATTTCAAACAAAGTTCTGTTATATGATGACTTTGAAATGCATTGCTTTTTGCATAACAAAAAATGCGACTTCCTATTTGAAAAAAGTAATTTGAAAATTCTAATCAATGAGAAGGACTGTTCCAATAACGGCTAAGTCGCACACAAAAAAGGAATCTCACACAAATTGCCTACTTTACTGAGATCCACACTTTCTCTGTAGTAACGTGTATAAATTACCGATTTAACCATTCTTATGAAAATCAAAAACAGCGAGACATTTTTCATATAAATGACTTTGGGAATTGGGAGATTTAACTAAAAATCTTCATAGCGCATCCTTGCAAGATGAGCACCTTTGAAATATCACGTTTGGTATTTAACCGACTTCTCCTTTTTTTTTTTTTAGTTATACCACGCACGCACGCACTCACGCACGCGCACACGCACACACACACCTTTTCTTTAAACAAAATATATTCAGGAAGTCTATAAATGCGTATTTCTGATGAAATGTGAGCATCGAATTTTTTTCGGTGGCATGCAATACTTCCTTTACTTGCATTAGCATAAGCAATAGAAAGTAATATCAGGCGATTATGTAGAATTTTTTTTTGATTGTGTACTACAAGAAAAACCCACCGTTTTCTTCATATACAACAAAACTCGTCAAAAAAGCCTGTTGAAAAGAACTGTATGTCTCTGACCGTTTAAATGCACTTCTTTATGAGTGGCGTTTCTTTCAGCATCTAATAGCCAATGTACTATGCAGCCGCACAGCGTTTGCTCACCTAAGAGTTAACATTTTCAGAAGACAATTGAGGAAACTGAATGAGTATAAACTCATCCCGATCCAGAGTCTGATTTAGTGCATTAAGGGTATCCCGAATCATTGATAATAATGGGGAGTAGTTCAAATCCAGAGGTTCCTGGGTTCGATTCTTGGCTGAACGGTAGGTTTTCTGTAGCCAGTATTATTGCTCATCCTCCGTAGTCTGAAGGTATGAATGAATGTGATTGTGTGTATGAACTTAATGTAATTAAAAAAACAATAAAACTCAAATAGTAAAAGCACCACTGTAAGCGAATTAAAATCATACTGACTGTGCCAAAACATATCATAGATGTTAAATGCGGCATATAAACGAAGCAATATAAAAAAAGAAAGAAACGATGAAAAATGAAACAAAGAAAATACTAAGGAGGTGCAATAGAATGCAAAGGTCATAGAGCAGTGTGGCTGCTTTAGTACTATACTTTATTAAACTAAAGCATTACTGATATGCAAAAGTATACTTTTGGAAAAGAAAAAGAGCTCATTAAATTGCACACCTTTTATAACATTTTCCCCATGCCATTGCAATTTCGGCGTACTCGCTGATGTCTATTTCAATAAGCATAGATACCACTAAATTGTTAATAGGTCGTTTTAATTCACATAAGAAAATGCTAAGGGACAGGAAATTATCTTATTATTAAGACTGGGACTTTTCCGTCTGCTTTTTAAACAACTGTGTGTCGTCTCGTCTCGGCCTTTCATATAGTTTAGTGCATATATTTACATATCTAAAATAATACTAATTTTAACCGAGGAAGATAGAACAGTACACTCTAATGTGGATAATTTGTTGAAAAGATAAGAACAAGAGTTTTAATTAATAAACAAAGAAATGCACCGCCCATTTGCTTTTATATATTTGCCATTCCCAGAAAGAAGAAATGTTTCTTTCAGAAACGTTAACTGTTTCTTTTAACTTTAAGTCATACAGGCGGCATTTTACCTTTAGAACACATTACCTACAGTACTTCTATGTGTAAGAGTCTTTGGAATTTGTTGCACATTAGATCACTTAAATACACTCACACTACCATTCAAAAACCTGTTTCTTTTGTAAACTTTTGATAGCCGTACTCTACACGATAAATGCACCTGAAGGAATTTCACCAAGTATCGATTTACAAAAATACTTAAATGTTGGAAACTTAAAGAGATCAAAAAGAGAAGAATTCAGATAGCTCCCTAATGGCTGCAGCGCCGTGAACTCCGAATGCATTTCCTCCATTAGACCTTTCATCTACGTTACTGGCCCTTTTTTTTTTAGATCAAAACAAAATTCGGCAGCAACTAAAAGAGAAGTTCGACCTAGATGATCGCAGTAATCACATTGTTTAATCTGCATGAAACAACAGCTCTGTATATATAACGTGCTTTATCTCGGAGGGCTTTGGGTTAAAGAAACACCGCAGTACAAACATATGCAAAAGCGCTGTTCAAACATGTAGAAACTGTCTACTCTGCAGGTCTCTGCGAGGGGAAATATTTTCATGAAAGAATTCTGACCACGGTCTGCTCAATAAGCTTTAGTACAGGACCAATAACTACTTTTCTTATAGGAATAGGATACTAGAGCTAACTCAATCACCCCCCTCCCGCTTACAAATGTGCAGCTGTATTATATTTACATATTACAGCATTAGCTAATTATTATTCTATTTAAGTTACGTAATTCATTATGCATTTTCCACTAGAGATGATTTAAATTCCATCAATTAATATTTATATACATGAAGACACTATCTTGGAAACACAAGAACTGATATAATGAGGGGGAGGGGCAGACATCCCCGATGACTTCCTCTATCCACTATCATTAAATATTATTTAGGTTCTACAACTATGCTTATACAAAGCCTTATTTTTACATCTCGTGTTATCGAGATAAAAGTTTGCAGAATTAATTTCAATATATCTACATTGATATCTACAATATATCTACAGGAAAACAAGTCTGTCGTTAGACAGACGAGTGACTATTGATAAAGTTTGATGGATTTTGACCCCTGATACGCCTTCCGACCACAATTCGGGTCATTGTTGGTTGTTCCTCTTTGGTGCAAACTTCTAATGGGGCGGCCATGTCTACTTGCAACAAAAAAGACAAACGGCGGAATGACGATGAAACTTTCATAGCAGGAGCGCAACATCATAACAATAAAATACCTTAAGACCAAAAGGGCCCAAATGACCTTGTTGTCGACGGGCCCTAAAACACCACACACTCACTCACCCCCTTAAGACCAAATTCAGTATACCCAATGTAAGAAACGTTACAGTTACGTTGCGGATAATTTTTGACTTGCCCTCGTGTGTGTGTGTGTGTGTGTGTGTGTGTGTGTGTGTGTGTGTGTGTGTGTGTGTGTACTCTTTTCTATCACTTTTTTCCAACACTACGCTGTACCTCGGATCTAAGAATTCTCTGTTTACATATATAAACAACAATAATTATAACAATCGCGTATGGATACAGAAATTATATTTTAAAACATTATTTAAAAAGATAAACCTTACTTCGCAAAGCTAAGCATTTCTAGCCACTTTCCTCACTGTCAGAGTATTCGTGTCGATGTCACACTCGTCCATATATGAAATAAGTTTGTCATCATCTTTCCCTGGCACAAAAACATCGCGAGAATAACTTGCCATGTTCATTTTACAGGTTATCAACAGAACTGAAGAGGATACGGTCAAACTACATTGGTGAGGGTTGGAAATATCGTCCTTTAAATAACAAAAGATCCCTTTTAAAGGACAAGAAACACACCGCTAGAAAGAAGCTTTGCTCTTTTCATTATCATAAAAGGCACCCCTATAAGATGTTTCAAAATTAGGTTTACAGCTTTACTATTGTTGCGTCAATTACATCGTCGCTGGCAGTTTTCCCTCGGAATAGCACTGTCGATTATATCGACGGTCGGCTTTCAGGGCAGCAACTCTTCAGAGGTGCGGCACCAAGAGAGTATCAATTTATGTTTATTAAAGTAGTTAATATCAATTTATGCTTATTAATCAAGCATCCCTGGCTGATCGAGACAGTTAAGCGTGTTTTGTGGTTTTTGATAAGATATACTTTTGCGAATTGAATTTAGAAATGGTTGTAAAATGATAAAAAAATAATCATTGGTGCAAATAATCATCCACAGGGATAATCTAAAAATCTGCTTTGAGGATATAAAATACGCTGAAAGAAATGCTAACAGGATCTAAATGTCTGAGCTCCACTTATAACTTATAAGCCTATGCCGTGAAGAAATACTGAAGGTATCAACAAATGTGGAAGGATCTCGAAATGTTTACTGATATACAGGATGTTAATGAAAAACTATACCGAAATAATTTCAGCAATTGTAGACGTGACTAATATACGCAAATTGAGATAGGCATAACATGGTCTGCGGCTAAACATAACGCTGTCAATTGCATTAAACCTAATTGGTATTAGATGCTGATAAGTTGGTATTTAAACATGGTGGGTGAAATTATTGGATTAGAATGTCTAAAACTGCTTCCCGAATATAGCAATATCTATTGTTAGCAGCTCGTTATTGGCGTTCTCAAGATTTTATGCCTGAAAGATCTCTCAAATCTCGAACTAATCACCTGCCAATTCTGCACTGAACAGCGATTAACTGCCTCCTTGCATCATGCAGCCTACTCTAGTGTTGTTTTGGTATATGTCCTGGTGGCGCAATCCGTAACGCCGAAAACTACTGTTTTAAAAGTAACTGGTTCCGTTCATGTCACGTGGTTAATTTTTTCTTCGTATTTTTAATATGTAAATTCTAATAGGTAAAGTTATTCGACACACAAGGAATTTTGGACAGAGTACGACAGTCGTTCATTCACCGCTGTCAATTTTGCACTGAAAAGGCAAGTAGCCAATTCGAGCAGTTCCTATAAACCTGACGTAAAGAGACGCATTTACTTTTATTTTATGTAAGTTCGTTCACCCTGTAAACCACCTCCCATTTAGACGTAAAGCATGTTCAGGTATTAAGCAGGATTTAACCTTTGTTAGAAACAATTGTAATTGATTGCACTGACAAGGTGAAATTACTCTGTAAAATGCATACATTTATACAAGAATTAAAAGCTTAGACAAAATATTGAGAAACAACCAAACCTACAAACAAAACAAAATAGTGAAGGAGACTCAAACTCGCTTAAGTTTACTTGAAAGCTAATATCATAGCCATTGCGCCACAGTGAGTTCTCCGACACGTTTCTCATTTTCGTGTGCTGTATACTCAAGTGGTGTTATTAACAGTGGCGTACTGGCACTTTAGAAACTTATGGCCGTAAGTTCCACATCTGAACCAACCCATTTGATAAATATCCTATCTCATATTACTTGTTTAACATATCTCCACTTGCTCGGAAAATATTTTGGTGTAATTCATAACATCCTGTATACAGCCTTAGGTGTGAGGGATCTGATGATGAGGAGGGTAATAGCGATTTATTTGTTGCTCTCACTCTATTTCATTATGCACAGGAATGGAGTATGGGTTAAGTTTTTACGAGGTTAATTCAATTATAATAACTATAATCCAACATTATAAATTTATAAAATTGTCCACTGTACATTCAATATGAATACAGCCTGAAATATTTAAGAGATGTGTATTTCTGAAACCATTTAACATATACTAGAATAGCTCCTGGATTTAGTAATTGGATATATAATTTTATATATACACAATGTGCCATAAAATATACAATTAGGCGAAGTTATTCAACTCCAATGATTTCATGTGCATTGACTATAAACTGTTCGAAAACAATTTAAGTACAATAAGGAGTACATCCTTTATCCCCACAAAATAATAATAATAATAATAATAATAATAATAATAATAATAATAATAATAATAATAATAATAATAATAATAATAATAATAATAATAATAATAATAATAATAATAATAATAATAATAATAATAATAATAATAATAATAATAATAATAATAATAATAATAATAATAATAATAATAATAATAATAATATTTTTACAATTTACATCCTCCAACGTTAAGTCATATCGGATGGTGAATGAAATGGGTGAAAGGATGCTCAAATGATTCCGGGGCCCATGGAGCTTAGAGTTACCCGACACTCCTCTATCAGGATAAGGGAAAACCCTGGAAAAAACCCTATCCAGGTAACTCACCCTGACCGAGATTCGAACTCGGGACGTCTTGAACGTGAGGCAGACATGCTACCATCTACGCTACCGAGGCGGGCGATGATGATAATGATAATGATGATGATGATGATAATAATAATAATAATAATAATAATAATAATAATAATAATAATAATAATAATAATAATAATAATAATAATAATAATAATAATAATAATAATAATAATAATAATAATAATAATAATAATAATAATAATAATAATAATAATAATAATAATAATAATAATAATAATAATAATAATAATAATAATAATAATAATAATAATAATAATAATAATAATAATAATAATAATAATAATCTGCAAAAGAGGTTAGGAGAAAAAATCCTTGAACATTCATACTGGTGTGGACAAATTTAAGTAGATTACTCTTCAGTGAGTTTAGACCGACAAATACAAAATTACCTTACGTCTTTCCTTATTCCGTGATTATGATAAAACATATGTTTATTAACATCTATAACAGTAACTGAATGCAAATAATAACCTATAATAGTAAAAATAACAGATAATGCAAATGGTATGAAGCTTCGTACGTAAGAGTTTTAAGCTGTGATGCATCAATAAAACATTCTGAATTAACTCACCACTGATTTTGACGTCTTTTTCAGCCATTTTGGAGAAAAAATAATCGAATAACAGCCTACATTTAAAACAGAAAAAGGAATGAAACGTTTGATTAATACAAAAACTTCCAGGTTTAAGAATGCATGAATACAATCACTTAAAACATACTTGAAATTTGTACTTACCCGGTATACGATTGTTTTGCCATGCTATAATTTCAATTAATTATAATTTTAAGCTCTTTAAACGCAGTAATGAAATACAAACAGAATACTCAGATAAATGATTTAACGATTTCAGCCGAAAAATTAAAATGAATCACAACGATTCTCCCTTGTTAAACAAAAGAACTGCTGCTGTTTTGTTTTGAACTGTTTTGTTTTAAAATTAGCAAAAGGAATGAAAGGTTCTACTTGGAACTTACGTCGAGATTACAATGAATTTCACTTAACGTGTCAATGCGAAGGGAAGTAACGTGAAGAAAGAAATATCGCTAAAATAACTCATTACGATGCACTTAACGTAATGGAAATGATTCTGATTGATCATTATTATACCTGACCGAAATGAGCGATATTCATGTAGCTCTTTTTTCTAATAACTGGTTATGGTTTTAAAAATAAAAAAGAAGGGAATACGAAAACGTGGATTAACAAAACTTTTAAACAGCAAATACAAAATGGAGACGGTCCTAACTTTTTTAAATATATTAGAAGAAACAGAGGATGTTGATGCATATTTATGTTGATGCATTTTATATAACATATAAAAGGACGATTTGTTACTCTATGCGACTACTTCTAGCTGATTTAAGTTAGTCACGTAACATACAAAGTTTGGCAGTGCTAAAACTGTAAGTTATGTCGTGTTAGGTTAAGTTACGTTAAGTCAACCCCAAATAGCTCAATTCTATACAATGTATTAGACATTCACGATACTTTTAGTTCATCGTAATCTCGGCGTGGGCTCGCGTTTAACTATTTCACTAGCGCAATACAATAAGAAAATAAAGAAATACGTGTTACAGGAAGACCGAAAAAAGAAGGAAGTTGCGTCTGACTATACGGCAATGTATTTGAAGAAAACGTTCTAAAGAGATGCAAGATGTGGACATGTGTGCGGCAAAACTAGGAGCCCAGCATCACCCATGATGAACAGCCCTGAAGATACCATCGTCTAAGTATGCGTAGAGGAAGAAGTCCTTGAACGGTGCAAAAGACCTGTAATTGCTGAGATCAACCAAATTTCTGGAGAACACCTTTATTATTAGGAAACATATATGGTACTAATCGGTGTGAAGTACCATCTCGTTAGTGGAAAGAGGACCAACCGTTGAATCTTCGGAAAGCATAGGATGCCCGCTTAGAATCAAAATGGAAAAAGATTACCATTGGAGAATTTAGGCCTGCCTCTAAAGAAAAGTGGAAACGAAGTGAATACTTAGCCACAAAAAAGAAAGCGCTCCGTGAAATTACTAATGATGCTGATGCTTTCTTCCAAGAATCAAAGAGGAGATGATTTAAGGGAATGAAAACCCACAACCGGAAAATAAAGCTCCTGAAGAACCAATGACAACTACTGCAGCTGAAAGAGAGGAGAAACACAAGATACAAACTTTTCCGATGATCGTTGTCATTTTGACAATGTTTTTGTAACACAACATAGGTATAGACGAAAAATTAAAGCTTTAGGTTTGGTTCCATAAACGAAACCACAAATGTCTCATATTAAAGAAAATACTGCTATTAAAGATGCATTTCCCAAAGCAAGAAGACCTAAGAATGTTTATCTAAAGAGTGCTGTTAGTAAAGAAGATGAAAATTTCGATTAGAGAAAGAATCAGCTGAAAATTCAATTTCTTGGATTAATAAAACTCCTATAATAGTTGAGAGAAAGTTGGTTACACTGTTAAACCCAGCCAGTTTTTTGTTGGTGTTAAAAAGGGTAGTTGGCATTACTGAAGTATACACAGTAGTTTGTTATAACAATGTTTAACAATGTGTGTATTCCTTTTGTGCGAATAAATAGTGTGTTAATGAGTAATAAAGAACTTTATTAACATTTCTACAACATTTTACAACAATTTACAACAGGTTATGGACCCAGAATATGCTGGAGCTAAAACAAATAAAACAAAAAACTAAGAACAGTGTCAATACAGCGGATGCGGTAAAATAAGGTCCTCGCAGGAGAAAAAGCTTCCTTGGTAACCAAAAAGATGCAAACTATAAACAGCTGGTACAGAAACTTCTTCAAACATATCAGAAATTGGGGTGAAGGATGTCACTCAAAATTCACTCCCTGCATTCCCATTTGGATTTTTTCCGGAAAATTTAGGACTAATAAGTGATGAATAAGGTTAACGTTCTCACCGAGACATCTTGCATATGGAACAAAGGCAGATGGGACATTTTGATGATGAGTGACTACTGCTGGTTTCTAATAAGAGAAGATATGACAACACACAAAAGAAAAAGTCTGATGCGATCATTCCTTTCAACCATATAAATGTGAGTAGCCATTTTATTTTAATTAACATATTTGACACTAAAATAAATAACCATGTTAACAGCATTTGAGAGGTATCCATGATTTGTTTATTAGAATAAATATTCTTGGAACTGCCGAATTAATTCTGATCTACAATTTATCATAATAGGAATTGCAAACGATCAGAGGAAGACACAGAAAAACGGACTGCAGCTTCGAATTGAGCGCATCGAATTCATTAAGATTCAGCTTCTTTCATTTCTGCACATTTTTTTAAAGTTCAAATTTGTATACTAGTGTAATTAGTGGCAACATTTTTATTAACAACAAATACAACACTTTTTGGACAGTCACATTATTGCAGTTCTTAGAAGTGATCTCCAACATGAACTCGTCTCCACACATCAGGCAGCCGACGGATGCTATCCTAATTTTCGAACAGACTGCTCTACTGCATATTCTAATACCGTGCATTCTAACAAAGAAATCGTGAAAAGCTCTCAAATTTTGTTAATATTGTTATTTATTTCAGTGTCAAATATGTTAATTAAAATAAAATGGCTACTCACATTTATATGGTTGAAGGGAATGATTGTGTTGTCATATCCTCTCTTATTAGGAATCAGCAGTTGTCACTCATTACTGTCTTTATAACGTTGTTCCATTTGCAAGATGTCTTGGTGAAAACGTTAACCTTGTTCATCAGCTATGGTGCCCGCCTCGGTAGCGTAAATGGTAACATGTCTGCCTCACGTTCAAGAGGTCCCGAGTTCGAATATCGGTCAGGGTGAGTTACCTGGATAAGGTTTTTCCGGGGTTTTCCCTTATCCTGACGAATGTTATGTAACTCTAAGCTGCATGGGCCCTGGACACATTTGAGCATCATTTCACCCACTTCACCGTCCGATATGACTTAACGTTAGAGGACGTAAAATTACAAAAATAAATAAATAAATAAATAAATAAATAAATAAATAAATAAATAAATACATAAATAAATCACATATTGCACCTAAATTTCCCGGAAAAAATCCAAATGGGAATGTAGGGAGTGAATTTTGAGAGACATCCTTCGCCCCAATTTCTGTTATGTTTGAAGAAAATTCTGTACCAACTATTTATAGTTTGCATCTTTTCGGTTACCAAGGAAGCTGTGAACAACACCTTTAAATGACCTCTATGCTGCAAGTTCCTTTGCATTTAATTTTGTAAAGATTTGTTTCTGATTTGAGGTCTAACGAATATTCCTTCTTTTAATTTGGCGTCACTCAGACCATGGAAAACAGTTGTAAGATGTTTGAAACCCTCACCGTTGTTGTCCATGGCCTTCACGAAGTATTTCACCAGCCCTAATTTAATGTGTAAAGGTGGAAGAAACCTTCTGTGGGACAACCAATAGTTTAACTTTTACATTTTGTTCCCCCGGAATGAATTTCTCTCTTCCTATTCACTCCTTAACTTTATAGTGCTATCGCAACTGTCCCATAGGCATAGGAAACACGGAAATTTGGGAACTGCGCTTTGCAATCCCATTAAAAGACCTATCACTCTAAGGCCCCTGCAAATACACCAGCAAAGATCTCCGTATTTTATGGCTTGAAGAATGTGGCACATAGTTCCGTAAGTTTCTTTCATTGCCACAGCGTATGCCACAAGTACAGAGGGCAGCACATTGCCATTATGTAGTAAAACAGCCTTCAAATTTATTTTAGAACTGTCAATAAATAGGCGCCACTCTTCAGCATTATGTGTAATATCTAATTTCAACATTAATTCACACACACACACACACACACACACACACACACACACACACACACACACACACACACACACACACACACACACACACACACATCTTCGCATACACAGACAGCACTATCTGTGTTGTGAAATGCTGCAAGAAATCTCCTTTTCTGTTCCTGAACACTGTCACCCTAGTATCATTATCTAACAGCTTCCATTGTTGAAGAAGAGATCCGAGAAGTTCGGCTGATTGGGTAGAAATCACGTACCAGATCGTTGAGTTCCACCTGTGTAATTAAGTGTGGCTTTTCCGCTTCTTCTTCTTCTTCTTCTTCTTCTTCTTCTTCTTCTTCTTCTTCTTCTTCTTCTTCTTCTTCTTCTTCCTCTTCTGGAACAGTAGCAGCATTCTTGGATGTACATGGATGTACTGTTTCATCAGATGAAGTTCAGTCGAATACAGATAGTTCTTGCCATAAGACGGTGGCATATGGGTCAGATACAGATCTGAGGAAGATGTATAATGCGTGGAAATCTAAGCGCGCTGAATATATAATGGTTATATGAGATCACCAAAAAATTACGAAACCATGCGTGATAGGAAAAATCTGAACGTATTTTCGTAAACAGCGTACCAGACTTACTATAATTCAATATATCGCTTGCCCGCATGTTTCTGTGTGCGTATTAGTGTTATTGAATGACCTAAGTAGGTATAACATATAATACAAGTATTTTAAAATATACGCCTTTCTGAAATTAAAACACCAATGACATTGTTTTGCAGATACGTATTTATTTATTTGTTTAATTATTTATTTGTTTAATCATTTATTTGTTTATTTATTTAATATCTTCTACTCACGGCACTGAGTGATACTGATCCGCGAAGTGTGCATTTATTCTCTTGAAAGATAGTACAAAACTCATTCAAAATAAAGATCCTTTTACAGCCTACACACAAAATTTCACGATAACAAATATTCTTAGTCATAAATTATCTTAAACATTTGACATCTTACGTAAGATAGTTATTTTTGAAACAAGGAATACTGAGGGAACTGTTTCCATGCAAAGTGTAAATTTGAGTGGGGAATTTCGTTAAAAATGTGAAGTTAGTATGCTTATCTAATGTCTAATTCAAGTACAAACGTTGTGTTCATTTGACTTTTCGCCGTTAACTTATGCTGTTTACAGTCAGAAAAAACCAGAAAGACAGTCATAAACACAAGAAAGTTTTTTTTTAAAAAAAAAAAGTTCCTACTGCCCTTCACATTTTGTTCGCTTTTGAAAGTTATTCTATAAATCTCTAACAGGTAGTCCTGAAAAAGGATCAAAGCTGCATGAAAGCTATAGAAAGAGTTGCATTCTACCCAAAAACTCGAAACCGATATTTCAATGGAAATGCAGGATTTTGAGGAACTGGTTCAAACAACAACAAAAGGCAATTTTAGAAAAAGTTTGTGCGTACATACACTACCGGTCAAAATTGTTCGATCACAACCATAACTGCGGAGAAAACAGAAATTTCGTTTTCAATATTCTATCATATCCCCGTTCTGATAAAATATGTATAAAGATGTAAATACTACCTGCTTTTCTGATGTATTTGACCGCTTGTCCGCGTAGAAAAGTGCTGTTGAGTTCCCACAACTATACCGACGTGCCTTTGCCTATGAGTTTTCCATTGGAATAGGTCTAATTCCTTCAGCAGTCTTTGTAGCAAGCAGTTCGCATTGGTTTAAAGTACATTGTGCGCATCTAGCAGCGTATTTGTATAACATATTACCTCCTAATGGTAAGAAAGGAGATTAGAATTGAAAAACGTGCTGTTATTGTAGCCCTGCATCTAGAAGGCTACTTTGGTAGGACAATAGCAAGAAAAGTTGGCTTAGCTAATCCACAGTGGTACATTGCAGCGATTCAAACAAACTGGCACCCATGCAAGCATTTCTCGATCTGGAAGACCACGAGTAACATCATATAGGGAAGATCAGTTCATATGTGAATAAAGTAAACGCCAGAACTCGTAGAGCAGCAGAAATTCGCGAGGAAGTTCATAGTATGCAAACAGCTCCAATCTGCCTCACCGTGCAACGTCGTCTTCGTGTACAAAGTTTAAAGGAGTGCACACAGGACCCCCTCCCCCCAAAGCTATATTACTAATACAAATAAGGTGAAAAGATTACAATGACACAACATAAAAACTGGAGCGTTTAGCAATGGTCCAAAGTATTATTCACGGACGTGTCTCAGTTTCAAGTTATTGGAAGCCATCGTAGAAGATTTGTTCTCGTCTTCATGGAGAACGTATGAAGAATCAGTATGTAATGTCAATGGTTAGGCGTGGTGGAGGGTCGGTTATGGTGTGGGGATGTTTTGCAGTTGATAAAACTTGATCTAGTGAGAATTAATGATATATCAAAAGGGTAGGATATTACAGGAAAAAAATCACTGGCAACTGGTGGATTAAATTATTGGTGGTGCACAAATGAAAAATAAAATACAGAGTAGTCGTGACTCACCTATTTATACAGGAACTCTGCTCTCCTCTCCTTAGACCTGCCGAATCTATTGATAACTTTTGTGTTGAAGTCGCTCATCTTCATAACAAACTCCCTCTCAATTGAAATCATTGCTAATGCTGACAAACGGTCCTGTGACATTGTGTTCCTAAGGAAAGCTTGTACTCTTATTAAAGTTGAGTAACAGCGTTCTGCTTCAGCGGTAGACATTGGCATAGTTAACAGCACTCGCAGGAGTTTGACACGTTCGCTGAATGTAGCACATAAATTGTTTTGCTTAATGAAGTCCATCAAGCACAAAACGCCGGACATTCCACGGAATTCCTCTCAACTGTAAATTAGAGTCAGTTCTGCATGAATTTTTGTTCCAGTGATAAAAGGATAGAACCTTATTGTTTCTCTAAGGGAATCCTCTGGAAATGTCTTATAATAGTCGGAGAACTTTTCTTAATGAAACAAAGTCGAGGCTACCAGATGCCCCATGAAGCTAAATCTGCATTTGCTTCTTTAAGAATAATGTCACAGTCTTCAAGAGCATCTCTTCTTTTCACATCATGATCTTCTATTCTTCACCTCTTAATTGCAGTTTCTTCGTGTTCCTCAATAACCACGCTATTTCTTACTTTCTGCACTTCCCTTTCTAATGCGTTTAGCTGGGCGAGGGCAAATGTTGCATTGCAGTCTCGTTTCTGCAGCTGATTGTACAAAATGTCCACTTTTTGTGGAAGAAAGACAGCCAGAACACAGAATTAACATCTTTCAAAGTGGACATAAACCCAGAAGCCTGAACAAGTATAGCGTTGTTGTTTAACAGAGCTCTCTTCTGAATAACCTCCATGCATTTAATTAAATTCTCCCTGTGTTCGAAAATGGTATTGACGGTCCGTGAATGAAAATTCCATCATGTCGGAACAGAACGTGGCAATCGTTTCTGCACAACTTCATCAAGCACAGCTGTTCTTTGAGGAGAATTTGGAAAGAAAATGTGCATATTCCTTGCAAATTGGCAAAATATAAATTTGAAGTGCATGGCAGTGTATATAAGGGGCACAAGGATACTTCTCTTTCGCAACTGCCTGAACGCCGTGTTTCCTACCTCCCATGACGGATGTGCCATCATAGGTCTGTGTTGTAAGTTTATTCGGGCACCCTGGCAGTTGCAGGTTGAAGCAGAAACCTCAGGTTCCAAGAGGGAAAAGATCACTAGAAACTAATACAACAGTAGAGATCATAAATAAGCATAATGGGAATAAAAAGGGAATAAATGATATAAGAAACAAAGTTAAAAAGAATATTCGAAATAGCAATATAGTATAAATGAAGGAAAAATTGGACAGGAGTTGCTTCTGGGCACATAGACAAGGCAGGAAGCAGAACAATAGAACCGACATCAAGACGCCAGTGAGGTATGCGAAGTATAAGGAAAACTCAGCCAAGCATGATAGAATACCGTTATGACGCTGAGAGGTCATACAACCCAGAGGGGCGGAGAATAGTACAGCTGCACTGGAAAGACATACGGAGGTGACCAATAAGAGAAAATTAAAGAAATAAACCCTGCCAATAAAATGTAGAGTAAACCACGTGATAGGCGTAAAATAGGAAAGGAATAGAAAATGGGCGGTGATAGGAAAGAAAAGCTAGGATAGAAGCTGAAAATACGAGAGGGAAAAGAGCGTCACTCTGTTAGTGAGGACGACGGGGAGAAGACGTGTTATTGGAAGGTTACTCTGTTAGTGAGGACGACGGGGAGAAGACGTGTTATTGGAAGGTTACTCTGGTACTTAATACGACGGGAAGAAGGCGCGTTATTGCGATAAAAGTAGGATCCGATGTCGCAGTCCGACTTAGAGTTATGGTCTTGAAGATAGTGTGAATATAGGGAATGAAAGAGGAGTTCGTGAAGTAACGTAAAAACATCGTAAAGGGGCAAGGAAAATTAGGAAGACGACGCAAGTGTTAGCAAGAGAGCTACGAGAGCCAGGCTAAAGAAAAATAAAGGAATTGAGAGACGGTCAACACGACTTTTCATAACCGAACCCTGAGAAAGAGATCCCAGCTCTCCGACAATTAGACAAAACACCCACCTTTCCACCTCACCGTCAAACCTTTCACACTCCATCCCTAACCAAGCACACAATAGGACAACGAACCGAAAAAGAACCCACACCAAGGTCAACTTCAGATTTAATGACTGTCGCAAGAGATTCTGCATCATGAACAGCAGGTCGAACAAAACTCCAAAATCGTTCTACAGGCTTGTCATTCACAAGATATCTGTAGATAATAACCATCTGATACACTGAGGAAACACCAGTGGTTTCATCTGTTATGACCGCAAGAACTTCTGCATCCTTAATCTCCTTCATTATTTCCTCTTGGTATACCTCTAACATACACTGAAGAATTCCGTTTTGTATAGTTTTTTAAGTGTCCTTAAAAACAGTTGCTTTTTCCAGATGGCCTTTCAGGGCACTATCGACATCAGCGCTGAAATCTATTAGGCTTCGAAAGATACCAGGGTTTTGTGATGTATCGGATTCATCATGACCTCTCAAAGCCAGTTCAAATGAGCCGCAAAACCATATACAGTTTATTATGATATTTAGGACATATCTATTATGCGTAACTTTATCGTTATGCAGCTGTATGTTCCCTCTTCTGTATGCATTGTCCATTTGTGCAGCAATATTAATATTGCCATACATTGCTAAACTTAATGCATTTTTTATATGAGACGAAGAGGACTCATGCTTTTTAACACGGTCGTGCATGTAATGTATGCCTTTCATTCCTTGCTTCATCTAGGAATCATCTCCTCCAAAGAGCAGGCATGGAAAACAGTATAAAGAGTTATTAACTTCACATCCACATAACCAGTCGTGCTTCTCGTACATGTCAGGGTTGAACTTCCTATTGAATGTTCTAGCTTTTGTCTTAATCGTTTGAGTTATAGAAATGTTTGGCGTAGGCCTACCGATTCCTTTCACTTCAGATTTTTCTTCAGCACTCCGTTGCGAAAAGGGCTTTTCCAGTAAAGATTGCACGGTATTCATTCTATCAGAATTTTAAAAACGCACAAAAACAACACCACACAATAAACACTATAGTGTAAAATGGGTAAAGATACCCCACTTTTGACACTCCAAATTTCCTCAATAAGGACATATGAGACATGCAATAATGGTCCTAACAGCTTCTGTAACATTCATTACTTAGGCAAATAAGTGTAAATTTTACAATTCGTAACATGATAATTTATTATAGACAAAACAAAAGCATAGTGTAAAGGGGCATCTGTGGCATATGATTGGTGAAAGATGCCCCATTAATATCTAATATGAAACAAACAATTTTAACCAAAACAGACACAAGAAAAATGAAAATTATTTAAAATTTAGGTTTATGGAAGCTTTTTTAATGAATGTTTCTACCTTTTTGATGTTTTAACACGTTTTATCACCTTTTGGTTAGAATTTTTTCTACCACAGTCAAAGCAAAAATCTCTAAAAATGGTACAGTTTTCATGTAGACACTTTTTACAAATAGCACACTGTATCCACTCGCATTCTTGTTTGGTGAGGTAGTAATACTCCTTACACTCTTTGCAGGTGTCATCTTCAGCTTCGCTGTCTAAGTCCTCCGAATCGCTGGAAATTACGATTGTATTTGATCTTCTTGGTAGCTTTTGCACCTTTGGCAATTGTTTGCTTTTTGTTGCAGCATCTTGTTTATCCTTTATGCTGTCAGCACTGTTGAGAACATGCCCATAGATCCTCCTTTTATCTTTTGACAGTTTTGGTTTAGGAATGATTGGTGGAGGGGACAGCTTCATGAGGATTTTGGTCGGTGTTTCTTTAATGCAAGTGGACAGATGTGTAGATGAGTGTTTTTGAACAGGAAGGTTGTGGAAGCAGATCTAAATCTGGCAAAGAAGGATGAGATTGCTGTTGAGTCTGAGTTGGTTCACTGGAGGTTACATCTGTGACATTAACAGGTGCTGAAAACTCCGGTAGACGTGAGCTGTTATCAGACACTGCAAACGCACAATCTGGAATGCTGTTCTCATTGACCGGATAGGTTCCTGTTGCTTTGAATACAATTGTGGCGTTAAAATTAGTAGCTGGTCTCCCCCACGCTTTTCCTGGATCAACTCCGGTAGACGTGAGCTGTTATCAGACACTGCAAACGCACAATCTGGAATGCTGTTCTCATTGACCGGATAGGTTCCTGTTGCTTTGAATACAATTGTGGCGTTAAAATTAGTAGCTGGTCTCCCCCACGCTTTTCCTGGATCAACTCCGGTAGACGTGAGCTGTTATCAGACACTGCAAACGCACAATCTGGAATGCTGTTCTCATTGACCGGATAGGTTCCTGTTGCTTTGAATACACTTGTGGCGTTAAAATTAGTAGCTGGTCTCCCCCACGCTTTTCCTGGCAATGATCCAAATTGTAAGCGAGTAATTTTACGACCCTGATTAGCCATAAACCAGGAGTTACATTCTTCATTGTAAAATCCCTTCAAAGATTTAAGAAAATGTTCTATCAAGGGGTTGCAGATATTTGGTGGAATGCGGGAGAAGGCACAGCAGTAGAATATCATTATTTTTTGCAAATTCCAGCATTTCATAGTTGTTGCAGTGGGAAGTATGGCCATCTACTACCAAAAGCACTTTGAACGGCGGTTTTCGAGGGACAAAATGATCCCACAGCCATGTCATAAATATGGCACTATTGATATATGCAGATTATTTATTCATTATGACTTTGGAACCTGCTGGCATTCCATCTTCAAATTCGGATCTTTTTATTTACTCCTTTGAAGATGCACATGGGTGGCAGAAAATTTCCCTCCACATTGCAGCAGGCAATCACTGTTATTGTTTCACCTTTCTCTCCACTTGTTAATCGACACACCTCTTTGGAGCCCTTTGTGGACACCACTTTGCCCACCTTGTTGATCCCCTGAAGACCTGACTCATCTACATTAAATATATGGCCGGGTTTGTTAGCCAAGTCATATTCCAACATGGTGCTCTTCAGCAGGTTAAAATACTGATGCACAACATCCGTACTAAGCCCTTGGGCTCGTGCAATGGATAATTCTTCTGACTGCCTGATACTAAGTTCAGGATGTCGCAGCATAAAAGCTCTGAACCAGTCATAGCCTCCCCATCCTTTTCTGAATTTTCCATGTAGGCCTAACTTCTCACTAAAAGAATACGCTAGGATCCTGACATCCTTGCTGGTGGGTGCAAAACCACAACTTTCAAGCCTCAATGTGATTAACAAGGCGACTTTCATTCTCGTATCCTAGAATACGGTAAGGTCCAAGTCCAAGCTTCATCGTAGAATTTTTCGCAACTCTTCTACGAAGAATACGTGACGGTATTCCGTATTGTCTGCTAGCTTCATTTACAGCCATTTTCTTACCCCGAACGGCTGCTATGACCATAGTCAAGGATTCTTCACTCCATCTACCTCGATCAGAATCTACCTTTTTAATGTATTTTCCCATCTGAAAACAGCATAATGGGCATGCATTAATATTATTATTTATTAATCACCTATTCTATTTTTTCTAGAAATAATTACATCAATTATCTTCATACGGCCTAATAGGTCGCAATATATGCTGTATTCAAGCATGTTATTACAATTTTAGGACTGCAAACTAGTAATTCTGCGTGATACTCAATATAAAGATTCCCATAGTATTATAAAAATATAAATGAATGAAATTCATGTCAAAGTAGAGTGAGGCTTCTTTTCCCACTCGGTGGTGAGGCATCTTCCCTGACTTTGGTGCAAAGATGCTCCGGGCGATCACGTGACTCCCACGTGCATGGTCTGAGATTTCAACACAGAGACACAGTGTACTAAAGAGTGTTCTTCTAATACAACTATTAGTAATCACGCATTATTAATAGGCAGTCAGTTCGCGGTCAAATATAACTTCAGCAAAACTCTCGAGGTGAAAAAATGTATTCTTACTTTGCAAATAATACCAACGCGCTCTAAGAGAAAAAAGCGATGCGACCTTTACATTTACTGACTCACAATGAGCTCCGCTTCAACTGGAATGGCACAGTGGTGCCATCCTGTGTCACAGTTGGAAATCTTTAGATCTGGGGCATCTATAGCATTGGGGCATCTTTGCCCATTTTACCCTAAATAAAACGTTAAAATACTCAGCTTAACCTTAAACAAAGCTTTCTCTATGTTCTGCGAGCACGAAACCACACCACAGAACAAGCAGCCACACAGATACAAACTAAGCGAAGCCCGAAGGTCTCGTTATAGCCGTTGCTAGGAGTGTTATGATTGGTTTGTGGTTGCTAGGAGTAGGAGGAGCTAGATTGATAAATCTCCGTTTAAGCAATGTATAAGAAGCCACTTCCATCTCTTCCCCTTCCCGCAACCCCCTCAGAGAGCAGACATTTGGCCGAACACTGAGGTTAACCCTTCGTAGTAAACCTGGCGGCTCTTACAGCTACTATTTGTTTATTTCAACTTCTGTGGTCATGGGCAGCTACAGACGATAAGCGTAATTGAAACATATTTTTATATAAAACAATGCAAAAAAGGTACAGCTTTAATGTGCAAAATGCACCTGTTGTGTAGCGCAAACCTACAACCTCATGGAGGAACCGCCCCTGGAAAAAATGCTGATCTACCTGGCAAGAGACATATTGGTCGTGGATTTATTCATTAGCACGACACTGATCTGAAACATGCTTCTAAGTTGTGCAGAGGGTATGACAACAGAAAAGAGCAATGTGGGAAACTGGAAAATATAATTTGGCCAAGTCAATCACCTGATTTAAATCCCACTGAACCCTTATGGGACGAACTTGACAGGGAAGTGAGAAAATCGATGTCATCTAATGTTGAAGATCTGTAGAACAATTTACAGACGTGTTGGAATGCAATATCTGCAAAAACATTAAACAATCTTATCCTCAGAATGCCAAGAGTTTGTGCAACGGTTCTGATGGCAAAGAGTGGGTTCCTCGAAGAGGCTAAAATCTATACCACATTGTATTGTTCTTAATACCAGAGAGATAATATTAATTTTGTTGGTCTTTTTAATTTTTACGGCGCGTTTGTATAATGAGGTATTTAACCTTTTTTTTTCTTCATAGCTGTCGGAATCTTTTGACGGTTAGTTTATGTGTGCATGTATGTGTGAACAACGTAACTTAAATACTTCAATATTTAACTTATTTTCAAGGGCAACATTTTTCAAGGATGCCGCACGAAGCTTTTCAAGAAAACTGTCCACCTGCTATCTTTTATGTGGAACATTTCTCGATGTTTTTTTTTCTTTCAAAATTGCTCTTGATTACAATCTTATGTGTTTAATATGTTTTATGACAAATAAAACTGAGATATATCTTCAACCTTTTGGGAATGTCCTCAGAAGTTCTCTTCATTCTGAATGGCTATTACGTGAGTAAACCGTGAGAGAGAGAAAATCCTACCACACAAAAGTATGTATCTCGTTAAAAACACAATATAATACGTTCAGTACAATTTCTTTGTGGAATGAATTATTTCCGAGATATTCCTTGTTAATGGTCTGAGTTTTCAAATACTTTTATCAAATACGGATATCCGTTGGCCATGCAAAGAGAAGGGAATTCCCTCTCGACCAACTCTTAAAACATTTGACTATCGTCTTAAGTCTACTGCATTTCCACATTTCCCTTGCATCTGCAACAAAATTCCAATAAGATAGTTTCTGCAAATGTTTATCTTGATAAACATAAAGTAGATAGCGTTTGTAAGAATATTTTGCACCACAGTAGAGAAAACCATACGAGTCCAACACATCCGATTTTTTGTGAAGTGATACAGAATTCACAGTACAAATAGATGGAGTATTTTAAAACTAATTTAAAATATAATAATTAATATGCCTACAATGACAAAATATATATCAAATTAAAGAAGACTTCCTAATTGACAAGGCCATAAAAACTAAATATGCCAATTTTGGGCAAATGTTCGCCATTTTTCTTCCCCTTGACTTTCTGACCTTAATACCAGTGACATTGTTTTTCAGATATTTTTTAACAGGTCATTCGCGCAAACTGTCACCATTTGAACTACGTAGCTACAGCGTTGTGGACATATTCTCTTTAAAAGGTCTCGAACTGTCAATAAGTGATCCGTTGCACTGTGCTGTGAAGTAGCACCAGGAAATCTGAAAACGGGCGATAAGGCAACCAACTAGGGAAATACATTTCTGTCAAATTTCTTTAACAGGCTATAGAAATGGAAAGGTAACGAAAGAGATTTGAGAAAGATTTCAAACAGTTTACTTCATCGCGATTGCGCCAGTCTTCCGGATCTAACTAAATAAATCAACCAGCCACGATTATATAAACGTACCCTGGTCCTTCACACCTGTTACCACGGACTCCATAATCTCATCATTAATAGTCAACCGCAGGGTGCCGAGGAGGCGACCGCAGATCGGATCTATGTAGATTCATCGTACTGGAAGTCAAAGTTTATCTCAGGGATGTCCCGTATGTAATATGGTAGCAAAACGTAGCATGCTACAGGGAACATAGCCTTATTTAAATTACCGATAAACAAATATGGGTAATGCCACCTTTAACTAAAATCTCTACATATATAGGTAGAGAAATTACCAAACAACCTATTTACAAAAGATGTACTATTTCGGTTTACTAATAGAACCTTGCGGGACTATCAGTTAATATCGTTATTAGGTTACAATTATAAATATACGAGTGTAATAGGTTCGTTGGTAGGTATAATTAATAAAGAAAGAAAATCGCCCGACTTCTCATTAGATCATGGCCTTAGGCACATTTTTAATCCTTGTGTCTGCATACATGTCAGCTTATGCCAGGCAAATGGCCTTAGTTTGTAGTCTCCTTCCTGTAGCATCTGTTTGACTAACCTGCTGAAAAGTAGCGCAGAGTCTGCCTAGTCGCTTGCCTGTATAATGTATTTTATTCCCATTAATCTCAAAGCAGTGGTGAAACTATGCGACGTGTAACTAAAGCATTCAGTTCACTCTTACTTGGAACCTCCAAAAGATCCAAAAGAAATTGTCTGGTGTATAGGATTTGAAACCTTCACCATCTGAGTGCGAGCATTAGACTTTATCCAACTGGCACGAAGTATTAGGGAATTGCTCTATCATCCAAGACCGATATTCTAAACATTCATCTCCAGGTGTCACAACTGCACACAAATACATAAAATTCGCTTAAATTCTACGTCCTCTGGTGCTGTAAAACTCCTGTACCCATATCTGAGATGCACACTAAGATACAATATATTGGGCCCTGTAGGAGATTAAAATATAAGAGAGCCTAGTTTTAATGAGTGCACTTCTACAAAAAAAAAAAAAAAAAAAAAAAAAGCCAATTAACAATACAATTTAAAAAAAGCTCTGCTGCGCGGGCCAAGACCTATCTTCCGAACGCTGCCCATAACGGGCATCATGAATGGGGTGCAGTACAGAAGGATGGGCCGAATTTAGCGCCCCAAGTTCCTCACGGTCGATCAATACGCTCTTCGCAACCTGGAACCGCTACTTTTACCTCAACTAGCTCCTCAATTCACCAGCCCCCGGAGTCTGAGTGAACTCCGGACCATGTTTCTCAGTGGGAAAAGTTCCCCGAGCCTATATTCGGAATCGAATAAGAGTCTCCCATTTGACAAATACAACTAACCTGCCCAATAACTCGATGTTTCAGGAAGAGTTGTCGGCTATGAATGCCAACCAGTAAATCAAATATCACCAGATTCTAGTGATTTATCCCACAACGGTGGAAGCATAAATTTAAGGTTTACTGTACTAACCTTCGGTAAAATATAAGCAGTAGAAGTTAAGGCACTAGAGCTCTTTTTACATATCAAAACTACTTTTGTATCTTAAATGAATTTATTACAGCTTTATTTCCAATTTTCATCTATCGGTAATCACATAGATACTGATATCACCAATAAAACTGCATCTGTACTTAAACCTTGCGAGAATTGAGTGTAAATGGAGCAAAATGATCGCTAAATCTATATCTGCAATTTCTACACCACTAAAACGCAGGAACTGTTGCTCTCGAGAAGGGACGGGAAAGCGTTGATTAAGTTAAAGGACCAGCAACCAACAACGTTTATACTAGTTTACTATGAATCTTCGCATATTAACAAGGAAGTCCACATATCCACATTAGTAAAATTGCTAAAAATATATGCTTTATCTTTCAGTACGTTGCTGTGTTTAAATTCAAATGGACAGCCTTTATTTCTCTTCTAAAATTGAAAAAAAAAAAAAACTTAATCTTAAAAATTTACATAGCACGAAGGTGTCGTTGAAGGTGAACCCTGCTCCATGGAGCAGGGGCCTTCGACACTGTCCCTTACTGGCATTGTGTACGTATTAAGTCATCGGGCGGTGGGTAGATGGTTGGTTTTTGTTCTGATGTTTTTTTTTGTGTTTGATAAGAAAGAGAAGAGATAGAAAGATAGAAATGGTATATGATAGGGATGTTAAGATTTATGGTAAGCCGGGGGTGGTTCTTGGGTGTTTGTAGGTAGTCCCGGGGTCTATATCATATTCACCGAGACCCCTGATAAAATGCTTGAAACTGGATGGTAGGTTAGAATAGAACTTGTGTGAAAGATTTAAGATGTAGTTGGTGAGAGTGGGAAATGAGAGGTCATTTTGCATGTTGATGTTGGGGTATATACCAATCAGCACCTCTAGCAATTCTGAGAAAACTGTTTTGCAGGACCAGGAGTTTGTTTAAGTGTGAGGGTGCTGCAGCACCCCAGACTTGACATGCATAAGTAATAGCCGGTCTCAATATTTGTTGGTATATGAGAATCTTATTCCTGAGAGTCATAGGTGACTTTTTGTTGTAAAGCGGGTATAGCACACCCATACGTTTTGTGACTTTCGAGGCAACGGATAGAGTGTGTGCCTTCCACGTGAGACGCATGTCGAGTTGGACTCCAAGATATTGGGCCTGATTGCTCCAGGGAATGTCTTCTCCTGCTAGGTGAAGTTCGGGAAACGTCTTGGATTTGGCGACGGGTGAAGATAACTGCCTGTGACTTTGTGGCGTTTATGCGTAGAGGCCATGTGAGGAACCAGGCGGATATCATGTCAGCATAGCGCTGAAGACGTTCTACGGCCGTGAAGTGTCGACAAGAGGCCGTGGTGATTGCGGTGTCATCAGCAAACAGGTAGACGTTGCAGCTCCAGATAGTAGGAAGGGTGTTGATGAAAGTTAAGAAAAGCAGTGGGCCAAGTACACTACCTTGGGGCACCCCTGCGTTGATAATATATGGTTGGGAAGTAATGTCATCTCTGACAACGAAAACGGTGCGATGAGTTAGGTAATGATTGACAATATGAATTATGTAGGGAGGAAAGTTGTATCTGATCAGTCGGTAAAGAAGGCCTTCTTGCCAAACGGAGTCAAAGGCCTTTGAAATGTCCTAGAGCTGCAACATACTGTCGGTTATTGAAGGCTCGGGTTACCTCGTCAACCAGACGTAGAATTTGGTGTGATGTGAAGTGGCACCGGCGAAAACCAAATTGCTCTGGGGAAAGGATGTTTAGCTCATCTAGGAAATTTTGAAGGCGATGTTGGAGCACCTTCTCAAATAGTTTACTAATAGCTGGTAGCAAACTAATGGGACGATGGTTTGTGATTTGTTTAGAACCCTTGCCAGGTTTGGGGATGGTAATGATCTTTGCATGTTTCCATTTTGCAGGAAAATATGAGAGAAGCAGCAGGCTATTGAACAGATGAACTATCATGGCTATCCAGTTCTGCGGGAGTGCCTTAAAAGCAGCGTATGGTATGGAGTCACAACCAGCCGCTTTGTAGGGTCGTACTGAAGCAATTATTCCACTAACCTCAGCGGTGTTGGTGAGCAGCACCTCTTCTGTGTTATAGGGAGAGGCAAGAAAGTGCTGGACCACTCCTTCAATTTCAGCGACCTGCTCATTATCAGGGGATTCTTCTGGATGGAAAGTAGCAGCCAAATGTTCGGTTAGGAGTTCGACCTTTTCTCTGGAGGATCGTGCTACTCGATATCGATCGGTAAGTGGCGGGTGTGAGGTGGGTATGCGAAGCAGCGCTTAGACATTCTCCAGAGAGAACAATCAGTGGTGTAGAGAATACACAATTTTCTCTCCCATTCTCCACTGAAGCGATCTGAAAGTTCCAACTTCACTGCTGCTTGGAGGCGGTTCCATTCTCTCTTGTCTTGTGGTTGACGCATGTTCTGGAATTTTCGCCGTGCTCTGTTCTTGGCTGCGATGAGATGGCGCAAGTGTTGTGAGAGGGGTTTGAGGGGACTATATGGAGTTTTGCGGGCAGGAGATGCTTCACGCATGGCTGCAGCCATGTTAGTAGTGATGTAGTTTTCAAGATCGTCGGCTGCCGCAAGTGTTGTGCATTGATGAATATTGGCGGGTTTTTCAGTCATGATTTTAGAGAATTTACTCCAATTTGTTACTCTGGGGTTGGCGTGGGAAGGTACGCATTTAGGTGTTAGTTTTGCCTCATACAATAGAAGAATGGGAACATGATCACAGGAAAGTTCAGGAAGAGTGAATATAGTTGGGTGACTGCGTACTGTCGTCATGTGTTATGGTGGGAGAGGTAGGAGCAACCACAAGAAGATGTTTTCGCTCGATGTATCGCTCCAGCAGGGGTCCACAACTGTTGGTGATGGTGGAGTTCCATAGTGTGCTCTTTGCATTATAGTTACCCATAGCTACAGTGGGAGAACCAGTGAATATGAAGTCCAGGTCTCGGTGAGAGATCGCTCTACTCGGTGGGATGTACACCCAGTAAATGTCGAGAGGTCCCTTGTCAGTTGCAACTTGGATTCCTGTTCCTTCTAGACCATTAACAGTTGGCAGGTGAAGGCGATGATGGGGGATATTCCTTTGTATGTATACTGCAGTCCCATCATAACTATCCGGACGACCAGTCCGGTGGCAAATCATTCCTGGTATGGTGGCCTTATAACGCGGAGCTAGATGTGTCTCCTGTACATGGAAGATGTCGATGTTGTTCACAGCATTGAAAAGTATGGCCTCACGTAATTTATGCCGCAATCCATTTGCATTCCAGGAACAAATGCGTAGACTGGTGAGGCTGTTTAAGATGTTAGTGGTGTCCGCCATTGTTTCCCATGAAGATAAAGACGGTGTGTACCAAAATTGTTTGTGGTGGTATTGTTGGGATGCGGATAGCCAGGGCATCAGCTACTACAGCTGCAAAGTCAGCCTGCAGGGATAGAGGGATCCTGGACATACGGCTCAGAAATTGCTCATCAGGGATGGATGGCTTAGGATGCTGTGGTAGGGAGTGGCTTGTTGTGGGGCGAGTCAATAGCCGTTGTTGCACAGGCGTTCTGGATTCGCCATTTGTTCCTGTTGGGCGCGCAGGCTTGTTGGTTGGTACAGGTACAGACGGAGCCTTTTCAGGTATTGGCCTGTTTGTATGTGAGCGCTGGGATTGTGTTCGCAGCTAAGATGGAGCTGCTTCTATTTGTAGTTGGTGAGGAGCTTATAACGCAGATTCAGGTGTCCGTTGAGGAGGATCCTGATGTGTAGTAGAAGCAGTAAGCGCAGCAGCGTAATTTTTATACTGCGGTCTTGTTGGAGGGAGTCCAGGGTAGCGAGTAACCTTGAATGCTTCCTTGGGGATACCTTGCGGGTTTGATACTTTTGGAGCAGCATCGAAGCGCGTGCGTCGCCCATTTTTATGCAATTCCATTTCTATTCTGGCTTCCTGCCAGACAAGGCACTTTGAGTAACGGCAGGAGTGCTCTCCTGCACAGTTACAAGTTGCGCAGCAAGTTGGTTTAGAACCAGGAACACCTAATACTTTGCAGTCGGGCCGTTAGTTTCCTGATTCACCACAGTATGAACACACTGGTTCCAGTCGACAGCCCGCCGCACTATGTGTGAAGTTCTGGCAGTTCGTGCATTGCAGTGGACGTGCTGGTGGCATGTAAGGTTCAACCCTTATTATGGCATCGAACATTTCGGTTTCCTTGTAGATTTCACTGGATCGGGACTCCTTCCGCAGAGCTACTCTGAAGTGCCGTAGTTTTTGTTGATTCAATGAGCGAGTTGAACGAAGTGGTCCAACGCGCTCGACTGGAAATTGAAGTTTTAGAAGAAGCTTCTGTACGTCAGTTTCTATGACGTACATGGGTACGTCTTTCAAGGTTACGTACATTAATTTCTCGTCAGGCAGCAGGGTGGTGAGAAACTGCACCTTGCATTCAGTCAAAAATTTTCTTAATAACCTGTGGTCAGCAGGTGTGGCAGGTAGGAAAGCGATGGAGCCACTCATTTTTTATTGTGAATTTAGTTTCCGGGTGGCCTTCATGTAGTGCTTTTGTAAGGTCGCGGTCTTGTCCCAGATCTCGTAGAAATAGGGGAGTGGTCTTATTTGATTTATTTGCTCCTTGAGCGCTAGTGTTGGGTGAGGTTTGGTTGAGGGTAGGTGGCGCAGATTCAGCTGCTTGATCCTCTTACATGCTCTCAGCGGGTGGAGGAAGTGTGGAACATTTGGGTCTCTTTTGGTTTATCACTGGAAATGATGGAAAATCTTCATCAGTGTTAGTTTCTGCAAGAGCAGCAAAACTGTTTGATGTCTTGGGTGGTGGTGTCTTTGAGTTGCTTTTAGAATCCTTGACAGCTCTTTTCAGTGCAGGGGTTTGCCAGGAGTCCATTTGGTGTTTGTCATGTTCCATTAGGTAGGTGGCAACTGTGTCGATTCTCTGTCTATGGTAAGAGTAAAGGCAGCAATGGTAAGGCAGATCTCCGAGGTAGGGACGAGAACATTTCTGCATCTGCCTGGTTTAAGTACTTTGTCCTTGCTTGCCTTTCCATTCTTAGTATCCGTATGTCGCCACGGGTTAACGGATAATTAGGCTGTACTATCAAAGCTTTACCCAAGAAGCTTAACATAACGCCCCCAACCAAATAATAATCATCAGGATTAAGTTCCGATGAGGTGGCTGGGGTTGCATATACATCTACTGCCAGAGGTGTGGAGTTGGCTGTGCACATTGCGGTGTTAGAGCAATTTGGACTAGTCAAAGAAGCGTGACCCTTACTGGTGATATGTGCCTTCATGTTAGCTGTGGTTGGTGCTTTGTTGTTAGACATGATTGACCAATTAGAAAGGGTAATGCAATGACCAATCAGGTGTGAGTATGAAAATGTGATCAAAAAGGGGTACGATGACCCCTTTTTGTCTGATGTATATGATTGAAAAGAGGAAAGAAGAAGAAGAAGATTTGACAGAACAAGTCTAGGGCGCTAAAAAGCCCGAACAGTAGCGCAATAACCCTTAAAGGGCGCCTAAAAGCCAGTCACAAGGACTGTTGGCTACGGTCTTACTGTTCTACCCAGTCACATTGTTGAGTTTGAAGCGCTACCTGGCTCGGGCCCCTTCTTCTCGCCTCCAAGAGGCTAGTCGGGCTCTTCGCTTCTTCTACGATGCAGGCAGAACGATGCTCGATACTCAAAAGGTGTGTGAGTAAAATTTCCGAGTGAGTGATGCTTTATCTTTCAGTACGTCGCTGTACTTAAATTCAAATGGACAGCCCCCACTACTTCCACAGCAAGTATCGATTCTGTCCATTTTATTCTAAAGTATTCATAATAACTGCAATTTAAACTACTATTTTTAAACCAGAGATAGGATTTAACATACATGCAAAAGACTTGTATGCTTTTCTTTTACAATATTTAAAACACATTGAAATTTTGTTTCATAAAATGCACTGAGAGCTTAAGCGTCAACTCTGTGTTGCAATGGGTACCCAGTTTGCAAACAGCAACGCAACCGATGTAGTGAGGCGAACTAGGTACGAGTTTGGGGCTTTGAATTTGGAGGGACAAAATTTAAATCATTTATTAATTTTTATGAGCATAACAGACGTAAAGAGAATTGGGTGTACATGGAGAAAAGGTATCGCTAAATGTATGAATATCTGCAATTTCTGTACCACAAACAGGCAAGAACTGTTGCTCTTAAGCAGGGCCGGGAAATCGTTGAAGAACTTCTCAAGAGAAAAATATTCGAGTGAGATATGTTTTATCCTTCCGTACGTTGCTGTATTTAAATTCAAATGGACAGCCCCCACTTCCATAGCAAGTATCGATTCTGTCCATTTTATTCTAAAGTATTCATAATACCTACAATTTATACTGTTTTTTTTAAACCAGAGACGGAATTTAAACATACACGTAAAAGACTTGTATGCATTTCTTTTAAAATTTTTAAAACATATTGAAAGTTTGTTTCATAAAATGATATAAGAGCTTAGCGCCATCTCTGTGTTAGAATGGGTAAACAATTACCCACCTTGCAAACAGCAGCGCCACCGATGTAGTGAGGCGAACTAGGTACGAGTTTCGGGCTTTGAATTTGGAGGGACAAAATTTAAATCATTTATTAATTCTTATGAGCATAACAGGCGTAAAGAAAATTGGGTGTAAATGGAGAAAAAGTATCGCTAAATGTATGAATATCTGTACCACAAACAGGCAGGAACTGTTGCTCTCAAGCAGGACCGGCAAATCGTTGATTAGCTTAAAGGACCAGCAACCAGCAACGTATATACCATTTTAATGTATTCTGTGACGAATAATCGCACAGTAACAAGGAAGTCATTACAACCTAGACAAATTGACAGAATGAAGGGCCAATGAACGCTAGTTGTGCAAACTCCGAAGGCAGGTATGCACGAAGGATTCACTTGACCTCGAACACTCAGAACCACTCGAAGAGAAGCTCAGAACATAAAAGGACAATTAAAAAAAACTACATCTGTGACACATTCTAATAATCACCTTTTAAAAGTCTTAAGAGAGCAACTCCAGCAACTTAAAGAAGCAATGGGCCACAAAAACATAACTTTGAATCAACAGTTTGAGGAAACCTATGATTAAAGTAACTACGAATCTTTAACTATTTTTTTCTACTAAGCTGCTCTTCAATCTTCCAAGTTTAAGTGAGGTGATCAAAACAAAGTGAACTACACAAACATCTCAATCAAGTCATATTTTCACATTTAATATCACTTTCCTATTCAAAGCACTCCACTATAAAAATCAGAATAATTGTTTTTATTAATGTGCCAATGTCAAGCGCCTTGCTGCATAGATTTACAAAGGATTGTAGTTTGGTTCTACTATAATGCACCCCGTTCTAAGAAACGCACATCTGCATTACTCTGCACAACACGAGCATAACATGCTCTGTCGATACATATAACTGCTCAGGCTCATTGAATTTATAGAGTTATATTTCCAAATAACAGCGAGAAGCTGGTACATTCAAATAAATAGTAGAGCCATTACTATACGTTAGTAATTACATGCACAAAAGATGGAAACTACTTTCTATACTTAGGCTGAGAGTTGCAGTCAGGGGCCAATGGCAGCGGCAAGAACGTGGCGGCTTGTGACGCTATAACACTTGCTTGGGGCTCTAATGTTGAAGTCCCACACCTGTAACACTACCAGGTCAATAGAAAAGAGATGTTCTGTAGAAAAAAGATCTTTCAAGCATCCTAAATGCCTCAAGTTGAGGTTTAGCGACACTGTTGTTGGGAAATGTTACAGTACAATCACGGTATTTAGACATGTGTTTTTTCTTTTGTTCTTTGCGGTAGCAAAACTTCATATCTTCCATGAAGAACATACTATTTTGCTCGTCTTTTTCCATCTAACTGCAACACAAATTTGGCAGCCTCTTCATATGGAGCATATTGTCAATCTGCAATGTCATGTTAACTAGTTATGTTAACTAGTTTTATCTATAGATTTTCTACATCAGATCACCCACCCACCCACTCACTCGCTCGCTCACTCACTCACTCACTCTCTTCTATCATTCGCAGTTCCAGACTTTGGGGAGGATGAGGACTAATCTTGGCTAGAGAAAATTTCCCATCACCAGATGCGAATCCAACCGAGGCTACGGGGCTACTAAGGTTTAATTATTTCTATCGTAAGAAATGAATTAGCAATCATTAAAAAACTTGTATCAATTTGTAGAACCGCTGCCAAATTATAGAACTGTTCCTCTAGAGAGGATTAATCATGAAAATATTGCAGTTACTAGTCCTATACCAATTCTTAATCATTCTTTGTACAGCTCGAATTTTTTTCTGAAATTGTAAGCATTAAGTTGAGTACATTATTCGGAGCGATACAAACACTTTCATTTCTCCCCTAGCATTCTCGTTCAATAATACACTTACAATAACTAAGAGGCAACTTAGTTGTAATCGATTTAAAATGAATTTTTAATCATGAAATTTGCAGTGACAAGAAATTTGTTATAAAACGACTCAAAGATTATATATATATATATATATATATATATATATATATATATATATATATATATATATATATATATGTGTGTGTGTGTGTGTGTGCGTGCGTGTGTGTTTCAAAAAACGTTCTCTAGCCACTGTCGTTTACTTTTATGCAATTCTACAAACTATTGTTAGTAAAACTTATTTTCCTATTAGTATTAATCCAGATAAAATTTGCAAAAATAGTTTTATTTTACGTTTCTCGGCAGAGAGGCGGAATAGAGGACATTGAATAGAGAAAGAACTAAACAATCCCATGTTTCGCATCCACATGACTTCCTGTACTATTTCAAAACCTGTTCATACAAACGCTTATTTTCCTATTTACGTCTTTCTATATATTACAAATTTACACATTGTGATCTAAGTATAAGCAAAATATAGTAAACTAAAGCGACAGTTAAACCTTTTAAAGTCAGGTCGCCATGTGTTGCCTTTGGAATTCCATTCCCTTTGCACTACAACGAGAAAAAAAAAATATAAATATCGATTTCCAACTGGGGGAAAAAGGTATTGCATCCCTTTAAGAAAAGTACAAGCATATGAAAATTTAAACCAATAACCAAAATTGGTTAACTTCATAAAACTAAAGGAAAAAAGCAATTTTACTTTAACGTGAATTACAACTAATTTGTGTAGTGAATGTTTATCTCTTATGGTTTATCAATTTGGGAAAAGCCATTCAGAGTAAAGAGAATTTACGGAATATTCCCAGAAAGTTCCAAGATACGCTTTTCATTTGACATGAGCATTTCTCAAATACATGGTATTTTAATCAAAATAATTGAGGGCCATTGTAGAGGAAATAAACGATTTCGACAAATATTTCAGGAAGGGCAGTTTCTAGAAATTCTTTCTATTTTTAATGTATTTATTTAGATTAGAGATAGCCTAAGGTATATTTCAGGAGACATCTCGGTAACTAATTACTTCCTCTACTTACTATAGGTAAGCACAGAATCAAATAAAAATTAGCTGTCAGTGTTTATTACTAAGATTAAAAAACGAGCACAGAATATCAATTAAAATAATAACGAAGCAATATATACGCTAAGTGGTTGGACTGTGATGCCAATTATTTATGTCGTAAGATGTTCTGTATACTATATAAGGGAACAAACCTCTGACGCATATTGCTCTGGCGCTGCAGAGTTCTGGTTTTGATGACTGGAACTTGCAGCTGTAGTGGTCATTGAGTTTTTGGATATTTACTTCCTATTCCATATGGATTCCCTTGTATGGATTTCAGGGTAGATATCAGCATGAGGAATTGTGCACTTCATTGTAAGCATGTTTTCGTGGGGCTCGGAGTGTCCTACATTGTGTTCCTGGTCAGAGGATTTCCTGGATGTGTTTGAAGATGTTTAATTCAATAGATAGCTAAAACATTTCAAACTATTACAGTTTTTGGTCACATACGGTCGGAACTGACCAATACGTCTATTTCATTCACTTTACCTAATGTGTTTATAAAAATATGTGACGTAACTGTTTTCTAGAAAACAACTTTGAAGGGAGGCATAAAAATTTAAGATTAACATTTTTTATTCCAACTTGTTCTGATCAATAATAATTATAATTATTTTCGCTTTGAATGCCCATTAAAATATCCAAGTGTGAAATAAAGAATTACAGTCTCTTAATAGCAAAGGCCAACATCTTGGATTTCATCAAAACAGAACTGTTTTTTTTATATACACAAATAGGTTGAATAAGTTAACTACCTTTAACCTAATTAAAATCTTTTAAAAACGAAACTCGTAAACCTATAGTAAATAGTTCCTTAGTTTTTAGTGCTGCTAACATTGCCGCGACACTTACTTTCTCTGCCTCCTTAAAGCTGCACTGCGCATTTCTAGGGCAATGCTACAGCTGACGTGAAGCAATATTTACGTTCTATAAATTTGTTCCAGATATGCAAAGCAAAACAATAGATCGGAAATTTGTGATTGTCAACAGTAAGGACGGTACATTTAAATGGGAAGGTCCGCCTCGGTAGCGTAGATGGTAGCGTATCTGCCTCACGTTCAAGAGTTCCCGAGTTCGAATCTCGGTCAGGGCGAGTTACCTGGATGAGGTTTTCTCCGGGGGGCTTTCCTTGTCCTTTCCCTTTTTCCCTTTTTTTTTGTCTTGAGTTCATTTATAACATTTTACAGTGTTATATTGCAACAGTGCACAGTGCTAAGGAACCTACTCTTTACAGCCGCGATGTCATATTGCTAAAAGAGCAGCCGATTTGAAATATACATAAATTAAATAAATAAAAATAGTAAACAGTGTAAATTAACACATTTTCAGAATTAAGTGGTGAACTGCAATGACTTTAATACAACCGGGCACAGTTAAAGCTTTAGACCTGGCATTTATTGGCTTGTGGTGGAGCGTCCGTCCCTCCCTCTGAGCCATAGATGCGGGTTGAGTCCTGGCTCCGGTTAAGTGGTCCGGATTGAGCTTTTCTCATTCCACAAGTAAATATTAACAGGCAGCTTTAGTTTCCCGAGCTCATTTATGTGTTTATATCATTACTTGGCGCGAGCTGCTGTTAAAATATCCTTCATAACAAAAAACTACAGTAAAAAGATTTGCTTAGTAAGCCACTTTCTCTTAGTGACTTAGAGAAAGCAATACACCGCAATTCTTAGTCACTACTGCAACATATCCTTGCCAAATGAACCTGCAATCGTCAAAATTCCTGTAATACCTCTGAGGATATTCTGCACGGTTCAGGACCAAAAGTCAGGTTTCAGCAAGTTTATTTATCGAACATGCCCTCCAAGCACAAAGTATGTTATACTTTACTGATAACAGCGGTATGAAAGTCTATCATCATATTATTTTTAACTGTATTATGAATCTTTCTGCTGACGGAAGAAGTTGAGCACGGAATCTTTCCGAAAGGAAAGCAATGAATGCGATGGAGCACCTGTAAAAATTGCTTTCTTTAGCTACAGAGTTTCTGAGCCAGAACGGTGAACTTACAGATTACTAGAACCAACTGGAAAGAATAAATTAACCTCCAAGGTTAAGCAACAGAGAAAGTTGAACGCTGCTGATTTACAACATAATTTTCAAGTCATCTACCTGGCTTAGTTTGTGCAATAATTAACTTAGTATTATAGACATATCCTCGATTTTGTTTTTAATATGCACATTGTAAAGATCCCTCCTTACTATTTAATTTCCTTTTTTAGTACTTAAGAATTAGTTGTGACAAAAACCAGAGCATACAAATATTTCCTGTTACCTTTAAGAGTATCCTGTATCTAGCATGTTTTAGTGTATCCAAACGTAGTCTATTTAACTATTGACAAACCCTACGAGCAATTACACAGTGGGTTTCATTAATTTGTAATAAGAAAAGTCATGTATGTTAAAAGCTAACTTTCTCCATTTTATTACACATATATATTTCACTCATTCGGCATTCTGTTTCAAACGATACAGCACCAACTATCACTACAACTCGGTATTCAGATCATCAAAAAAGACCGTCTCACCAAAACACAGAGGTTTCCTTCACCTCTTTCACTAGACATTATCGATTATGTTCATATCTTAAAGAACAAATTCTTACAAAATAATTCTTCTATATCCAGTCCATGTTAATCCAGAAAAATGCCTCAAGAAATCCTTTCCCAAGACCAGTTCATATGAAATCTAACGATAGCTTTCAAATAAAACTCCAGGTACAACGTTAAATTTCAAAAGCAAAATACTTATAGACTTAAATAATTAGGAAGATTCTGAAGACCTAAGGGTTATTAGATGAAGAATATACACGCCCTACATGCTTAAAAATACTGGGTATAAATACAAATGTTGGTATTGTTGCGCTGCTCAATAGGTTACCATGGTTTTATGTTAACTAAGATAAAGCCAGGGTAATCATTTGAATAGTGGGACTATACCTACCTTATTTTAGTTTTTAAGTTATGTTCTTTCTCTCCCTGTTTCTCACAGATGCACACATTTCTAAATACTATTTATTAGGCCCAGGCGTTCTCAAAACTGCATCTCCTTTTAAATCTCTATATACATATAAACTGTCGGCGCGAAATAAATACTTCCTCTATGATAATTAAGAGGCTGAGAAAGTAAAAATACAATTTTTGGAGTATTAAGTGTTTATATGCTTTCAATATATAGTATTTTGAGGGCATCAGGTGTGATTTTGGAATTCTGTTGGAATTCCATTAATAACGATGGGAACAACAGGGGCTGTTGGCTATCAGTTTCTCGCCACAGAATTCCTTTTTGCCCAAACCCTTCATAATTCATCAGACCACACGCCACCATTTCCCTTCCTTTTCTCTTCCCATTTCATTTCCATAGTGAATAGTTTGTGGCTTACAGGGGTGTCACATTTCTATAGCGTAGATATCACCTCCAGTGTTGCCTGCAGTTATAACGGTTAAGTTCTTTGGACATAAATATTAATGATTTTGTAACAAAACTGCACATCATACAAAAAATATTGCATTCCATACACAATTCCACATCACGTTTTCGCCTGGGAATACATCCTCCGAAAGCTCCTAATTCCCTATATTTAGAGTATGTTAATTGGAAATCGTTTATATGCCCGCCTCGGTAGCGTGGTGGTAGCATGTCTGCCTCACGTTCAAGAGGTCCCGAGTTCGAATCTCGGTCAGGGTGAGTTACTTGGATGAGGTTTTTTCCGGGGTTTTCCCTTATCCTTAAAGACGAATGTTGGGAAACTCTAAGCTCTATGGACCCTGGGCTCATTTGAACATTATTTCACCCATTTCATTCATTGTCCGATATGACTTAACGTTGGAGGATGTAAATTACAAAAAAAAAAAAAAAAAAAAAAAAAAAAAAAAAAAAAATCGTATATCAGACACTAGATAAGAATAAAAAAGTTAATAAAAATTATGTTGGGTCATCTACATCATTCCTACAACTCTGTGTGTTATCAAATTTTTATCCCGCAAATAAATCTGAAAAAAAAAACAAGAATTCTGCACTTAAGTAAGATTTACACTGTTTTCAAAAATGAAAGATACATGACAAAAAATAAATTTCGAACGAGTTATTGTATACTAGCTTTTCGACTTAAGTGAATAAAATAAATGCTTAAGAAAAAAAAAAATCACGTCTGCTTTCCAAAAGCAGTAGTAACCAAACCACATTAGCAAACCTGTGACCAATCAGTCAAGCCTGGTAGGTAGGTAGGTAGGTAGGTAGGTAGGTAGGTAGGTAGGTAGGTAGGTAGGTAGGTAGGTACTATTAACCATGTGAAAAAACTGAAGTTAACATGGCTGGTTGTTCCGAAAAATAAATATTTAAACGCTGCATGAATTAAACTGAAGTAACTGTTAACAAATAAAGTGAAATAAAGATGGCACGATTTAAATGGCAAAATTCAACTATCAAATATGATTATACCGTTTGTTTGCAATATTAAATATGCATAGCAATAATTAGAGGGTAATTTATTAACACCTAGTTAATAACCCCAAATTGTACGTATTTCAAGTTCCCCACAGGTGATAGCATGAGCGGATAAAAAAACACTGTTGTCGATTACAATTCTTTGCAGAACCTCAATATGAAATGGCTGCCTCTACTCCAACTTCTCAATCCAGTTATTTCAAGTTCCAATCTGGATGATACTTTTTCTTGAATTAGGATTATCTCATATCTTCCGTAGAGTGGAAAAGAGCATAAATCACCTTGGGGTTCAAATTAGAGCTAGACCAGTTTAAACAGGTACACGTAGTATACACTTGATTGCCAAAAGACTTTCGATAAAGTTGACCATGACTCCTTACCTTCTAAGTTATCTAAATTAGGTTTTGCTTTTCCGTTAATGAAAATATTGGGATCATATTTAAAAGACAGATCTCAGGTAGAATATTATAATAATTGTATGTCTTACCAATTTAATGTCAAGAGATTCCTCAAGATACAAACTAGGACCGTTATTTTTATCTTTATAAATACTCTACTTAACTCTGCAACCTCAAATATCTCTGAAATGAAACAAAATATGAAAATTCCAATTGGCCAGGAATGTACCTATGTCAGGGGCTCAACAATGAGAAGGTATGCACAATCCATAAAAGTAAACAAATAACACTTCCAACACCAAGTTGCGTTTGTTTTAATGGGATATGTATGCTTATTCTAGCAAAATGAAAACTAGAGCTACAATTAGTGATAACACACGTGGTTTCACGTTTCTGTGGCTGTTAGAAGATGGCAATGGCGCCACCGTTTCTCACGTAATGCAACGTATGTACTACTGTAAACAAACCGATACCAGCTCGGCACGTTCTAGCTTCAGTGTACTATTATAGTCTCTTGATCTGGTCTGCTGTCAAACTGTAACGTAATGCGCGTACGTTTCGGATATTGCTTTCCATATTGGCACATTAAACCGTGTTTTTGTGTGGCGTGTAACAGTTGTCATCTAGCCGATACGCTGGCCTTTAGTAACGAAGAAAACCTGGATATTATTTTAACTTACGGCAAATGTTGCAGAAATGCAACTGCAGCTGTGGCATTGTACGCAGACCGCTACCCAGATCGACAGCGTCCTTTGCCTCACACCATTGCCAACATCTGCACGAAACTCAGGGAAACAGGAAGCTGAGCTCCCACAAAGCGACAACGTACAACAGCGACTGGCACTACAGTTGTAGAAACGAAATTGCTGTTATGGCTGCTTTAGCGCACAATCCTGAGGCGAGTGTCCGACAGATTGCAGGAGGTTCTGGAATAAACGGCAGTAGTGTGAAAAGAATTTTACAAAGGCATCGGTTTCATCCGTTCCGCATCTCACGGCACCAGGAACTGTACGGGAGTGACTTTGAATTCCGCATTGTATTCTGTCGTTTTGCACTTCTGCAGTTGCCAGGTAATTCAGCATTCCTAAGTAATATATTGTTTACGGACAACGCTTCATTTACAAATCATGGTCATGTGAATCGGTGGATCATGCACTACTGGTCAGTGCAAAATCCCCACTGTACCCGCCAAGTTGCTCATCAATGAAAGTGGAGTGTTAATGGTGCGGTATCATTGGTAACTGTATTTTAGGTCCGTATTTTTATCAGGGAACATTAAGCGGACAGCGATATACATCATTTGTGCAACACACTCTACCCTTCCTCATGGAGAATATGGGATTGGAAACGCGTCTATCAATGTGGCTCCAGAATGATGGATGCCCCGCACATTATGTACAAGATTCCATAGACGTTGTGGATGCGAAGTTTTCAAATAGGGGGATAGGAACAGGAAGGTCCTGTGTGATGGCCCGCTCGGTCCCCAGACTTTACGTTAGACTTTTTTCTTTGGAGCACAGTGAAAGATAGCATGTGTCAAGAACCGCCAACGACAGTAGAGAATATGCAACATCGTATTACTGCGGCGTGTGCGGCAAAATCTCTAGAAACACTGCAATTCGTGCAACTCTCTTTTGTTACTACATTCCAAATGTGTATTGATGCAAACGCAGGGGACTTCGAACTTCTGGTGAAGTGACACGGTTTCATCGGACAAGACGCTGATTTGTAGATGCATTTTCCGAGCTGGATGTAATGCGCAACAATGAAGCTTTCGACGGCTATAGGCCACTAGTAAATGTGTTTAGAAAAGCGGAACCAGGTGTATCACTATGCATTGCATTATATGGGTGCATTATAAGTTGGTGATTGGCGTTTTGCCTCCACGTGCTGTTCAGCTGCGAAAACAAGGAGAGGAGATAAACACGTCACTGACACGTCATTGCCGTCACCTAGCAACCAGAAATCCACCAATCAAAAGTAAACTGTTGCCATAGCAACCCGAGCCGCTTATCCTATGTTGCCAACTCTATCGCACTACATCACGTGCTTTATGCATGACGCTATTCTATCGGCATGTTGAGGTTTACAGTAAACAGACACTGCTCCTATTGTTGCTTCGCTTATGAATCAGTAGTATCACAATACCGTCGTCGTTCGTTGCCCTTTATTATGATACGGTATGCGTTGTTGGAAGGGAACAGGTGTGGATTTAGTTTCAAGGAATAGCTTATGACGTTTTCTGGGTCAATGACCAACCTTTACAGTTTAGTGACCAACCCTTACTTAGGGTATTTTTCCCTGTCATCACTGCCAAACTAAGAGTGTACTGCTTCAGGTAGTGAATGTTTCACAGAGTGTAAACAGCTTTACATTTTCGCAATATAATTCGTGTGTTTCAGTGATCAACTTAAACGTTTCTGTGATCAACTTTAGTGTTTCTGTGATCAACTTTAATATTTAGCTAATAATCGTTACTCATGGCTACCGCAAACACTTGTGCTACAGAAACAGACAGAAAGAAGCTATCTGCGAAGACCACAAAAATGTTTTTGGGCACGGAATCCCAATTAAAGGACAAGCAAGGGAAATTGTATGTTCCGTAAGAAAATATTTTGAGGATGAAAGAGACAATGGGAGTCCAATAATTCCCGTTTCAAAAGTACTGGACAGAACCTCAGCTGCTGTTGGTGTAAGTAAGAATACCATAGAGTAGGGAAAGAGAAATACGCTACTGAAGAAAATCAGGCATGTACATCGCGGTTACAAACTCGTATGCTCTACTTAGGTAACTGCTCACTTAAACGTGTAGACAGTCTTACGGCAATCTTACGATTAATACTGCAGTATGCAAATTTCTAGGAATATGTGCGTGTGCATTACTGCAACTGACTGCAACCGAACTTCCACCTCCCCTCTACCCGTCACCTTCATTGCCTAGCACGTGGAGAGGGACGGTTAAGTGGCAACGCTGCTATCCCCTCTCTTTCCCCACTCCTTCAACCGTCAATCACCAACTTATAATGCGCCCATAATAATTGTAGCTCTAGCCTTCATTTTGCTTGACTAAACATACATGTTCCAACGCAACTTGGTTTGGAAGTGTTCTTTGTTTACTCTTATCTATTATGCATACCTTCTCATTGTTGAGCCCCTGACATAGGTACATTACTGGCAAATTGGAATTTTCATATTTTATTTTATTTCGGATACATTTGAGGTCGCAGAGTTAGATGGCACACCCTGTATAAAAGCCTCAATAATAGCACAGATTGCGTAGAACTTCAGCAGGACGTGGACTCTTTATATGCATGGAGCGAAACAAAATCCCATTTAATATTAATAAGTTTGTAAAAAAAGTCATTCACGAGAACCAAAAATCCAATTAAATATGTTTATAATATCAAGAGGACACCACTCGTTGAAATGGCTGAAAATAAAGATCTAGATATACATTTTGCAAGTTGAACAGACATATTGAATTTATCATAGCAAAATAGGTAAAATGTCTAGGATTCGTTATTCGAAATTCTTACTCATTTAAAGAAAGAACTATAATGCGGTTTCGCAGCTCATATGTTAGACAAAATCAAAACATGCATCTATTATTTGGCATCCCAAAAATGTAAAACATAACCTTAATAGATAAAGTACAATGAAAACTTTTAAAATACACAGTATTTAAATGAATTAGATAATACCTGAGATACACAAATTATGAAATGTTTTTACAAGTATTTAAATTTAAAGCTCTGAATTTCAGAAGAGACATTGCGGGATTAATATTTCTAAATGAAGTATTGCATTCTATTTATTATTATTATCATTATCATCATCATCATTATTATTATTGGTAATTTATGTCCTCTATCGTTAAGTCATATCGAACGGTGAATGAATTGGGTGAAATGATGCTCAAATGAGTCCAGGGTCCATGGAGCTTAGAGTTACCCGACATTCGTCTTGAAGGACGTGAAACAGACACGCTACCATCTACGCTACCGAGGCAGGCATTCTATTATTGATGATATAAACATTACATGAAATATATATTTTATATACCAAATAAACTAAGCAGATTCAAGAAACATTTTTCACTTCGAGAACAAATACAGAAATCCATAAAAATGTACCATTAAGCAGGATTATTTATTTATATAATGAGCTACATTATTTAGATTAAATATTTGCAACATATCTGAAACTATTCAGAAAAGCCAAAATTGCTCACTGCTCTTTTCGTTGATCAGTTTAATTACTGAAGGTAGTAATACTAATAAAATTACCCCATTTTGAAATAATAGTACATTTACTATGCCACCCTCTCTATTATTTATTTGAATATGTGTATAAATATTACTGTATGTAACTGCTGTTTAATAAACATTGTAATTGAGTTTAGGCCTGCTATTCTCATGAACAAATAAATGATTTAAATTTTGTCCCTCCAAATTCAAAGCCCCAAACTCGTACCTAGTTCGCCTCGCTCCATAGGTCGCGCTGCTGTTTGCAAGGTGGGTAATTGTTTACCCATTCCAACACAGAGATGGCGCTAAGCTCTCAGTGCATTTTATGAAACAAACTTTCAATGTGTTTTAAAAATTTTAAAAGAAATGCATACAAGTCTTTTACGTGTATGTTTAAATTCCGTCTCTGGTTTAAAAAAATAGTATAAATTGTAGGTATTATGAATACTTTAGAATAAAATGGCTGTCCATTTGAATTTAAATACAGCAACGTATTGAAAGATTAGCATGGTAATATAAATTAAGTTGTTTTCAATTTGCTTATAAGCACAGCAACGTACTGAAAGATAACGTATATACTTTTATCAATTTAATAATATGTATAAGTTTTGATTAACAACAAATCTATACATATATATTCTGTGGCAGTGTGAAGAACTGATGGGTGTTCTCGAAATCATCTAGTTCTAGGCGGAGTGTAACATAATCCCGTATTGTTCCAATGCGTAATGAAGTTGAATATGCCATTAACATAGAGCTTTTATTAATGAAAATAAATATTTTGTATTCAACTCTTGTATATCATATCAGTTTGACGACGATTGTGGCCTTTGTTTAAATCAGGTAAAATAAGAATTGACACCAGTATTTCACTTTAAAAGTAATGCTGCAGGAAGAAATAATTAAAACTTTTGTTTTCTCATATCGAAGCTGATAATGAAATACTTCCGATATTGCACTAAATAAAAAATACGGCTCTTTGATACTCTTGTACAAACTATTCGTACAGAGGCTTAATGCTCTATTTCATTTCGAATTGGGTGGCTCAGTTGATTAGGCACTGACTTATTGATTACAAGGCCGCTGGTTCATACACGGCCCACACAAATCTTTTAAGTGTGCTTAAAGGCGACGACTTCATGTTCCTAGAATAACTCCTACGGGACAATTCCGGCAAACCACCAATGCTGTGTAACAATTTACAATATATCTAAGGTACATGAGAAAGAAATAAAAATTAGACATTAGAACGTTCACATTTGTGAAAGGTTGGACTTTATTATCACATGTTATACCCATAACATTTGGATAAAAGCAAAGTAGTCCAGAGTTCACTTTCAGGCTATAAAAGACGGTTTCCCTTACAGTTTTTAAATATAAATTTAGTATACGTGTGCAAAAAAAAAAAAAAAAAAGGAGACATTGTTTAAAGAAAAAGCTAGTATATAAATGGAACATTTCAAAACGATGAACATAATTGTTGATCGAAAAATGTCATAAAATGCCAGCTAAGTTATATTGGCAATAGGAAATGTATTTCATTAACCTCACTTTCTCTACTCGATACTGCGTGTACAACTACATGTTGAGATACACATTTAAATAAATTTGCTCATTTTCAGATTTCACTATAGGCACAAAGGGAATAAGGGAGCCAAATGGATTAAAGCTTGTCGCTATTATACTATCTTCAGAAACAATTGAGTAGCGAATGAACTTTGAAAGTTGACAAAAGTATAGAAAAATTCAAAAAGATGAATTATGCTACAACGAAGTTATTTAAATAAATTGTGTGCTTTAACGTGCTCTACGTTATTAGTGTACTAAATGTGTTTCTCTATCTTACCGTTCACCAGTTATACAAAACAATACAATATTATTTACAAATGAGGGGGAAATCATAGGTTATGTCCAGAAAATTCAAGATAACATTTTATTTAACATGTAAATATCTTAAACATTTGGTATTTTAATAAAAATAGTAATTGCCATTTTGAGAAAATAAACTATAACAACGTGTTAGGGGATTTTATTGAAAATTCTCGTGTCGCATCTGCGTAAGATACTGAACCAGGATATCAAGTTTGGTATTTATAAGAACTCGTTTTTTTTCGAGTAATGCAACTGATGAACGCAAACTTTTTTCTAATTATGCTTTTTTAATTCAGAGGACCTCAAAACGTGATTTATCTAAATCTCGATATCAAATTTTGAATGGAACATGGTAGCTTCTTTACCTATGACGTACATGGTAGAGAAAATCAAAATTAACTACAAGCGTGGATAATAACCAAGTACAACTCGTTAAAACGAAGTTACTTATGGGTAGTTAGTTATAATTAGGCAAGGACTGCAATACCTACTCACACTCACATACTTCATTGACAGGATTACAGTTTGTTGCTTTCATCCAGTAGGAATTTAACTTAAAGCAATCAGAAATGTGTGTGTGTGTGTGTGTGTGTGTGTGTGTGTGTGTGTGTGTGTGTGTGTGTGTGTGTGTGTGTGTGTGTGTGCGCACGCGCGTGTGTATGTGTGTGAACGGTATAACACACAAATGAAAGGTCGGTTATATACCAAACTTGGTATTTAAGTACAGCACTCTCCAATGATACGACAAGGGGAAGATTTTGTGCTTTTATCTGGCAAAAATGCTGGGAAAAGTCTTAATTGCGTAATTTAAGAATAGAAACACGCACAAATTCACCGACATTCTAACTCCTGAACCTCGGTGTTAGTCTATGAGAACATGCAACTGTTGTTACAACGCTTCATGTACGCAAATTTCTGGTCTCTTCATCTTTCTTTTAATATCATTGCTTGCATATTAACATTTACAAACTACCGGAAGATCAAAGGCATGATTATTGCCATGGCCATGATCTTCAGTGCATGCTAGACATAGGAATTCTGGACACAAAAATTGTGTCATTCGCTTTGTAGGCAAACGCGCTCTTAAGCCATTTAACGACAGGAGGAGAGGTTAGATGAAAAATGAAAGTGGAGCAAAAAAAAGTTGGTATGTCTTGTTAATGGGGGTTTCGGGACTCGTGATCTGGGAACGTTAGAGTCTGCTTGTTTTTGGAAGAGAATCTGGAAATAATCGTCTTTGCTTCATTTTCAGAACAATTTCTGCCATTTCAGGAGAAACCTGACTCACTGAAGCATTACTGCCACAGCAAAGATTTTAGGTGAGTGATCTCTTGATCAGAAAAAGCCGTTTAGAGTAAGATCTGATCTACATAGAGAGTACTCATATGGATATTTTGGTAACGTTGAAATAGTACAGCTGTGTATTACCGTGATGCAAATGGTAATGAGAGAGATGCACACTGGGCACTTCCATCACATGTGTTCACCCAGAGTCTTAAGCCTGTCACATTAATGGCAATACACAGGAGAATTTCATGATGCAAGATCAACTCACCTCTCTTACCGATGGAGCGTTAGCCTTGATTAATATCACAAATAATGAAGAGCTTGATCTACAACTTGCAAACCACCATAGCTGGATTTTCAAGCTGTCAGCCAAACTCCTCTCTTACTTGCTTTACTGAAAGTGAGCAGTTACTTGTGTAGAGTTTGTGAAAATATTTTCGTACGCGTAGTCGGACGTCCCTATTTTTAATTTTTTTAATATCTTGCTATCTTTGCGGAACATATATTTGTGCCATATAATTGTACTGATTGTAGATTAGACTGCCATACAATTATATGGATTTTCTTTATGTACAACACGCAGGAGAGCGACTGAAACTTATTTGCTCTGTGACCGAAGCTCTCAGATCCTTTAGGGTTGAATACCTATATCAGGAAATCATACAATTGCAAGGATATCCAGAAGTATAGAGGCATGCAGACTTTGCGAAACAGCCAAAAAACTTTAGGAATTAAGGGGAAGCACAACAGATCACAGCTGGTCGCAAGGCGTACGGCATTTGTTGCCCTGCTCTTCTTTATAAAGCATATGTTTACCATCACTAACTTTACATCTGGGTTTAATTTTAATGTTAAGCTCTAAAAATTAAGATGCTAATTTTCTACCCTAATCTAAATAAAGGTCTGATGTAGGATTATACTAGAAATACATGTTTTAAGGTTGCCTGAATCCCTAGAATACACTTTTATTGAAATATACCCGTGCACTCAAGTGTTTGGGTGTGTGTGTGTGTGTGTGTGTGTGTGTGTGTGTGTGTGTGTGTGAGAGAGAGAGAGGGGGGGAAGATATATATATATATTCATAACTAAAGAAAGTCTAGACCAATGGTAATCTTCATCTTCAGGAAATATAATTCTTTAAAGGATACAATCTCAATGAAACATGCTTCCCACATTCTTCCCATTCCAAGTTAACATTTACTGGAAATTTATATACAAAACAACCCAAACGATGATGATTAATATATATGTATATATGAATACATATTTAAGTTACTGAGAAATATAACTTGTGTATCTTGAATTTTCTGTAAGATGCTTTTCACTGTGATTGAATTTTGCAATTCTGTTTATTTTAAAAAACATAAGATATCGACAACAATCATGTGTCACTTTTTCCTTGCTTTAGCTACTTCGCATGTATTCCACATTACCTGTTCATGCTTTCTCATGTTTGGATGTTATTATTTGACGGAGGATTATTCGTAAGAACGTTTGTGTATCAGTAATTATAATTCGAAATGTTTCTGTATGCTGTATATAACTAAGCTCTTATTACCTAATATGAAATCATGCATACCCAAAATTATGATAACATAATAGGAGCTGTAGCTTTCCTAGAGGCATGAGTATTCCAGGTTCTCTCGGGCTTCAAGCCAAGTGTTTCGGGAGCATACATTGTGCCCGAGAGAACCTGGAATAAATAACACGTTTATACAAAAATCCCTTTTCATATGAATAGTATTCTTGCAGGGATATTCATTTGAATTTGCGACATACAAAAGTCAAGGTATGCATCGTATCTTATAGTAAGCATATATTTTTTAATTTCAAATGAATTCGTTAAATTAGTTCAATTTAGTTCTCTACACACGCACGCACACACACAATATGTACCATTACTGATGAAAACTGCATCCCGCCTAGAACATTATTCAGGTGAATAAATATGTGAAAATCTTCAGGCACCAAGCCCGTATAACAAAACTGATACTAAAATTGATTCCAATTGTCACCCCCAAGTAAGTTGCGAATGTTTTTCATATATTTTTGAACAACGATCTTGGTGGCGAGTATTCCTGTTATGAAAGGACCGACATGGAACACAGACTGCGTTAAATAGGAATACCAGCAGTGATTCCGCTGTAGTGGTGGAAATTAAATGAAGACGTAGATTAAGACACTTTATTATTAACAAAGTATTTTATAGTACATTTAAAAATTCCCTAACTATTTAAAACACACACCCGTTTCATACGCGTACTTATACACCAAGTAACTATATTCTTTGTCACCTACATATACTTAGTACGTAAGAGGTAGCATTGTATTCCTCCCTAAAATTCCTGTTGACATTTCAGCGGAAATATATGCTTTGAGGCTCCTAAATACAAAAATTAAAAAATAATTTTATAAAATGGTACATGTCTTGTGTCTGTGAAACTCAAAAGCGAAAAGTCCAAAAAGCAACGAACATTTTATTCTCCTTGGATGCGACGTGAACATTGAAGAAAATCAAACAATACGAACTAACGTTTACATGGAAGATTTTTAAAAACTATTTTTTTTCTTAAAGAGGGATAAATCGATTTTGATTAAAACACCATGCGTTTCAGATATTTACAGGACTAATAAAGTGCTTATATTGAATTTGCTGGTAATAACCTCTTAGCTCTTCATTCTAAATTATTTCTGTATAATTGGCAAACCGTAACAGATAAAATTTTACTCATGAAAATGTAGATCTCGCTATACATATTGTTTATGTCAAATAAAATTTTTTGTGAAGTTAACCATTTCGGAAATATTTTTCCTAAGTCTGAATTTTCAAATGCGTATACTTATTTCTCGTTTTTATCTTGTTATGCAAACAACATGAGTTGAAATTTCTCACATTGCGACAACACTAAAAATCTGACTGTCGCTTTACCTACAACGAAATGTGTTAATATGAATTGAAAATTGACCTCGTTTAGTAAGTAAATAGAATAATAAACTGTTGTAAGAATTGTTGGCCGAATGAATAGTGATACATCGGATTGTTATTTGTAGCTTAGTTCTTTGTGGTCGGAAATTGCAATCCAAAATTATGATAATTGCTTAACGCAGTATTAGAACATGTTGTGCTTCACTTGCGTAGAAAGGTTGAGGGAATAACGATATTAGATGTACCTATAACCTTAGTTTTAATGCTATCCTTGACAACGCCAATGATAACAGTGATCACTTCTACCAACAGCACGCAGATGTTGCTGAGGGTGAGGATATATTGCAACATTCAAACCCCCTCTTCCCATCCAATATCTTAACACAGGGCAACACCAAGTTTATGGCAGGACGTCCAGGATGTGCTCACGTTCCACAGTGGCAGCAGGTAGGGAGTAGTAAAGTCGCTACGCAATATGTTGGGTACATTTCGGTGACGGTGAAACCACAGGGAATTTTCTAATTGTCTATACATCATCAGATCTTCTAAAACAACGTAAGACTATCACGAAGTTATGCATGTATGGATACTCATTTTATAATATACTCCCAAGACATATGTACATGCATATATGCATCAATATGACTTAAATCTAATATGAGTTTCAAATGGGAAGAGTTCTGCACACCGCTAAATTAGATCCGTTAACGCACTCAGCAACCCCCACTCTTTTCATATTTCCCTCTCTCTGACCATGGTGCTAATCGTAAGAGTACCCAAACTGATTTGTCCAAACTTGTATAATAATGCAGTTGTTGAAATCACAATTGAAACATGGACATTCGCATATTATGCCAGACATGTAGATACCAGAAATAAACAAATTGAATATAGCTAACTGCAGACCGGCTTTGACGAAGAGACATTTTAAGGGTGTAGAATTGTATTATAATAAACTGGTAATTAAATAAAGATAGTTGAATATGAGCACTTTTAAAAGAAAACTTTTTATTATGTGTCTCAAATGAGAAGAATTCTCGACTGTAGCAAATCAGATGCGTTAGCGCATTCGGCGTTGCTACCTCGTTACTCCCATTATGTTTATATTTCCCTCTCTTTCGCACACTTGCGAGTCTACTTGGCGCTAGACCTAAGGGAGCGCAAACTGGATTTTCCAAAGTTTATAATAATGCAGTTGTTGAAATCAAAATTGCAACATGAATATTAGTGTATTACGCATATAGTTTAAAATTAATTATAGTTTATGAATTACTTATTTTTCTAATCCAACGAAACTGCCAGCGGTGCATCCATATTGCTGTGAATATTACTTACGTTAGGAGATAATTCGTCATTGCCATTGTCTTCATCGTCTGAGTACTGCAAATTTATGATAGGTTCCAAAATCTCGTTACGTGCTATTTCTTTCCAAAAGTCGTCTTCTTGTAGTTTATCTGATGTCTCACGCACTTTTCCCAGTCTTGTTGTGTTCCTTGTCAATTTCTTCGTGAACAAGTCGTTCAACGCCAGTCAGTTTAAAAATATTATTTCTGTTTGCAACATAATTTGAGCCCACATTAACTCAATTGGAGTGTTCTGGCAGTAGTAAAGGGGGAAGATGGATCGTGTCTTATTGATCCAGCTGACACACTTTTTCATGGTTTTTAAACGAAAGAGTAACTGAATAATATTGCCTCGAACACTCTAGAGCAAATAGATATTACGAACCATTCATAAACAAAGATATAATGTGACCAGACACGATCTGCAAGATCAGCAGGAAGTGTATTGTTTTCTCTCATCGAATTTAACAAACACCTTGGCTTATTCAAAGTATTTCTTTTATCACATCATGTCAAATGTTTACGTTTCAGTTCTGAGTAATTTCAAATATACGTACACGCATACATGCCAAACAATAATGATATTCATTACAGTGCTTACGTCACGATGCATTGTGGTAATATAATAGTTGTATATTTATTTGTATTAGGAAAACTGTTTGAGCTAAAAATATGGGGTGTATTCGGTTATGTTAAATACATTACTCTCTCCTTTCTCATGGATTAGTTTTTGCAAAATCTGAATTTTTGTCTTAGCGTGAATAATATTTATTAGAGATTGATTTATTAGAGATTAGGTTGGCGCTCGTCACACACCACTTAGGGGGGATGCTATACACAACACCGCAGTACTCCGATTGGTTGCTCACCTAGTAGTGCTCAAGGACAAAGATCATCCCATTTGAAACGCATAATAGTTGGCTAGTTGAAGGGGCATTTTTTCCTATTAATGATTTTAAGTACTACAAAATGAATATGAATACGCATATAACATTAGTCAATCAGAAACATCAGAATATCTTTCCCACGAGTCAGCAGCTGGTTTCGCTTTACTGCCGAGAGCACTTCAGATGCGATGTCCTAATTATAAAATTGACACACACTTAACCTGTAAGCGAAATTATTTTCTCTACCACATGCTCAGTAAGATTAAGGTGCAGTAGAAACCCTTTAACCGCCATTTCAGAGGACACCTTTTCCGATTAGAAACTATTTTAAGCAGCAAAATGAAGAAAATGCTTTCAAATGCATTTAATTGTGTTAAATAAAAACTATTATCGCATATAGTATTCAAATTTACATTATAGTATTTATGAAGACTGTTCCAGAAAATAAGATCGCCACCCTTGGACGCTTGTAGCCGCTGTTTGATAATTGATTACCTACGTAGGTACTTTGTTTCACAAAACCCACAAAACCTGAAAACTAATTTTTGTGTTACTGTTAAAGTCTTTATTCGATATTATACGTTACGATTTGAATACAAATTTGTAGCATCTTATCTGTAATGCTTTTAATCGCTCCTCAGCAACCTTTGCGAGTCTCTGTTCAATACTTATTAGAACACACTTCTTTTCGCCAGCATCTTAAACACACATGACAAACAAAAACCAAATGACCAACACCAGCAGTAAAGTAAAAGTGGGCGTTCACTATGAATATATGTCCAAGTAGTTATAGCGGTATAAAACTTCTTGGAATTTGGGGAAGGGGCTGAGATTTAACTGCATACAGTAAAAAGTACTGGTATGGAATTTGGTGTTGAGATAAACAGCATTTACAACTTCCGCAGCTAAGGAACAGAAAAAAAAAAAAACGCGAATTTCAGTATCTTGTATTCTCCCCAATTCATTCTTTCTGTTAGGTCCTTTTGCTCTGCCGTTTTAGTTAAGCAAGACTGGGTTAAGTACAACTCAGTGTTCTGCATTTCATCCAAAGTTAAGGGTTGATATTTCACTAGAAAGGCATATTTTGAGGTAACTTGAATTTTTGGAATGTCTTAGAACTTCGCACTTGTTGTGTGTGTGTGAGAGCGAGAGAGAGAGAGAGAGAGAGAGAGGGAGAGAGAGAGAGAGAGAGAGAGAGAGAGAGAGCAAGAACGGCTTTTTGGTGTCATAAGTGGTACTATATTTATGGAAAAAATTAACTGAAAAAAAAAGTCGTAGAACAAGCTACAGAATGAGAATAATAATGTTTCACCGCTCTAGTGCTTCATATTTGAAAACACGCTACGGTAGAAGTAGCATAAAAGGTATTTGCGAGCCATCGGGGCAAGCAGGCCATATTCGCTATCTGAGTGATTGTGTCTTTATTTCTCACATGTGCGTGTTGCCTGGTGACATGCAAAGAAGACTCCCCCCCCCCCCCCGCCCAATCAATTTCTGAAGTCCCCTTTTAACTGCTAAGGTCATGTGGGCTTTGAATGAAACACCTGATGGTGTATTTTCTTTTGAACCATCTAAGTTAGGCTACTGTTTAACTTATTTTCATACAGATATTAACTCTCACACTCACACGTCCAGATTTTGTGGAGGATATGGAGTATTCCCGATTACAAAAACACCTCCACCCCTGGCTGGGAATTGAACATGAGGCCTATGGGCGAGAACAGCTCGTTGACTACTCTACCATATTTGTCATCCCTCCACTGAACTTTATACTTAGCTCAAACAGATTCCATGGCATTTATTAAAATTAACTCTTGTCTAATCCCACTGGAAGAAAGATCGAGCACTAAAATGGCCTATATAATAGAAAGTATTGAAATATATCATTCATACTAGGCGGAGTAAAAAGCAGTAAAGAAAAAACTGAAGAAGCTGACTGCAGTAAAGCATGACTGATAATACAGGATTGCTATAAATGATTCATTCGTTTCCAATCAGCTCTATTTTCCAAAGTATTGCACTTAAAACAATGGTTTACACATCAAAATAACTGGAAATTCACCAAGTTTGCTCCCAAAATCTACAAATGTTCTATATGTGCCCCTTGAGTGACACAAACATGCAGGTGGTAATTCAGTTCGTTCCAAACATTCTGGTGCATTATCTCGTCAATGCTCATTACTACAGAGTGATGGGTTCCTTCAATTGCACCAGTGTTCTTGGTAGTGGAGGTACATAGACAAGGTCCTTAAGGTACCCCCAGAGGTAGAAGTCACAGTGATAGGTAAGGTGACCTAGGGGGCCAAGGAAACAGAGCATCTGGTCATCTGCACCAACCCGCCCAATCCAACGATGCGGAGGTACTCGCGAACACGGCATTTCCAATGAGGTGTATTCTTGGTGGAATACAAAATTGTCAGAACTATTGTGGAAACAACCCCAAGTGCAACATATCCAGGTAAGATGTACCCGTAACAGTTCTTTCACAAAATAAACATGTTGCATCGACTTCCATTCCACTGTGCCATGCTGCCATCTCGTGTAACGTACACAAACTTGGTGAGTTTCCGGTTATGTTGATGTATAAACCAACGGTGTAAGTGTAATACTTAGGAAAATACCACGGTTTGAAAACGAATAAATCGTTTGAGTAATCCTTTACACTATTAACATCGATAATATGAACGTGGATTAAAAAGCTGCAGTTTCAGCAAATTGCTTTCTAGTCTAACTTTAAAAAACACCGGCGATCAGAAGCAGCTGTACTCCTGCAGATCATTCAAAACTGCCGGCTCTCGTAGTCATGGTCGTTAGAACGTATGTCTCTAGCGTTCCACCGCGTAGAGGGTCGCGGGTTCGAGTCCCGCCCTGGGCATGGGTGTTTATGTGTATAGTGTATGTGTGTAAAACTGCAGAAAGCAGATAGGTAATTTATCTGTGTAAAAAAAAAACAGAAATCCACAGAAGAAATACTAGAAGTTATTTATGACACAAGTGTTGTTAAAGTGGAGTTTTATTCATGAATAGCGACGTTTGTGGAACGGGACTGTAAACTGATCTTAGCAATCCCTACTAGAAAAATAAAATCCTTTTATAAAGTCTTACGTATTCTTTAGTCTGTCTGTATGTTAAATTACAACCTATCCATCTGAAATTTGTGTGGAAATAGCAGTTATTCATGTGCAATGGTAAGCTCTATATTGCTGTCTGACTTTCATAGTACCATGCTGCGAACATAATCATAATCACTAAAGCAGTCATAAAATTTTGTTATTTTGACACTTTAGGGTCCTGTGCCAAAATAGCTCGGGTGTATCAATAACTTATTAATAAACGTATATTGTATTATTATTATTATTATTATTATTATTATTATTATTATTATTATTATTATTATTATTATTATTATTATTATTATTATTATTATTATTATTATTATTATTATGTTCATTGTGCTATCTTCTGCAAAATCATTAATCGACACGACTAGGAGGCCTCCGGTTAATATATACCAATTGTAAGAAACAGAAACATTACTATTGTGTTATAAAAACTATTGTGCATTATAAAAATGTTTTTCCACCGAGTGTTATAATCATCAAATTGCATCAGGAATGGGTCCTGTCTAAAAAATAAATCATTCGTTTTTTCAGTTCTGAATTAGCAAAAACTTACACAAAGCCATGACATTACATAATTTTTATTAATGGCGTACTGGCTCAAAATTTATTTTTGCTTTCTCTACTAAGTATAGTAAGCAGGGGAGGCGGCTTGGTCCCGTAGCTCAGTCGGTAGAGCATCTGCCTGCCGCACTAGGGGCCCCGCGTTCGATTCCCGGCGGCGGGGCGGGGACTTTTCTCCAACCAGGAAAATTCCTCAGAGTCTGAAAGTATGAATGAGAGTGTGAATGTGTGCGTGATCTAATGATTAAAACCCAAAGATAACGAGTTAACACCTTCGATATGTTCCAAAGGAGAACGGCCGCCGATATGACCACTGCAGTTAAAGGCGGGAACAAAAAACATTAAAGGAGGTATTATATTCCACCCAAATATTTCATGTCTAGATCCCTCCAGAAATATATTTTTCAGCTCCCCTCGACGTATTTTCAGAAAATGGTACATATATGTATCTGTGAACAACAAAACTCAAAAACGAAAACTCGGTTAAACATCGAATTTGGTATTTAAGTTCAGTGTCTTTCAAGAATACGAAGATTTTCAGGAAAATATCTCCACCAAAACTATCACATGGACACATTTTCATAACTTTTTATTTTCACAAAAATGGCTGTAAGGGTTTTCATCAAATGATGTTTAAAATAGTTTCATAATAAATAATAGTTGAATTTTCTGGGAACGGCCTCTAGAGTCCGGTTCATTTTGAATAAGTTTTCATAAGGCGTAAACCTATAAAAAAGAAATTGTATCACACAGAATTATATTGTATATACGTAAATTACACAATTTATGCCAATTTTTCAAATTTAGTAATATTTGAAATATTCCTTATCATTAGTTTGCATTAAAAAACTTTATAGAGTTCTCAAAAGGGAAGCAGTTATTCTTTTATTTTTCTGGCCATGCAAAGACAACAGTATTTCAATGCCACCACATAGCGACCAACTCTTAAAAGATCTGGCTATCGCTTAAGGCGCACCTGCATGGACATGTGTAGTAAAACCATTTCTACAAAATACGTCTATCTCGATTAACATGAAGAGCAGACAGAAGAAAAAGCCTTTCTAACAATTGTTTGTTCAAGAATGGTTATAACATGCCATGTTAACGTAACATTACAAGAAAAAAAAATTATAATTCATGCTATCATGAATTCTCAAGCCCGAAAATATTCTGTATCATCCCCTCTCCTCGCCAAACATCCCTGTAGAAACCTTGAAAGTTTGTCGGTTCAGCTTTATAACATTCTATGTATAAAAAGGAACTGTAAGAGAATGGTGTGCTTCTCATTCATGACTCATTTATATTGAGGACAAACATTGTTTTAACGGAAAACGTCAGCGACCACAAGCACAACATCCGGGCCTGCACAGTAAATACTGAGTATACGTGCAAACGTCTCAGAATGAAAATTCCCGCACCAACAGGAGGTCACGACTATGTTAAGCACGCCATCTTTCCCCGCCCTCCATGTTCTCTCCCCCTTCTTTAATTCCACTTCTTCCCCCATGTGAAAGTTATTGGCAATCACTCTCTTGGCCTATAGCCAAAATGCCCACGACATTTCTTTCTAAGCACCAAATGATTTCTATCCCCAATGAAATAAGAGAAGGGAAGGGCAAAGTACAGCAGTTCCAGTGCTTTGTCTTCACCTCAACATTGTATATTTAATGAAAATAAGAGCTATTTCCCCACTTTTTCCACCCTTCTCGGTTGTTCATCACAGTGGCTAAAAGAGTTGCAGAAACTTCTGGGAATTGCTCTGCTGTGCGAGGTAGCATGTTTTGCAATGAACATTTCAGTGTTAATGTATACCTGCTCTTGCTAAGAAAATATTAGTTCCCTGATATGGTCATATAAAATTATAGTTTCATCCAGAAAGAATCGATTCATATCTAACTTTATCCAATCAAAGATATCGGAATATCTTCCCCACGTGGAACAATCACGTGACATGAGTTGGTTGTACTTTAATGTTGTAGGCTGCGTTGTGGCTGAGTGTTTAGACCAGTCGACTCTCACCAAGGCACCCGGGTTCGATCCCAGGTGGCCGCAAAGTGATATCTCTAGTGGACCACACGGTACTGGGGCGGGCTTTCTCTGTGATCTCTGGTTACCCCGGCCATTTCATCATAGCGGTGCTCCATCTTCATCTCATGTGCCATCAGTGTCGCCTGCGGTGCCGCAATAGTAAAACTGAGCGTTAAACACCACACATTTTAATGTTGTAAACAACTTAGTTCTGATGTCAGTTTAATTATAAAACGGACTATAACTGAAGTTTTCCTGATAATGTTTATATTAAATTAATTGTTGATTTTTAATGGGTTATACTGAAGCCACAAATAGCATATTTACTGTGAGTTTATGCAAGAGTGGCTTAACTACTGTTATAAAATGTAGGCTTATGGCATCTTAATCATTTTAATCAAATCAGGGTTGTATCTATCAAAATAAGTCGCTTTTTTTCTTTGTCTTTAAAAATGTTACACACCAAAAATGTTTATAAGCACAATGCTTCCAAAAAGTTCTACCATTCACAAAATTTTGATAGGACGAATATTTAAGAAATATAGCGCTTTTTTTTTTACGTACGAATGCCGTCTACACAGTTGTAAAAGCTCTTAGACTCGAATACAATTTAACTACTCACTGTCCAGGTTGTGTCTCTAAGATATTGAAGCTTCATTGCTATAAATGCTTAGAGAATATTTCACACACACAGATATATATAATGCCCGCCTCGATAGCGTAGATGGAAGCGTGTCTGCCTCACGTTCAAGAGGTCTCAAGTTCGAATCTCGGTCAGGCCGAGTTACCTGGATAAGGTTTTTTCGGGTTTTCCCTTATCCTTAAACACGAATGTCGGGTAGTTGTAAACGCCATGGACCCCGGGCTCATTTGAGCATCATTTCACCAATATTACTCATCGGCCGAAATGACGTAACGTTGGAGGACGTAAATTACAAAACAAAACAAAAATATGTTTATTATAGTGGGAAATGTGAGCTCGATTTGACCATTAGTGTATACTGTATTCTTTACTACAATCTGTTTCCGATATACATTGAGAATACCTTCCACTACAATTAAAATCTTATCACATTAAGGAACATTCCATGAATGAGAATTAGATGCCCCTTTATAACAAAAAGTAATACAGATCTACAGAACAAACTTTTTATCTCGATGGAAACATGTTTTCCTTCACTGAAATGTTGGCAGATTGTTTAAATTTTGCAAAATAATAATAATAATAATAATAATAATAATAATAATAATAATAATAATAATAATAATAATAATAATAATAATAATAATAATAATAATAATAATAATAATAATAATAATAATAATAATAATAATAATAATAATAATAATAATAATAATAATAATAATATACTTATTCTGCGCATATCATTCTTTCAGTGGAAATTATTAAAGATGTGACTGAAAAGTGTTTCATCTTAAGTGTTATTGTGGCGAAATAAATACTTGCAATGAATAATAGCTGATAGTTATCGCGTAAGACATTTTAGATTACACATTTTTAAATTATTTTCTAACTCAACGCTTCACGAATTTTAACATGAAACTGTACTTGAGCAAAATTACTTTCACAGCGCTGTACACGAAAACCTGTGAGTTCCAGTCGCCTAGCAAGCATAAGAAAGAGGCGTGTAAGTTTTACCCGGGGCATTTAGGAAGATGCCTCGCAGTGGAGGCGCTGTTATCTGTTTACACCGCACGGCTGGCTATCAGAGGGGAGGTGAGGTAAACAGCATGTCACAAAAACATGTACTTACATTATTAAGGGCACAAAATATGCTGCGCTAAGGAGCAGAACAAGATTGACTTATTTAATTCTGACATGAAGATTCCGATTCCTGCATATCTGTTTCACTTGCTTCATCTGTAGAGCTTCCATCTGTGGCGAGGTCATCAACTTTATACTCTAAAGGATGGATATCAGCTGTTATGTCTGTAAAACTGCGGTTAATCCATAAAACAAACTAAGGTATTTGCTTCCTCTTCTTCACCGATATCCAAACCCACATTAATTACCATTCTTTCTATTTCTTCTTCCATCAAGGTATTTCGACGCCGGTATTCTTATTCTATGGACATAATTTTGATGCGCGCATTTTTTTCAATCTTCCTCAGTGTTGTCCTTTAAACACTGTCTGGTTAGTCCTTTAACTGTGTTTGATGCTATAGAACTACACATATTTCTGCTATTTTTTGCTTATGAAATCCCATATCAGTTAAATGGGGTTTAAATCGCACGGATAAGGCGACAATCTATATCCTGACGTTCCACTAAAATGAGTCGCATATTTTTACATTTTTTAAAACTAAATCCCATTTCCTTTAATATTCGTCAGAATGTTTCCTGTCCACAACCGAAATTAATTTTCCTACCGAAACGCAAGCGTTAACCTGTGGCCATTATTTTGAACTTTGTTGCTGTAAATGACTGAATCAAGATGATGTATGACGTTTACGTAACTATAGATTATTTCTAAAATTATTGTGGTATTTATTTAGCTTTTTCATCAAAGAAATCAACCTTTTTATATCGTTTCTTGGGGCTGCTCTGCGGAATGTATAGCAGCGAACACAAGAGTTGGGTAGTTGTTCGTGTTGTCGTTTTACCACCATAAAGAGTAAACGAGTTGACTGTGAGGAGGTAAATGGGGATGTGCCACTTGAAGCAAACAGCACGTAACAAGATCTCTCATCCTTACCTTAAAGGAAAGAGACCATCAGGGAGAGGTCGTTCCATTGACGAAAGAAAGTACTTTCAGAGAGTAAAAGAAAAAAGGGAGAAGTAGGATGACTAGTTAAGTATTAGGTGGAAGGAAATACATCATAGCCATCCTAACCTTGCCGGTAGTAATTCCCAACTGTTTGGTCGAATGCTCCGTAGCATTTTTATTATTTAATATTGGCAAAAGCTCATTATGTGTGTTCCACACCAACGCTGATGAGCCAACTTAGTTGTTTCAATACAAATCGCACGCACGCGCACGCACACGCGCACGCACACCCATCACATCACATCACGCCTATGGTCAAACATAAGGCTTGTGATGCGAAAGGGAAGGAGTACGAAAACATTTCATCTGACTGGATGTATGGTTAGTAGTACAACGTAGAATAAAGTGCAACATTTTGTGTAAGATAGTGTAACAACAGTTAGAAATCCTAAGATTTATGCTATGCTGGTGAAGTAACAGCAAGTGAACATTATGGGCGACACATAAACGTAACGATAATATATCTTTATAATAATTTAAATTATTTAGCTTTTTCCTTAATATATAAGAAATTTTATAAATTGTTATTTGTATTTAAGAATAATTCTAGCATCTTTAGTTAAAATATCTATATATTTAGTACATTTATGGCTTCCAAAACACATGTTGAAGCTCCTGTTTCAGGATCAATAATTTTAACTGGGGTAGTGTTCAAATTACGGGGCTATGATTTATTACAAGTTTGTGAATATTTAATAGGAATTGGAATAGTATTTAATATATTTAGACTATCAATTAACATCGTTATCGGAAGTAAATCAAAGAAGAAGAATGTAGCCAATCGAGATATGGTAATGGTGCAAGTGGATGTACATTTTTAGCAAATTCACTAAAAGTAACCAGTAACATGCAGTGTTTAAGGAGTCATAGATAAGCGATGCTTTTCGAACACTGAAGAAACCACAAAAAAGTGATTAGAGAAGAGCTTTGTGATATTGCGCAGTGCAAACACCAGACTACGAAGGATTGGAAACGTTTGTAATGTGCACATAATGTGGGCAAAATGTGTGATGATGACGCTATTTGAGTACGATGTATGATGGAACAGTAATGAAGAGGAAAAGAAATTAATTTCTATGTTGGATAAGAGCAAACTGGTAAGAAATGGGACATAGTTTAGGTAAAGTGGAAGGAGGCAAGAATAGAGAAACCATTGAGAACACGTCAAGGGAAGAAAATTGTACATAAATGTAATTAACATTTAGCATATTTTGTTCAGGATGCGCAAGCAGTTTTGACAGGAAGGAGCTCGCCCTAACATTGCTTGCATACAGAAGAGAATAAACCGAACGCTCGAAAGGACGTCCTGTGCACATTGGTTTTAAGGAAAGGTGGTTTGATCATGCATTTAGAATGACAGATGGGGACGAAACAGCTTAGCTATGGAAGCGGAAAAGGGTAACAAAGTAGACTGAAGAAATAATGGAGTCGCTATGGAATGGGGATAGCTTCTGGTGATGCTTTGGTTTAGAAGAATTCTTCAGCAGCAGGCTGCAACTATAGTGGAACCTGCAAAACATTAGGTGAAATAATATCTAAAGAATACTATGAAGGTCCTAAGTCTTTTTTTTTCTTTTTTTTTTTTTTTCTTTTGTTCCATTTATACCTCGCCTTTAACTGCAGTGGTCATATCGGCCGTTCTCCTTTGGAACATATCGATGGTGAAACTCCTAGATAATCGTTGGGTTTCAGAGTTAGGACTTTTAGAACCCGCGCGGGAGAACAAAGTTAAATGCTACGCGACGTAATACAACCTACTACGTCATGCGTCAAAACGCTCAGGGCCGTACAAACACTGCACGCGCTGCCGTTAGTGGCGGAAAGGCGGTGTTTGGAGACAGTGATTTGTTCGCTGACAGTGAAGAACATAAATTTCAGAAGCACGGAAATGCACGGTGGACGAAGAGTTAGCACTGAACGGAGAAAACATCCAATGCAAGGTACGCTATTTAGAAATTAAGGGCACCAAACCCAAATGGCTGAGACAGCACTGCAACACTAAGAACTATCAAGCAAGGATTTTAGCAAGACGAATAATCAGGCCCAAGTGTAACTTCACTGTCTCAGTCCGAATTTTTCAGGACATGTATAAGATGATGCTGTGTGCAAATATACCGATGCACACAGTAGAAAATACACATTTTAAGTACTACATACAAAAGTATACTAAACGAGATCTTCCTTCTCAAACAACTTTACTTAAACGAGAATTACCACAATGTTATAATGATGTCATATCGCAAATACGAAAAAGAATGGGCGAAAATAAAATGTGAATTTCTATTTATGAAACCGAAAATGCTGTTGACAGGCATCTTACAAATGTCGTCGTGGCAACGCTACTGCCAGACAAACCAGGAGAAATTTTTTTTATTAACATCAGAAATTAGTGCAAAGGTGAACCATGTAACAACTGCAGCCATATTTAAAACACGCATGGCGCTGCTGTATCCAGAAGGAATAAATGCAGATAATGTACCCCTTTTCGTCACCGACCTGCAAGTTATATGATAAAAGCAGGAAAGGAGCTTCAGAACATGTATCCTAACATGCTGCATTTGACCTGTCTGGAGCACGGGCTCCATCGTGTAGTCGAGGAAATTCGCAGAAGTTAGAGTGTTGACAGTTTCATTACAAACGTAAAAAAGGTATTTTTGAAAGTTCCAAGAAGAAAACGTAAATTTAAAGAAATAGCGCCTAACATCCTTTTACCTCCTCAGCCGGTTACAACTCGCTGGGGCACCTGGCTAAATGACGATATGTATTATGTGGATCATTACGACATAGCTACTGAAATTATTAGTGTGTTAGATAACGAGCATAGTTCTGCAGTACGAGCCGCTCAGTCCCTCATTTCAAGTAAGTTACACGAAGATTTGCTCTTCATCAGAAATAGTTTTTCAGAACTGTCCAAAACCATTGTTCAGCAAGAAACGAGAGGTAATAAAATGCCTCGTCCCATAAGGCTCATAGAAGAACTAGCTCAACAGATAAACTCAGCAGCTGCTGGAAGTGTCATGGATAAAATACAAAACAAAGTGAAAACCGTTCTTAAGTTCCCAGTCTATTTTAAAATGGTAAACATTAAAATAATTTGCAAGGGAATAATAAGGAAACGGCGCTTACAAGGCGATGTGATCCGCAGTATTTTATCATGTGATGTCGAGAGAACGTTTTCAAACTACAAATATTACTTGAATGTGTAGCATATATTTTATATTATTTAAATTCTTTCAAAATATAAGTTTAAAGTAAAGCAGGCCATGAGAATGATACACAAAAGTTTAGAATTCGTGTAGCCATGGCAACGTATTGTAACTTTGTGGGTTCGTGAAATTAAAAGTCCAATTGCACAAACTCAAAATGTTCTTTATTTCCACCGAATTACAGCTGAAACACTTGCCAATTACACAGAATTACGTAGCGCACACAATTACAATTCACCAGTTCGTCTGTCACAGGTCCACTCTGCACTCGCAATTACGCACAACTCCTCCGATGCACATACACAGTCTTCCGGCCCGTTCCCTCACTGGGCGCTCGCCAAGAACTGGGCTGACTCGCCAACTACAGGCCTTATATAGGGAAGATCGCCGTTTCTGGAAGGTTCGCGGCGCGCACAATTATCCCGAGGTTTCGAGACGTCTGGTGGGAGGGGAAAGAGACGGTGCAGGGCTCGCGCCACTCTCCTAATCATCCATTGAGTTAGTGACACGAGACAAATGGGTAGGCGTGGTCTGAATGCTTCCCGTCTGGCCCTACTGTCGGCCGGCTCTATAGGGAGTTCCGGCGTTCGGGTGACCGTATAAAGAAGTTGGAATTTTTGCAAGAACCAGGTCTTCCGCAAGGAACATTCGTAGAGGATAGACGTAGATCAGTATTACTCTGCAAGTGTGCATATAAGTTATAAATGGACGCATTTGTGTGATGCATAACAGACGCATAACAGACGCTGATGTGCTATTAATTTATAATATTCTTCTTTGGGAAAGTATGATTGAAAACTTTATCAATCAGTAGCAGAATTGAATATTTCTCAGCTCCGTGACTATGACCCTCGGTGCAGAGATCATCGCTCGAGAACAGCCGTAGTAATTTTCAAGAAATTTTGCTAGAACTTCACCACAGGTGAGAAATCCATCATCACCACCACCTTGATCATATAAAATAAACCGCTACAAGTGACGGAGAAGATTCACCTTCGAAAAGTTTAAAATGTATGTTGCTATACACCATAATAAATTGAACAATTGAAGAGTAGGCATTTATTTTGTACTGCAAAAGTAAATTATGATTCTGAGAACGGTGACATAATTTACATATTGTTCTATTAAAAAGTTTGTGAGTACATTTGTATACCCCTAAGGAGGCCGACCTAGTTTACTACTGGAATTAAACCACGCCCCTCTTCCTATACTCACACTATACATGCACAAGCCGAAACCTATCACTAGATTTTATCATTAGAGCACGCACACATTCACACTCTCATTCATACTTCCAGACACTGGGGAAGATGAATTATCTTGATCGGAGAAAAATCCACATCCCACCGCCAGGAATCGAACCCGGGATCCCTAGCTCGGTAGGCAGGTGTTCTACCGACTGAGCTACGGATATGTAGCGGAAAGCAGCAACAAAACGGGCAATTTTCAAATGTCCGATTCATATTACAATTATTAAGTCGATATTGTTTGAAACTGCCGTTTCGTTTCTCAGCTTTCTGGCTAAGCTGTTACCGTTTTGGGAGAAGGGCTTTCTTATATATAATAAACACACCTTTATATGCAAAGTCCCAATCTTCAACGCTTGGAGTCAAAGGTTGCCTGTGCAAAAGTTGATCGAAATCAGTATCACGGTATGAATTGTATTCAATAAAAACAAATAAACCTCACACTCATATGCATCCATCTGTACAATTAGTCCAGGCTGTAACTTATGTTCATTTTATTGAAAATTAATTCTTAAAACAAAATATAAGCATTGTGCTAATATATGTGCCTTCGAGATCTCTAAAACTGCTAACAGACATTAAGAACCGGTGCCTCCGTAGCTCCGTCGGTAGCATCTGCTGCCTGTGATAAGGGGTCTGTTTTCGATTCATGGCTGGACAGCGAGTGGTTTTCTCTAAGATTATTTTCTATCCTGCCTAGAGTCTAGAAGTATGAATATGTGTCTGCATGATCTACTGTACAAAACTCCCCATCCCCCCAAAAAAAACATTGTATACGAGTTAACAACGTTGCCATGTGCAATATGTTCCAAAGAGAACAGGCCTCTGAAAAGATTACTGTAGTTAAAGGCGGATTATAAGCGGTACAACAACAACAACAATAATAATAATAACAATAATAATAATAATAATAATAATAATAATAATAATAATAATAATAATAATAATAATAATAATAATAATAATAATAATAATAATAATAATAATAATAATAATAATAATAATAATAATAATAATAATAATAATAATAATAATAATAATAATAATAATAATAATAATAATAATAATAATAATAATAATAATAATAATAATAATAATAATAATAATAATAATAATAATAATAATAATAATAATATATAATATAGAGCTCGATCATCGCTTATCTAATACACTAACCTATAAGCACCTATTCTATAGCTTATTGAAACCCAGCATATGCTCACATTAAAAGAATAATTAACTGTAATGTGTTTCTCTAGAACATTTCAGACAGAAACAGCAAAATATGAAGGTCTGTTTATTTTAGGCTTCCAAACACATTGTTCAATATATTCACGCTTTTAAACGGAGGTTTGTGAATTTCTCCATCGACACTTCACTATTGTAGCGAAAAAGATGGAACAGACCGAGATATCGTATCATGCCCCGCTTTCATGTTCATGGCGTTGCATCATTTTAGGATTCCTTTCCACTACTTGGTAATGAGGACCTTTCGTTAAGTTTCATGAACGATAGCTGACAACTCCGATGCTAAGTTATTAACTAATTTTGTTTAACGTTTATACAACAGCAAAACGTAATTTTGAATTTGTAAATTACAGCTGCGTGGAACAGACTTACTTCAATTATATGTTATAAATTCTATGAATACGATTAACATTGCTCAAAGGTTTGTTGAGCTGTAGGTAATTTGAGGTCCTGCGACCGTGGCGTAGTAGGCTAAGGCATCATGCTTTGGTTCCCTGCAATGGAATGCGGCCTGGGATCGATCCCACTCCTGAGGGTGTGAATTTTAAGTTCCGGGTACAGGACCGGTACCAACTCAGCATCGTGAGGAAAATGAGAAGCTTACGATAAGTAAGCGGCCCTTGTCAAGAAAGCCAACTTTCTGGCTGGGGGTACCGAGATGCTGACCACATCTTCTCCCCGTATCGGTTGGATGATCACCCACCTCTACCTTGCGTATGTGGGCGTGAGGCCGGCAGTCGGGTTGGCCCTCTATGGGATGTCATGCTATGGGTTATTATTATTATTATTATTATTATTATTATTATTATTATTATTATTATTATTATTATTATTATTATTATTATTATTATTATTATTATTATTATTATTATTATTATTATTATTATTATTATTATTATTAATATTATTATTATTAATATTATTATTATTATTATTATTATTATTATTATTATTATTATTATTATTATTATTATTATTATTATTATTATTATTATTATTATTATTATTATTATTATTATTATTATTATTATTATTATTATTATGTAATTATGAGGATTATATACCTTAACTGCCAACTTTGCTTTAAAAGGTATTTAATATCAAAAGGATCTCTTCAGTAACTAAAACAGAGAAGGCGACTCTCAGCACTTCCGTTGTGATTGTTTCTGTCATCTTTACAGTTAAGAAAGTATTTTAAAAAATTAACTAGATATCAATTTCGGAAAACAAAGTTTAGCATTAACCTTCCTGTTTGAGTATTAAACATCCACATACTTGCTACCTTCCTGAAATTGAAAACCTTCAAATCTTTTACTCGTCCAGCAAAGCACGGCAGCGTTAAATTTTGAATGTATAAAGTAATAAGTGCAGTAAAAGTAATAAAATGTGTATGTAAACTAAATGGGCATTATTTTATAACAATCCTTTAGTACTGCTTTCTGTCACAATACCAAGTTCTTTTTGGTAGGTTCCACAATAAATATTAGAACAATGATATACATGTGCATAGATTTATTGAGCATAATGTAAGCTTTATAACATCAACTACAAAAAAACCTGCAATAAAAATGGGAAACTTGCAAAGCGCAGCCATAGAACTTGAATAAGATAAATAATTTAAATTACGGTGTTGCTTTTCCGTTCACGTCGACAATTACTGAGTGTTTACATCCATTGACTGAAGGTTATTAATTGCCCTTTATTATACGCGACAGGCTAAACTATTCCTTCGAATGACGCCAGACAAGTTGTGAGCAATTTAACGATAGGCGATAAAAGCAAAATAAACTACGTCATGAAGATGTACGTGCTTTCTAATCCTGAGAGGCAGTTTGTTGATAATAATAATTGGCATACATTTGACATATCAGCTCCGTTATTTAATATATTTAATTCATACAATTATAATAGTGGAAATCTGACATTCCTCATGTTAACTGAAGAACTACTTCACATCATATAACCTATTCCATGACAGCAGCCAATGCGAGGTGACTATTCACGTGATACAGTTATGGGACAAAGTTATACGGAACAGACGTTAGAGGTCAATAGGGGTCCATTAAAAATTTAAATATGCATCCTATGCATTTTGTTACGATCCAGTGAAGGGGGACCATGTTGGTTATGGATAGACACCAAGATAAGCTGTGATCACAGAAAGGTAATACATACAATTACAGTCTCTAACCTTAAGTTACAATATGTCGCATCGATGTAATAGTTTATCATGCCCGTGGTGAAAATCTGTAACAATATGAATCTGCCCAAAAAGCTGTGCAGTTGTAAAAGGGCCTCCTCTACCCTATATTTTAGGGTAAAACGTCTAAGTTGGCATATATGCATCCTCAGCATTTACGGTTATCTCTAAATGTGCACTAAACTAACACCATGATGTAATCGAGCTGAGAATGTGTAGTATTTCTGAGGAACTACATTTGGATATAAGAATGTAGGTATTTTAGAATAAAATATATAACTACGAATAAAGGTTTTATGTAAAATTTATACACAAAAACTTCCCGCTAAACTATTTAATTCAGTGCATGTACATACAAAATGTGTTTTCGTAAATATGAGTACATTGACAAGTTTATTCCTTCTCAAAGAACCAATTAATATATAAACCAGACTACAGATAAAGTCTGTTTAGTTAACTCATGTGCAGTCGGCCGCTGCCTTTGACGAACTCTTATAATCGTTTTACAACACAGACCCTTCTTCTCCCAGACCTTTCTGCAAGGTTGCCACCTTTCTCGATACGTCATGGGTATCATACGAGGTTTCGTCTAAATAAATTATCTTATGTCCATTACTGCAAAACTTTCTTAGTTTTGACGATATATATCGCCAAGCTACAATTCTAATGGATTCCATAATAACCTTTAAATTATTCAATGTGCAGTATTTGAAACCCAGCTCCTTTAAGAGACCGCGCAAAGTGCAGTGCCGATAAGGAAAATCACAAATTTCTTGAAAATGTGCAACCAATTCGTCTAAGGTACGCGCTCTCCTTTTTGCATAGAATCTATAAATTTCTAGACGAATTAAATCGCATGTGAAATTATCTACTTTAGAGAAACGTTTCCTTTTGTTTTCACACTTGATCGGCGTCTTTGGTATTCCTTTCGTCACAATATTTCTTACTGTATTTCTGTGAATACCCATAATTTATCATCATTGCATGACCCCTTACCAAGATTATTTCTCAACACATATTTAAGTGTTCAAAACAAGCGACCGAATTTGCTTAGAAACAGCTCCCGTTGAAACTTTGTTTTTTGAGGCTTTTCCAGTAATATAACTCGGCCCAGTTATTCACACTACTGTCTTCACTTTGATTTTTTTCACGTGACTGAAATTTATCTACTACTTCATTTGCATTTACCACTGCATTTCCCTCCCACGGTCTCCACATCGTGACACACAACGAATTGCTGCACATAATGAAACAGATCAACTGGAAGTTGGAACTTTGGCAACTGAGACTCCACGTGGAGTAGACATGCGACTGTCACTTCGAGAAAATCAGGGTTGCTATTGGTCCTCAACGACAGTGTTCTATTTCTGAAGTGTGGAGATAGATTTATGACGATCATTAGTGGGCGGGAGGCTCAGGTTCCTTTGACTCCGAACTGCACACGCGTTAACTAAACAGACTTTAACAAGATTACACCTTTTCAAAGTAGAAATCGCTTATTAGATCATCAGAAGTATTATAACCCAAATCTTGGACTTACCAAATTTGTCACGCTATTCCTAAAATGTGGAATTTTCCCTCAAAGGAGGATAAACGACTTCTTTACTTTCATCACATTCGCTATAATCTAATTCGTTTAGCTTCCTCTTTATAATTCCGGTAGGCCGCGCCATGGCTCAGTGGTTAGACCACTTGGCTCTCACCAAGGCGGCCCGGGTTCGATCCCAGACGACCGCAAAATGAGATTTGTGGTGGACAACATGGCGTTGGGGTGGGTTTTCTCCGGAACCTCCGGTTTCCCCCGCCATCTCATTCCACCGGTGATCCATCTTCATTTCATGTATCATCAGTGTCACCGCCTGTGGTGCCGTATGTAGTAAAAGCGGGCGTTAAACACTACACATTTCATTTCATTTTTATAATTCCGAAACATTCATTCTTTGTCGTCTACATTTGAGCCAAAAGTATTAACACTTTTTATTTAATTCTTCTTAATAAGTTACTGAAACGACTAGGAGATATAAAGCGTTACGTTTAAACAGTTCATGCCAACGCAACGTAGTTGGTTAATTTAGTATGTGATCTTTCATTTCCAACTTCAGCTTATACATTGGTATTAAGATAACTTTATCACTGATTGACCTAATCAGTGGTTAACTATTACGTCCGGGATTTAAGAGTAGTATAACACTACATCGCAATTGCTGTATGCTATCTCAAAATAAACTTGAGAACATCTTGCGGTTTAAGTGGGAAAAAGTGATTAATTTGGGACATTTTATGTGGTTCCGGCCTTTTGCCGTGGTAGCTCAGTAGGTTAGAACGACAAAGAAATCCGAGTTCAGTGGTTCAAATACCAGCAATGGCATTCAATGTTTGAAGTTTTGCAACGTTCTTTATCAAGTATCTTATTTTAGCCCTCTGTTTATAAACCAAGTATTTCAAGAAAGTAAAGGTACACTTTCCGCGGGACAGTTTCATTAAGGCGTTCCGTTACTAGAGGGTATGAAAACTAAATGGCCATGTTCATACATGAATAGTTTAGTGGTCGCCATTTTAAACTGTTACTCACTTCGGAGATTTCTATGCCTATATTAACCCAATGCGACGAAATATTGACTAAGCATGTTAGCTATTAACTGCATAGCCTTGGAAACTGCAAGAAAACAGTAAATCTTGAACAGAACCAATATCTATATTGTCTATAAGATACGTTCCACCAGCTGCACTCGTAGCTCAGTAGCAAGACACGGGCTATAGCTAGCAGCACGAGGGTTTGCGGTTCAAACCCTACATATGGACATATTTTTTATCAGCAAATTTGTTACTTGTTAGTTGCAGTAATGAACTAATCTACAACCGTGCTCTTGCGACTAAGCTTTCTCCACATTGCATTGCAGAATATCAAAAGAAAATGGGAAACACATGGAATTATGATTTTAATAGAACCAGCATCTATATTTGTATATAAGCTTCGGCAAAACGTCTCTCGTAGCTCATTACTAAGCGTGCGTTGTATTAACCGGGCCGAGAGTTTGCGGTTCGAACCCCAGTGTAGTATAAATATTTTATCCCAAAACTTTAGTTCAAGTCACAGTAAACCAATTTACAAATGTTCTCTTACGCTAAATTATTACTACATGACAGAATATATGCAAGAGCAGGAAAAACATCATGGTAAAAGTATAGGACAAAATTCGACCAGAAAATATGAGAGAGATTCTGGTTGTTTACGATGGAGTTATGGGAACGCAATCAGCAGAAACCAAACCTTTGTTCTGCACTTGTTGCAAAATTGTACAAAAGAATAAATGACGTAATCGTAGTGTGGGCGATTACATCAGATTCTAAAACACAATTCTATATTCCTTTCCGTTCTTTGTTTCGACAGAGACAAAGAATCATTATGGCAGAAATGCATTTTATATAGCTCTGAAATACTTCATAATTCAATTCCTTTTTTACTATACGATGTGGCTTCATAATTAAATATTTTATTAAGAGGCCTTCTAAGCACCATTATTCCTGGATGTCGTCTTCTATTTGTATAATTTGTAACAAGTGGATGGACTGTTATGCAGGTGTAACTTTGTTCTTCTCCAGATGAGAACTCTTCAGTTTCTTGTTACCTTAAGTGTAAATTTATTGTTATGATCAGATGGATTGGATATAGAATTTAACGACTGGATACATTAAAATTATTTAACCTACCAGGATTCTCTTTCACATAATGTAGTAATGACTTAGCCGCAGAAGAAAAACTGTAATTTAATTTGTTACCACGTATTACAAAGTAGAAACGTTGGAATAAAAAAAAAAAAGCATAATCGCGCGCTAGGTTCGAACCGTGATCGATCTACTCCCTATACAGAGCGTGCATTTCAATACTGAGTTACGACGACAAATACTACAAAACAATACTATATACAACACCAACATATGTTGGTTTTATAAAAACCTTCGGTCCACGTGTTTTTCCTGTTCTTGCATACAGTCTAATGACATGTGGTAATAATTCAGTCGTAAGAGAACATCTGTAAGGGTTCGAACCGTGAACTCTTTACCCCGTTAAGACAACGTGCGCTTTGGTACTGAGCTACGAGAGACGTCGTTTTGGCGACACTTATATACCTACAAATATAGATGTTGGTTCTATCAAAATTATCATTCCAATTTTTTCAACATTTAATGCATTCTTGTAACTTGTTTGGATATACATTCTCTGACAGGAATACATTATCATTTCAGTGGAAAAACAACAACACTAAATTAGTCTCGTCACCTTAAGGAAATTGAGTGCTAAGAACTAGGTGAGATAATTGCTTTTATAAAATAAAAACAGAACAATGACGTTTTCTGAGATTTTAAGCATTCCGTAACGTTATTTACGAAAGCTGTTAGAAAAGCTGTCTGTTTAAAATTTAGGACTACTGAAGTTGACACAGTCCTCTTCAACTAAGGTCCAGATGTGATAGTGCACATCTAAGTGCGGATCCCTGTTTAAAATAATATTGCAAATTTTTCTCGGTGGTTTCCTGACCGTTAAAAACGCGAATAAAGAACGTCTGACAGCGGTTTAATGTATTTTTATTGCAAACAATATCAAACGGACATGGTGGTATCGATTGGTTAGCAAAGCTTCATATTGCAATAAATTGCAGATGGGGTTGGAGATTATGGCGAGTTCGTGTATTGCCCAAATAACAGGGGTTCTCCCCTAGCAATTACATCACCATTAAGGGGACGTTTGGCAAGGAAATGGATGTCCTGTAGCGTCAGACTTTAGCTGATTGAAAAGCGACTTGTACATTTTACTAACGCTGTTAGCTGCGAAAACATTTGCTTTATGCTAACGGTGATATTCACTGAGTAACTGCACCCTATGAAGTTATCAAACGATGGTATAGACGGTTTAAAGTGTCTGTAATGCATCATGTGCAGTTTGGATCTTACAAAACTGGAATTGGTTTCATCTAAAAGAGTTAACCTATCTCAAGGACTTTTGAACAGTAGTATATATATATATATATATATATATATATATATATATATATATATATATATATATACTCATTAATTTGGTGTAGATAATGATCCACACTTTCCGTTGTTTTAAATATTACAGAAGAAGTCAACAGCGTATATGTTGATCGAAATGTAAGTATTTATCCTTATTATTAAAAGACCACGACTGTGATAAAATATGCATATTATTTTAGATAATACGGTTGATAAAGGGAAAATGTTATTCTTTCTAGGAGTTAACCAGTTTTTCAAAGGAATCTAGCAAAGTGAAAGAGGAAGTCGTTTTCATAACGAACATAAGTTATACCCCACTCTGAAAAAAGGAAGCAGCTCCGCATAACCTAGTTTAGAAATGAAAGTAAATAATTCGCTTGAGTTAAACTCCAGAAACATCATACAGGATAAAAGATAAGTCCATCAAATTCCTACTAGACAAGAGCATGCTATTGCATGTAATACACAGGAGGAGCCAACTTTTATATTTAAATTTGAGTTTGTGAGAAATTGAACATTTTTGTCGACTTAGTTAGCATTACGGCTTGTATTCTCCTAACCATTATTTAACTGTTTTACTCTTTCTCTTGCAGTTCTGATCCGTGTGTCCCCAATGCTGACTTGAACTCCACCCTTGTCACAGACGCTCTCCTTTTCGTTCGCAAACTGTGTGGGATATGCCCATCTGTATCGGTTTATGCTGGTGACGCGACATCGCTGCCCTTTGAGACGATGTGTGTTTGTGAGTGTACATCCCATTCCGCGTCTTCTACCCACCGCTTTTCGGATTCTGCCTTTGACAATGACGTCTAGTATCTTTCTTTCCATTTTTTGCTGGCATATTTGGAGTATCTTAGTCTGGCCTCAGGGGCTAGTCTGGTATGTGTAAAGGCAACTCAGAATTTTACCACTCTACACCTGGTTAGAATGGTAAAACTTCCTCTAAATATGAAATTCAGACTTCAAAAATCCCCTCATTATAAGCCCATTTTTGAGATATCCTTTTCCTTTAACTACTGTCATTCCTACTCGTATTCACAAATATTGCTATTCAAACGTTTCTAAATGGATTCCATTGTACAAGACGTTGTAGTTGTCTGGGATGTACATATGGAGTTTACTGGTGTCTCATATTTTCACGATACTGACCAGTAGGTTCCTTAGATTAGCAGAATTACTTTTTGGACCAATTGATGCGAGACTCCGGTGAGGCATTTCGTTATTATTCCCTTAATGTAAAACATTCGTAAAACATACGTCGATGAGTGTTTATTTGTCGCAACTCCAAGTTCATTTCCAGCAAAATCGCATTCATAATGGCTATTTGGTGCAAACAGCGCCTTTGTTTTCGTGTAGCTGTTGTTGCGCACTTCAAATGTGAAACTTTCTTTTTCAGAAAGGTCGACCACGCATACTACTCAGTTCACTCTGAAAACGCATCTTCTGCCCAAACGAATGCGTGAATCCACCCTGACGAAACAACGCCCTATTTCCGTATGGAATTTGCAAGTTACTACACTCCAGGATTACGAGGGTTACGAAACCATTAAAAACTTCATTATAAACTGAAACTGCAAGAAAAGAAGTAGATAACCACAGTTTTCAAAATTACCAATTCCATTATGTGCCACATCTGCTCTATAATGAATTGCACTGCATGGGAGTGCGTACAGTTGATATGTTGTTGCATATTTTCAGGGGTCCGAACTCTTGAAAGGAGCTTAAAATATGCTTTTATTACACCGATCTTCTGTCTAGTAACTGTGAGAGCTTAACGGTTTTCATATTGTTTTAATTCTGGAGAGATGACTCTCATGGTAATTATTGGCAAAATATAGTTTGGTGAACTTAAATTGAAAAATAAGAAAACCCCATTTCCTTCTTGTGCATTTAGACATTACATTTTCTACCAAATCAAAAAACCACCTCCGGAAATATTTTTACTAGATGAAGTTAGACTGCATGCACTTGTATTATTAATGCGGTTGTTGATAGGCTCCCCAAGGAGTTTGTAAAATTACAACTTATAGGGCCAACATGACTTCTTTGCTTATGGTTTAAATTGTTCAAACTTCCAACTTCTGCAACTGACTTCTTCCATGGTTATTTCATGTACTGTGTCGCGATACCCAGCTTCCGAAATCGAAGAACATGAGAGAACACGTACTGGTGATTGACAAAGTCCCACCTCCTATTGTTGCTTCCAGATATAACTCATATATCAAGCTACTGCGGGTAACAGCATGGATCCTCCGTTTCAGAAGAAACTCACGACTTTCAGGAAGATCTTCAGGAGAGTTAGCAGCTCATGAACTTTCCACTGCGCGGCATCTTTGGGTTAAGATTGCAGAAATGGAATCTTTTCCATCAGAATTAGAAGCTCTTCAAAGCTATCAACAGGTGCCCAATGAGTCCAAAATCTGTCGTTTCAATCCATTTCTAGGGGATACACTAATCCGTCTAGGAGGACGCCTGCAGGAAGCCGACAACCTTTCTCGATCACATCCAATATTACTTGATGGCCACCACTACCTCGTTCGACTGATGATTCAGTACACGCACATCAGGCTACATCATCTGGGTGTTTGGATTGTTCTATGTGAACTGCGGGAGGATTTTTGGAGTCTTCGAGCCCGCCAATCAATCAAGAGAGTACTGCAAGCTGGCTAAGAACCCTTTCGGCCAAGCAATTGATGCCCCTCTTCCTAGTGACAGAGTCAAACCAGCGAAAGACTTTGAAGTCACTGGTATAGATTTCGCAGGACCTCTGTACGTTAAGTTGGGGAGTGACGTTAGGAAGAGCTACATCACATTGTTCACCTGTACTACTACTCGTGCTGTGCATCTGGAGCTATGTACCTCAATGACAACAGATAGTTTCCATTCCGCTCTGCAGCAATTTTCAGGAAGGCGTGGCCCGCCTCACACTATTTACACAGATAACACTCAGACCTTCCATGCAGCCAACAGGGAATTGGGAGAGCTGTGGGACACTCTTGCTGCACCAAAGACCCAGCAGCATTTAGCAGAAAGAGAAATTTCTTGGAAATTTCTTGTCCCACGGGCTGCTCGGTGGGGAGGATGGTGGGAGAGAATGGTCGGAACCATTAAACACTGGCTGAAGAAAGTATTAGGCAAAGCGCAAGTTACGGAGGAAGGCCTAAACACCGTCCTGATAATGGCTGAAGCAGCCCTGAACTCCAGACCTATAACGCAAGGAGAAGAAGCAGGTTCTGAACCACTGACACCAGTACACTTTCTTTGTGGAGCAAAACTAACAACAATACCCAGTGGACCTGAGCCTACGACGAGCGTCTCGCTAACAAGAGAATTCATGAGACAGCAGAAGTTGGCTGACGATATATGGAAACGTTGGTCCAGGGAATACCTCACTCCACTGAGGAGTTTTCATGAGGTCCGACAACCTCAGAAAAAATCTCCCAGCTGAGAATCGTAGATGTTGCTCTCATCCATGATCTAGTCCGTCCAAGGCATATGTTGAAGAAAGGCCGGATAGTTGAACTGCATGAAGGAAGGGATGGCAACATTACAACCGCTAGACTTCACACCGCAGATGGAGGCACGATCACCCAACCCGTCCAACTGGTCATCCCCTTGGAGATCGACCAGGGTGGGGAGGATGTGGAGAAATGTCTTTCTCTTGAACCTCATTGAGGTTAAGTGTATTATCTTTGTATATGTTCTTTGGAATAAAGTAGTGCTGTACTTCGATGGCCGTGTTATTCAGTACCCTGGTATCCCTATCCCAACAACATTGTTGCACTTGATTCGCAACTGTCTGAAAATTGTCGCAGCTAGCTATGCATATTTATAATGAAGCGAAGACAACTTTCTAAGAAATCATATTAGACAATGCTACATACAATATTGTAATGGAATAAACTTTAAAACTACGAAGAAATCTATTTTTTTATTCATACTGTTAATTAAACGTTGAATTCAGCAGTCTTGGGAAACACCGCTCGTCAGTGGATATTAATTAGCTAAGCCCTCGAGCAGCTGCAGAAAACAGAATTCATTCGTGGTATCAGTTATAAAAAATTTGCGAACTGCAGTAATCCCTGTGAATATCAAATAATGCAATAGGGATCTTCTCGATATTTTGTAAATGAACTTTTTCAGAAGCTTATACTGATACATAAAATGGTGATCTGAAAGTTTTCAATCAAATACTGTTTACCCAGACTTTTGTATTCTGGCTTGTACACGTTTCTAATAAATTTCCACGAGTTCAAAAATAGACTTTGTACTTAAAACTAAAGTAAAAGTTAAGTCGTGTAACCTGCCGTTTGTTACTTTAGAGGCGGCCGCACACCTGATGCAAGTAGTATTTGCAACACACTGTAAAATAAGCATAAGAAACAATTGCAAATACACAATCGCTGCACACAGGTGATACCAGCGTCATACCATGTCACATTATACAAAGATTCAACGCTGCTGTTCGTGGGACAGTCCATACAGATTTTAGTAGGTATTAATACAACAGCGTTCCGAGTGTATTTATTGAACAAATAGTTTTGGGGGGATAGCCACTAGCATGCGTGAATGAGTTTCAAATTAATACAGTTCCGACACGGCAGGCCGCCTGGGGTCAGTTCTTGGAATTACGCTCATATTGACTCAGGTCAAATAGATTCAATTAGTTAACAAGGATCTGTAAAGCATGTACTGCTGATCGATCATTGAATAAATAAAAAAAAATGAAAAAAGGTCAAATAGATTCATTTCGATCTATAAAATATCTTCAATTACCCCTCTAAAACAAAGTATGGCCGAAACAACAGTACTACCAGTTTCCGACGTAAGCCCTTGTAGGGGAGTGATTTTTAGAACAAAATGAAATGTTTTTCCATTTATTTTGAATTTTCTATTACTATGAGAAAACTCTAAACGATAATCTCTTCTATTTTGAAATTTGTGTATCTTTTACTTTGGAATGTGATCATCTAATGTATTGTAATGTTTGCTGCTGCTAAGAGTTCAGCATGTCCCTGTAAATTTGGGTTCCCCATATCATGAAAACATTTCGACGAATTGTGATTATTACAGTCACGAGTAAGCAGACGTATTATTTAGCTACGATGCCCAACTTCAATGAGCTATTTAAGGTGCTTAAAGGTAAGTTTTTACAGTTGTGTTATTGAATTTGTTCTCCGTATGTTTTCAATAGTTTTATTGTGCAAGATTTGTGAAGAAACAGTTACTAATGGAGGGGAGGGGGAAATCATTTGTTCCATCCAAACATGTTAAGAACAAAGAAATATATTCTAGTTTCAAACGTGGTAACAAATTTATGGCTACTTCCAGAAGCCATTGTCACATTTATCATACAGACATATTGGGTACAGATTTGTGCAAATTATTAGTTGATACCTGCAGAATTTAACACAAGAACATGAACAGCAATATCTCTGACATGCAATTAGTTATTGATTAGTAAATGTATCTACCATAATTATGGTTCTAAAACCAATAATTTTTTTAAGTAACCGTGCCTTTTAATACGTTTTTTTTTATTTTGCTACTTTTAACTGCCTGAACATCCGGGATACAAATCGACAGACGTTTCAGCATTCTTAAATGTATTATTGCCTTTTTGGGGCGGTGCAATTAGAAACTGAAATCATTCACGTAAAACTTTACATTTAAACCTGCTTCCTTTCTTGCACATTATTTTCGGTTGCCCAATTTTACCCTCTTTTTATAAAAAGTTTTCGTCAACCACCATGAACCAGAGCCGCCAGTCAATAGGTTTATAGCTTTCAAACCTATCCTTTATTTCCTGAACAATAATATGGACGTTTTGTTATCTGAAAATCTCTTTTTTGCATTATACCTATTAATATTAGTTTCCAGTTACCTTTTTGCTTTCAGTGTATTATATGTCGTGTCCAGTTCTTTCATTCTGTCTTCTTTCACATATATCTGTAGTTTTCATTTCTGATTCTTTTAAACATAGAAAATCACATCTTACATATGACTTTCTCTACGCACTCTTCCATAATATATTTTTTACAACAGCTTAATTTTCCATTTATTTCTTGTTCATTGAGATAAAATTTCATTACACATGTAACGCGATAGTCAGATTTTAAAAGGTGGGTAGCTATGAGATGTGATCCATACTTTGTGCAGGATCACGAGAGAGAGAGAGAGAGAGAGAGAGAGAGAGAGAGAGAGAGAGAGAGAGAGAGAGAGAGAGAGAGACAGACAGACAGACCGACAGACAGACAGACAGACAGACAGAGGGAGAAGCGGGCGACTATTATGCGGAAAAATATATGTATTTGCAAATTCAAACAAATAACAAAGAATATCACAAAAAAAAAACTTAATCAGAACAAATTATTTTACATAGATCGTGTGTTTTAGAGAGATCTAATTTTTCTTTAGTTAACATTTTATCTATCTCTTATGACTTATTAGTTATACAATCTCATTAAAATGACAGCGACTTAAATGGGCTATTCAGAGGAAATGAAAATAATATATTTTATTTGTTACCGGTGCTATCAATTTCCAGGCTGATAGATATCAGCTAAGGAAATTCAAAGCACTTAAATAAGACTTTGGGTAGCTGTTCTACCTTACCTTCTTGAGTTACGAGTGCACTAGCGTTTTTCTACTTCCTTTATGGCGAGTCCGGGGGAGCACATGAAGTGAATTGTGGTGAAACCTTCATACGCTTTCGAGTGAAATACCCTACTTCCTCTACGAGTGCACGGGAACGTGTCGATTCCACTGTTTTCCTATAGGTAGTGTTTTTCTTACTTTAACGTTGTATTTTTCTTCCAACGAGCCCTGAGTGAGCCAACTTCATATTGGTTAGCCTTCACCTCTAATAAAAACATAATTACAGTGTCCGTCAAAAGTTAAATATCAGACTTAAATATCACAGTTGCCATTCCTGTCCTTAAAGTTCTGTGAAATCTCACAAACGTATGTAAAAAATGAAGTTTTCTCCTGTAAATCAGAACTCGCTATCTTTAAAACTGTGGATATTATGATGATTTCTCAATTAAGAAAACTGGTTAAAAATTATCAATTTTTATAGAAAAAAATAAATTGCTCTTGAATGGATGCACTTGGCAATATTGACTTTTCTTGGGCTGCTATGACGTTTTAATTTAGAAACTTATGAAGCTTTTTAATTAACATTTCATGACACATTTTTCCCGATTTTATAAGGTTAAGACAGCCCTTTCCTAAAGTACTATTGCACTTGAAGTTCGCGGCAAATGGATGCTTTGCTGTCACGAGCAAATAGTTCATGATTTCAGAGCTTAGTAGCACTGATAAAACAACAGATTCCCTAAGTTTTTAGTGTCAGATGCGGATTTTACAAGAACATTGCTAGGGAATGGATTTTTTTCCTTCAATAAAATTGAACATGTGGCGAAATAACGTGGATGTAGATGTAAAATGGCTAATTGTTGGACGTGCAAGAGTGAATTGAGTTAAACGAAGATTGTAGAAAAACTTGCGAGTGTCCAAAACGCGTTGCACCAGCCGTTGAAGCTGAGAAGATGCAGTGATAATTTGGCGGTGCATTACCTATGAAAGTTCCAGAGAACTGTAATTCATTGATGAGTCTCTTAACAGACAGAGATATGTGGAAATCTTGGAGGAAGTCATGCTTCCCTCTGCCACAACGTTAATGGGAGAATACCTTTGTTCTAACAAGACAATGCATCTTGCCACAGAAGTCGCTTCACACGAAATTGGTTCCAGGATCAGGACATAGACCTGCTGCTTTGACCACAATGTTCACCTAATCTTAATCCAATAGAGAATCTCTGAACTCAATTGGAGTCAAGTTGGCCAAAAGGAACCCCAAATCAAACAATAACTCAAGCTGCATCTGGCTGCCGTATGAAGAGGGATCACTGTCCGGGAGTGCAGAGACCTAATTGACTCCATCGCAGACCATGTGAAGGCATGCTATAAGGCCAAAGGACCACACATAAAATACTAAGTATAACAGGACTGCCACAGAATTTTTGTAAGTTTGTCAATAAATGACTTCCTGAAAAATCAGAATAGTTTATTTCTTCCATGGCGTCCTTAAACTTTTGATGCACACTGTATAAACATCAGGTCTAGGTGAGCGGCGAAAGGAAGCAATAATGAAATATCTCTCCCGAGTGGCTGGAAGGCATTCTCCGCAACGACAGTCCACATAATCCCTGACTGATTCAGTCTCAAAAGACTGAACTCAAACACCAACCTGTGAATACAATTCGGTTTTGCCCTCAGGTGCGAAAGGAAAGGGGATAAGTAAAGCAAACATTCAGTGGAATACTAGAATCAGGTGGCACATCAACCACTGCGCATTATCACGGTACAATACCATGCACTCGAGTGTACATGATAGAAAAATCAAACGTTCTCTATACTTAATAAGAAAATGTGCAATAAAATAAGAAAATAAATCGAATTATAAGAAAACGAAGTAGAAGCGGAAATGAACGAATTATTTCGTGTAGAGTCATCCACCTCGTTGTTGCAGTCTTTTCACGTTTGAATGTCTGTAGGCACAAAAAGAACGAACGCTTAACTCGGTTGTAAGTATTTTATGTTGATCGTAGGATACGATGGAAGGTAAATGAACTGTGACAACCCTGAAATATGAACACGCAGTCAACTCTTCAACTTGATTCATTTAATCAGCGATAATAAATGCTACGTCGATGTGTTCGAATGTGAAGCTTCCGAAACTACGCTCGTATTAACGCGCTTAAAGATAGAAATACATTTAGGCCGAATGAGCGTTTACCTGGCGTCAAAATGGATTAGAGAAATCGCTAGCGTATAGTCGCAATCAAATAATTTGAATGCGGCGAAAGGTAATTCAGTTTCAAAGTCATTCCGAAGTGCTATTAGCCGCGCAAAGTAAACAAGAGAGATGTAGTGTTATATTCCCTTTAGTAGGTACTAGGTACAATAACAAAGTCAACAGGCGGGGGATACCCCAGACTGCTATAAAACAGCGGACTGCTGCTTGTATTGATCGGCAAGAGTAGCTCCTGCATGTGGTACGGTACAAATTGATCATCTTGATAATCTGCCTCCTGTCAATAGAAGTGGGACAAGGTGGCGAGTTACGTAAACACTAACTCTTAATAATCACATCTGTTAATAAATCTCTTCATTTCGTTACTTCTTCTTTTCTTAGATATAGCTACTCAGTGGCGTACCCTGAACATTTTGCAAAGAAATAAATGGGTCATCCCGCAATTGCTGGGGTTTTTCTTTTATTAAGGAAAGTTCTACGCTTTTTGGCTATGCATTTTATGTTATTCCATATAGAATTATGTGCTCTATAAAATTGTGTGTTGTAGTTTATGTATGCTTATGTACTGGTGATTGTTTTCAGGTCAATCAATAGAGTAACAAGTCGACGACGATAAGCATTTGCAATTGCCTGCAACAAAAAATTAACACACAAATAGTTGGATGATTAAATGTTTTAAATTAATATGTGCGGTAAAAAAATTAAACACAGGGACTGCAATGCATCATAGTAAGAGTGGGAGGTGGAGGAAAGACCCTTGTATGAAAAATGCTTTTTTTTTTTTTAACAGATGTATCACTTCTGAAAAATTTCTTGTTTGCAAGTTGTTATGCCCTTTTTTTCATAATAAGGGGGACTCTACTTCGAGTTAACATTCTACAGTGTCTTCTCTTCCATTAAACAGAACTGATCAGAAATTCTCATTGAACCACGCTGGTAGGAAAAAAGTTGATGGATTATCCGCCCGCTGTGAACGATATTTATGACCTTTAATTTGACAAGAGCGAGACAGTAATTATGCTGCGTCAATTTGCTTTACTTGCCTTCGATAGGTTATCATGCATTATAACAGTGTTGCATGGACTAACTGCACGTCATTACCGCTCGCGAGGTTTTGTAATCTGTCTCAAATTAGATGATCCTGTTGAATATATATGGGAGGGGGAGAAAGAGACAGATACTGTAATGGAACGCTCTTAGGCTGCTGATTGGTGGAGGAAAATTCATGGGTGTTTACAGAGGTAGTTTCCAAGAGTTTTACTCCACCAATCAGCAGTCTAAGAACGTTGCGTTTCTATATAGGATCGTCTCTATCCTATATGCAACTCTATCTCAGACTAGTTCAATCCTGCTGTAAACAACACAAGGCGGAACTGACTCATTTCGCCACGTGTTAGACGCTACATGCACGCTCATAAGTTTTGCAACACTAATGCCCGATTTCACCAACAGATGTTAAAATTGACGTTAACAAATGTAGCGTAACAATTGTCACAACGCTAACACTATTGCTAAATTTCTTGCATTTCACCATCCTGTTTTCTGAAAATCTTAACAAACCTGTGTTAACGCCAATAAACTTGTAAATATTACAGCTATAAAAGGCTATGGATGAGTCGTTATTATTTTCTGAACTGCGATGCGGTTTTGTTTTCATTTTCGTCTGCACAAGCTGAAAAATGGCGGATGAACAAAATTATAAATAAAGTCGCGAGACAAATTTCTCATCGATGGAGAAAGAATTGTTAGTTGAATTGGTGACGCAGTGTAAGGATATCGTGGAAAATAAGAGGACGGATGCGATGAATGTAAAAGAGAAAGATGTCACATGGGAAAATATTGGAAACCAATTTAATTCAAATGCATGTGTCACTACTAGATGCACCAAACAACTTGTCAGTATTACGTAAATTTAAAACGAGGTGCGACGGACAAGTGATTTAAACGTTTCAAGACGGGAGGTGGACAGTGTATTATCCACATAATTCAGTGAATTATAAAATCGCAGTTATTAATATCTGAAGTTAAGGCGAGATCGGCATATTCCTTTCGATGCATGTTCTAACTCAGTATTACGTAAATTTAAAACGAGGAGTGAAGAAGTGGGCAAGTGACTTGAACATTTCAAGACGGGAGGTGGACTATGTTTTATCCACTTAATTCAGTGAATTATAAAATCGCGGTTATTAATATTTGAAGTTAAGGCGAGATCGGCATATTCCTTTCGATGCATGTTCTAACCTCTCTTGTACTTCCGCAGTAATCTTGATAGCATGTTTCGACAGTCTATACCTCCGTAAAAAATTTTCTTCGGATAGCTCCTCAAAATCATTTCTCCTCATAGGCCGTACTCTATTACGAATGCCATTTAGACGGTCCTAAATATAGCAAATCGACATCATCAGCTGAGTTCATGCTCGCCATCTTGACTATTTACAATTATTAAGGACTTAAGACCAGAAATTCGGCTTGTTATTTTAACAAGTGATTTGACACGAGTGTTACGCTAACACTTGTTGGTGAAATGCAATTTGTGTTTTTAACTATTGTAAAACTTGTGTTAAGTCTTAACATCTGTTGGTGAAATCGGGCATAAGAGTACATATAGTAGTGCCAACATCTAGACAATAAATAAATAGTTCGGTTACATATTAAGTTATTAAATCTAGGAGATGGTTCATTGCTGAATCCTGAACTTCACTGTGTATAGCACTTTTCGTAAAATCGTCGTATTTTTCCACGCCCTGTTTGCATTTACGCGATTTTCCCGCATGAGTTCCGGATGCTTGCTGTTCCATTCTAACACTATGTACAATACGCTCACTTTCTTCTCGGGCAGCCAGCCAGGTGAAAAGATGATTAGATATCAACGTTTCGGGAGTGTACATCTCTCCCATCAGGATATTTATAAAATGTTATAACCACAAAGTGAAATACTGGATATAACGCAACTATAAACAAAAACAAAACACTATCACAAGTCGCATCACTGAACAAAAGACTGTTTTCAATAAATTAAATGTCAGGTCAGGAGATGGCACATCACATAATTTGCCAGACTACGCTATCCAATTAAGAATAAGTCAAACTACAAGATCCTCAACCGCGCCAGTTCTGCGCTGGTCAGAGAACGTATAAAACATACAAGGTACTCTCTTGATTCTATTGATCGACGGCTGCTACATTCCTTCTGGCAGCTCTCCTCAAAACTCTCTCCACTGGATTGGGAGAGGGTGGACACCTACACCTTTGCACAAAGTCAAACCATGCTTCTCCGGAGCACAACAGATGAAGAAGTTCGACTCACTGGCGCATTCCAAAGATGCCGTTCCGCCTGTACCTTCCAGCCGCATCATAGTCAACCTCACGAACCAAGAATTGAACGAATCCACTACTTTAACTTCCGTTAAACTTTGCGCCAACTCCGAGTTATCTTCCAGTTGCTGATATCATCAGTGGGGTGGAATCCGCTATTCAGAAACTTACGTTAGATAGTGCCGAAGAAATACGCACTGCGATGGCCGCCGCTGTCAATCACACCACACTTCCTAGGCCTAATATCAACCAAGATGAAAGTTCAGCGCTTAAGAGACTTCGGAATGATGAAAACTTGGTTGCCTTGCCGGCGGACAAGGGTAATGCCACTGTGATCCTCTACACAGCCCAATACTTAGAGAAAATGAAGCAGCTCTTAGATGATCCGGCCTACAGGATTATCGATAAGAATCCTACCTCTTCCATCGAACGTCGGACTGTACAACTTATTAAAAGATCCTGCCTTACTTCAGAAATTAAAAAGGCGGTATCACCGTCGGGTTCCAGGCCTCCTAGAATGTATGGACCTCCGAAGATCCACAAACCAGACGTTCCTTTACGCCCCATTGTGGACGCCAGGAGCAGCCCTACATATCGGCTGGCACGTCACCTGGCTGATCTATTACAACCTTTGGTAGGGGATTGCTCACATCACGTGAGTAACTCCACACAGTTTGTAGATACACTTAGGATCATTACCATTGGCCCTTTTGATCTTCTTGTCAGATTCGACGTGGTTTCTCTATTTACAAGAGTACCACTTCAAGAAACCATCCAACTTCTGAAGGAGCATTTTCCGGCTGATATCATAGAGCTCTTCCGACATATCCTGACGTCCACTTTCTTCTTGTTTGGCGGTACTTTCTTTGAACAAGTAGACGGAGTAGCAATGGGCTCCACTTTGTCACCAGCTATAGCTAATTTCTATATGGAACATCTAGAACATGAAATACTTGCCACAGCTCCACTTAAACCATCTCATTTCTATAGATACGTGGACGACACTTTTGTAATTTGGCCACATGGATCAGACACTTTGCCTAGCTTTCTTGCGCATATCAACAGCCTTCGACCTCAAATACAGTTTACCATGGAGGTGCAGAAGGATGGAACTCTTCCATTCCTGGACATTCTTGTTTCAAAAAACAGCAGCGGTACACTGGGGCATGCTGTATATCGCAAGCCTAAACACACCGATCTTTATCTGAACGCTCATAGTTTCCAGCATAAGTCTCAACGACTGGGAGTTCTCAATACACTGGACCACAGAGCTTTGTCTATCTCTGATCCCAGCCACTGAAAACAAGAATCACAGCACCTGAGACTCACTTTCCGTCAAAACGGCTACTCCGAATATGACGTTGAAGCCTCGATCACCAAAGCTAGGAAAGGGAAACCTGTAATACAGCAAGCGTCAGGTAAGCCTACCGCTACAGCCTGCATCCCGTTTACCGGCAATCTGTCCAGCAGAATCAGCAGAATTGTCGCCAAATACATCAGGACCATCCACAAGCCACCTCGGAAGATTAAACATCTGTTGAGACAAGTGAAAGACCAACTGGACTTCCAAGTTCCGGGAGTGTACCGCATTCCCTGTGAATGTGGGACACCGTATATAGGACAAACGGAAGGACCATCGCTACTAGAATAATCGAACATGAACGGAGCATTCGTTTAATGCAACCTGAGAAGTCTGGGCTGGCAGAGCATTGATTTGATAACGACCATAGAGCCAATTTTTGGGAGACGACCATCTTGGCAAAATGCAACAGTTACTGGGAGCGGAAAATTAAGGAGGCTTTGACGATTTCCTCTGAAAGAAGCACGCTTAATCGTGATGCTGGACTTCAGTTCAGTTCCTCTTGGAAACCGGCCTTCAAAATGGAAATCCATCGAATTAAGAAGCAAAGATCAATACAGCTTGATAATTAAGTTAAGTAGTAACGTTTGTTTGACACAATTTTCTATAATCACGCCATCTCCTGACCTGGCATTTAATTTACTGAAAACAGTCTTTTGTTCAGTAATGCGAATTCTGATAGTGTTTTGTCTTTGTTTATAGTGGTGTTATATCCAGTACGTCATTTGTTATTATAGCGTTTTATAAATATCGTGATGATGGGAGAGATGTACACTCCCGAAACGTTGTTATCTAATCATCTTTTCACCTGGCTGGCTGCCCGAGAAGTAAGTGAGCGTATTCGACGCCAGCAAAGCTTCAGGTCTTATTGTTCTATGTACAATACTTTGTGGAAACATCAAGGAGATCACCAGTTTGTTTCTCAATGTTTTTTTATAGACGATTCCGGGTTTCTTTTCTTAAGCGCCGCGAAACAATGCGCGAACATTCGCCTCTTGCCACTTTAAAGGTTTGCCTCGATTGTGTTTTATTTCGGCTGAAGCACCGGCCTGCTCCATAATGAAAACCTTACCGATTTTAAATTGCGAGCTGGTGAGATACGCGAGATGCACAGGAAATACAGAAGCAACTCCACACTATAAACAATAACATCTTAATCAGCATTCAACTCGATACAGACGTCTTGCGAGAGAGCTGCCTGGTATAACAATGCAAAAATATTATATAATAGCGGTGTCCTTTAGTAATTGTTAAATAAAATGCAGCTCAATTTAACATAATAAGTTAATAATGTGTATAATTTCACCTGCCTTCTGTCTAATCTGTATATAGTGTACAGAACACATCTATGTGGTATGTGAAACAAAAAAATAAAATGTAGGGCTATTACGTTTATAACAATCGAAACATTTGCATAGTTTTCTATCTCCGAAATTAGCTCGCGCAGAGGAGTGATCAGAAAACTACTTATAGTACTGTACTTAAAGGAGGGGTTTGTCGTACGCCTGCAAATAAAAGAAAACGCCCATTAACTTCGCTAAACCAATCAACGCCTAACCGTTTTCTCTCAACATCTCTGTCTGTCTCTCTTCCCACCCATATGTTTACAGCAGGATCAAACTAGGTTGAGATAGATTATAGAATGAAACACATTTCAGCATTTATTTACGTAAGCACGATCCACTGAAAGACATACTAAATTACCTTCCTCTGCTACCTGTAAGTACTGCATTCCACACTAAAAATGAACATTTACGTTGGTTTTATATCTAAATGAAAGAAAACAATGTTGAAGTAACCAGTGATGTTGGTTAAGAAAGACCAAAATCAAATTGGAAAATAGTAACACATGGAGTACCCCAAAGTTCAGTGTTAGATCTTTACTATTTCCGATGCCTCTCACTTTATATATAGGACATTGCAAGTAGAGCTCTGTTTGCTGATGAAAATAATGTCCTGATGTTTAATAATATTTTAAATGAGCATGTAATTAAACTGAAATTTGTTTTGAACTGTATATCATATTGGTTTAGAGGTAAAAACTTATATGTGAAACTAGAAAGAACATATTTAACTGATCGTACGTCACACATTCCGAATATAAATTGGGATTATTGACATGTTAAAGAATAACTTCAAGACATCAAATTTGAAGGCCTTCTTGTAGACAGTTATTTAGAATGGAAATCTCTCATAAAGCATATCTTATCTAAACTCAGCTCAGCTCTACCTGTTATGCTGAGCAAAGGTTAATGTAAGTTCTATAGATACACTTAAATTAGTGTACTATGCATATTTCAAATCTATCATGGAGTTCGGAATATTATTTTGGGGCAATTCAGTTATACGAAAGAAGGCTATAAGAATAATTTCTAACTCTTATAGCAGAAGCTCTTGCAAAGATCCTTTTAGAACTTTTAAGATATTAACCTTTTTTGCATATATTCTCCTTCCTAAAATTCTTTGTAAGTAATTGGAACCTCATTTATAACAATCAAATTTATAGAGCAAACACTAGACAAAGGCGTAACATACATCATCGCAGCGCTAAAGTATTTTCCTTCCGAAAAGTTGTGTATTATGAAACCATCAAAATCTTTAACGTTGTTCTTAAGATCTTAAAGGAAAAATGATAATTTCAATGGTTTTAAAATTACTGCTAGAGAGAACCTATGATGCTCAATATTACTTTATTCTGTACAGGATTGTGTGAATGACAAGTCACCTGATAACGCTTATGTAGTTCTGTTAGTAGAATCTAGACAAACCAATGCCAATTTACCTTCGATGCCTCTTCAAAAACTATTTTGTTGTTGAAAAAGTGATAAATGCTACCCTTTGAAAATTCAAAATAAAATGTTAAGACGTCCTGCTAAATCCAAGTGAAAGTTTTAGCAAATGAAGCTACCAAATTGTATTTCCATATACATATTTGCTAGTCTTCTAACTGCAGGGGAGTAGTTTTAATTTTATCTATATGTTTTTCATTTTGCCTATGTTTAATGCGTCTCTTATGCTCAATATTCAAGTAAATATTCCCAATCTTTTAAATTGTACACTTCTTTGATTGTTCAATATTCACAAGCTTTTCTGGCTAGTGAACTCACTGAACGCAAATTAATCTATTTAACCATACAAAACAGAAAAATATTACTACATAAAAGTGCAGATTTCGTTAAACCACAAAATTTGTGAAAAAATATGTGTGCATGTATATGTATGCATTCTTTTGTTTATTTTTAATTTAACTAATTTAATTTTATATTTAATTTTTATTATTTTAGTTACTTTTTTATTTGCAGCCAACCATTTAGACGGCATTCCTAGTTATTGGTTTGCATTCTCAAATAGTTGTACTTTTTCAAATGCTAAGCTATTTGATTTTTCTTGTGGCCACGCACGGAGCATAGAAATTTTGTCCTCACACAGCGATTTGGGGGTAAGGAAACTTTCAAGCAATTTAGCCTTTTGTATCCTTCCTATATCCGAACGGTAGTGTATGTGTAATGCAACTTTATCTGGATTATGAAGAAGTGGATACAGGAATAAGCTTTTGTAAGAACCTGTAAGAGAGCGAGTAGAGAAAGCAGTGTTAATGCAACACGGACGCTTGTTATTCAACTCCCGAAGTTTTAAGGTACAAATCTGATATTTCCACAAATGCCTTCTTAAACTCAGTAGTAGCGCAAGAACATATCATATCAATGACCTTATGAAGAAACAAGATGGCAAGTGCAATATTCGATAACTGGAGCTAAAATGTAGCTACAGTTTGTAAGAAGATAGTAGCGAACTCCAGCAGCACACTCCTTTAATGTCATCCGACGAAGTGATTCGCTAATTTGTAGACCATTTGATCTCACTCGTGGAATAAACTATCACTACAGCACAGCAAATGATGTATATTACACGCAAAATAAGCATTTAATAAATTGACCCTGACGCTCTGTATTGGCGTTAGAATTGTAGTTGATTTTCATTGTGCAATGTGTGAGGTTTAATACAGAAAAGACGAGCTCCATTCCAAGATAAATAGGCGCCTAGAGGATATTTTTATTTAGCTTTGACCATTAATCTTGTTTTCTTTTGTAAGAGTTTACGGCTTTAGAAGAAGTTTTGTAAGCTTGACACATACAGATTAGTGTGACTTGGTTGTGACTCTTTCTCAACAAATAAAGGTGAAGTCTATCACGATGTCGCACCGCCATCACCTCTCCGCCACATTTAACGGTCGATAGTTTGTGCCCTTTCTGCTCAAAGGTGTCCATGTCCTCGTTTTCAATGAAAGAACTATTACCTTTCTAGATTAGGAGGAGCGTTCTACTTCAAGGTTTCGACACAGATATGAAAAAAAAAATGTTTGAATCTCGAACCACTTAACACCAACGATTAGTAAGCTTCGAAATTCCATACGATTTGTCCATTTTGAATTCGAATATTAAACATATGAAAGCGTATAATTAAAGAGTTTCAATGTAGACGAAATATCAAAAGTGCAATGCAGATAATTTTAATATTTTAATTTTAATATTTTAATTTTAATATTTTAATTGTAATAGAGGATGTATTGTATTGCACCCAAAAATTCGATATCATATTTAATCAGAAACAATGTTTTGAGCCTCCAGAATAAATGAATTAAAAAAAAAAAACCATTTTATTATAAGTTCTTTCTTGTCTATGTACAACATAATAGAGGGAAAGGTGATATAGAACCCTAGTGGTAGTATGGAACCCTTCACTATTGGTGAAACTGTTAGCTACACCCTGTCAGCAACAACGGGAACTATTTTGTGTTCCCTTAGACCGCCAAAAACCAATGATGACAACTGAGTAATGGAATTCAAGTAGGGTCCAAGTTTCCTCTCCGTTGATTTTTGAAAGTGTTACAGGAATGTAGAAAGATACTGTCTGTTCTATTTGCATATACACATATTTGATAAGGATTTGTTGTGTATACTATTGGACTTCATATTATTAATGTATGGCGATATACATGTTATAAATTTTGATGAGAACTTAGTTTGCATTTCGAGATGGCGATGGTTACACTACGAAACTCTTGATAGTATCGAACCGGAATTTTTACAAGTAGTGATAATTTATGGTTAATCAATTACATCACTCTATCGGCGAGCCTAAACCTGCTAACCAATATGATTCTTATTCTGAGAGGGAAAGATTTCAAATAATAAAATGCGGACAGACATGTGGATTCAGCGGTTCATATGTGCAATGTGGGCACATAATGATTGCATTGGACTTGCCAACGATGCCTAGGTGTATGTATGTGTGCGTAAAGCGCATATTCGTGTGTGTGTGTGTGGGGGGGGGGGGGGGGCGGGCATTATCACTTTGTGTTACCCTGTTACACAATGTTGACAGTGTAATATTTGTAATAAATATTCTACAAAACCTCTGCGTTATGTGTGAGATATGTGATAATATAATAAGGGGGTTCCATATTACTGGTACATTTAGGTAACAAATCTACACGATGTTCTAATTTTCAATTGCAATTGTTTCTGGTTTAAGAGTCAAGAATTGAAGTTAGAATTATAAACCCAAAGGACTGAACAATCTTAACAAGTATATCCCATTTAAGCTCATGTTAGGTATACGAACTATATCCCAAAAACAAAGAGGGCTTCCATGAAACCACCTTTAGCTGTGCAGTAAAACTTGATTAAAGAGGAACCTGAGTAGTCCGAAAATCTGTGTAGAGCATACAAATCTGTTGGTCCTCACGCATGGAATACATTTTACGTCTTTTAAAAAAAAATGGAACTTGTTCAACCCGGAAACGGAGTGCAAATCTTAATTGTACAATACGGAAAATGTGGACGCCTGTATTACATTGTGTCGTTATTCACGTCTATACACGTTCGTTACTTCCTGAAATGTAATATATCCCGCAGGATCAGTGCGTGCATTGTTTTCTATTGTCCGCCAGCTGCCAGTTTCAGTTGTCGATGTATGTAATCGACGCGATTGAAAAAGACCATTTCTGTTAGCGGAACAATTATGCATGTACAACGCAAATTTACGAAACTTAAATGAACAAGCATAAGACAAGGGATGAGTGGATAAAAGAAGGAACACGCATATGGAGAGGGAAAAAACTGGAGAATGAAGGAACTGAGAGTTTATCTTTGGAAGCATATGACAGTGTGATGCTGAAAATTCCCTAAAGAGCTAGGAAGTACGAAGTTTAAGGCATTTGCAGGATGGCTGGACAGCTTCAAAGTTGAACAGAATATCGCATGAGGAAGCTAAGGTGCGTAGTGACGGAATGGAAGACAGAATTGCAGCGTCTAATTATGGATTTTGATCCTAAAGGTGTGCGCAATGGCGGGACTCTTATCGAGTACTGCCTTAAAAATATCTCGGAGTTCGAGGTGATAAGTGGGTCGGCAGAAAAATATACAAGGAAAGACTCGCCGTATTGAAGTGTGAAAACAAAATTGAGAAGCACCGTTATTGGGAAGGCACCGAAACTTCGATGTATCAAAAATCTACACCTCAAGAACGTTCCAATCACACGGTGAAGCCTTATAGAACAATAGTTGGGGTCTTTGAATGACAAAATGAAAACAGAAGACTGCCAAGTGCTCCTTTTTCCCAGCAGCGCAACATGCCATCCCAACTTCAAGATATTGAACGTAAACATGGTTTGGTTACCATCCACACAATCCACGTATCAGGGAGTTATTTACACACTTAAGTCCCATTATAGGCTTATTTTAAGTGTTTATGAAGCTGAAAGTGCATTTGCTGTTGCATGGTCAATTCGTCCTGCATGCAATGAATTGGATTGGTCTGGCAGTAACGGGTTTAAAGCAGAAACAATCACCAAGTGCTTCAAAAAGAAGGAGAAGGTTGATGATTATGAAAAAGTCGCTCCTGTACTCATCTAAGCTGAAGAATGTGAAGCTCCAAAATTGCTGACTTAATTAAACCGCGGAACACTTCATGTAGGTAGTCCAGGGAACTGCATTCGAAATGATAACGCATCAACTCATACAACTTGTACTTTGGCAACGGATCTAACAGAAATTCACAATGCACAAGATGAGAAGGAAACGCAACAAGAACAGGAACAAAACGTAGCTGTGGGAAACAATATGCCTGAAGGAGCACTCAATGCACAAACTACATCACGGAATTTGCCGCACACTCTTAATTCTCTCAAGTTGTTGGAGCTATTGAATACAAGAATTGCGTAGTTCAAACAGACCTCCTTGTGCTGAAAAACATTGAGTTAAATATAAGACAATTAAACCTAGGATGGCCCCGTTGCTGAATCGATAGAGCACCTGCTTGCCGAGGTAGGGGTCCCGGGTTCATATCCAGCGGTGCGGGTGGGGATTTTTCTCCGATCAAGATAATTCCTCATCTTCCCCAGAGTCTTGAAGTATGAATGAGAGTGTGAATGTGTGCGTGATCTAACTATTAAAACCCAACGAATACGAGGCAACACCTTCGATATGCTCCAAAGGAGAAAGGCCGCCGATATGATCATTACAGTTAAAGGCGGGGATCAATAAAACAATTAAATCTAGGGATAATACAATAACAACGTTATATAAATTAGAACTCATACTGTGTTAGTATTATTAGTGCGACACTGCAGCATTCAATAGTACAAATACCTACAAATAAGTGAACAACTACTGAACATAATTACATAACTACTAAAGCACGGGTATCTAAGCGAAATCTATACATTTCCCTTTGTAAGACACCCAGATGTGCAGTTTTAGCTGTGTGTGTTGGTGCTTATTTATGCTTATTTCGTAGGAAAGTATTATTGTTAACTTATTTTACAAGATTTTATTAAAACGGCACTCAAAACCGTAAGTTAAAAGTGCCTATTTCATTTATCCGTGATTGATCAGAGATTCCATACTTTCTAAATGGGTAAGGAAGGAATTCTAGAGAATAGCCAGGTGTTGTGGGGGAAAAAACTTACTGCGATTGGGTAGAGAGTCAACTCATAAATCAGTTATCGCCTGAAATTTCGCAATGGTGTCATGTACAAGGATGGTGATTCCCCGAGTTGCAAGCTGCAGCGTATTGTTCAACGGTCGTTACTTGGGCTGGAGTGCATATAATGCTGGAAAATGATTTCCACCAACAGTACAACGCTACCTGCCCTGAGTCAGAAAGAAGAGGGAGCGAACACATTTTGCCAATGTATAATTCGCAGTTTACATGCTCACCAAAAAAGGCAGCGAGTGTTTAAGTGTAATTAGATAATAATTCGATTGCAATTCACACACTATACTATTGTCTTCTAAATAATAATGCTTATAATAATATTTCCGAAATAGAGCTTTATATAGATAATTGCTTAATAACCTAGAGTCACAGTATAATAAACAGTTGACCTTCGTCCGATATGACTTAAAGTTGGAGGATATAATTAAGAAACAAGAAATAGCAATTGACCTATAACAAGCAGAGGTACACTACCGCCTAATGTATTCATTGTTATCTTCTTTTTCATTGACTTCCTTTTTCCGTTACCTCTATTGTTTATTAATTTTTCTTGTGACCTTCATTAGTACATTCACAGCAATAATTCAAATATTCATGAACTACACGTAGAAAAAATATCTACTTTCTCTACCACGCATTAACAGTAAGTAGAATAAGTAATGAATCCCAACCTCCCTAAAAAAAAAAAACAATATATTTTCTAATGCAACAGAAAATACATGTTTTGAGTCCCACTGAAAACAAAAAGGATTTTTATAAGAAGGTGCATATGCATGTCTGAACAGCATAACTCAATTTAATATGAAAAGAAGGTTAAACACCAAACTTGGAATTTTAAGTTCAGTACCTTCCAACGGTGCGACACGATTTTCAAGAAAATTCTCACACCCAAAATCACACTTTGGATAGAATGTATTATGTATTTGAATTTTAAACTCAACTGGAAATTAATTAGCCTTTTCTCGTGGTCATGCAAACAGTAGGTTGTTTCACGAACATTACAATGCAACACCTTTTTCAAAATCTAACAACTTCCTTCTTGTAGCTATAACGAAATTTGTAAATGTTCAATGAAAATTTATGTCAATTAACAGAAACTAGAAAGAGGAATAAGCTTCTGTGATAATAGTTTATAAAGAAACCGATGTGAATTAAACACATCAACATTTTTAAGAAGTTAGCGGGTGCGCATACATATATACGAGGCTTATCCAGAAAGCAAGTTTCTCCATTCTGTTTCCTCTAAAGTAAACGTATTTAGCCGGGAACATTGCGCAAGCGTAACAGATCTAAACAAGCATATGCTGTCCGGACAGGTCTAGCCTAGGCCACCTCTTAGTGGCGTCTCTTATCTATTTTCCCGCCCCCTATGAGGTGCGGTTAGTGATCAAGTTCCTTAACGCACAAAACATACTGCCAATCGAAATTCATGTCAGCTCTGTCCGGTTTAGGGGTAGAACATCATGAGCAAACCGAGGGTGCGACGCTGGACCGAAGGTGGTCGAAGTGTCCATGATGAAGAGCGCAGTGAGCGACCGTCCCTCATCAATGATCACCTGGTTGAGCTGGTGCGGCAACCCATCATGGGGATGATGGAGCTCAGCAACACTTTTTCCGCAGATATCTGGATCCTTGTTAATTGAAATTTTCGCTAAGCACCTGCTGTTCAAGAAATTGTATGCCAGGTGGGTGCAGAAAAACCTGACACCCGACCACAAAGCACTTAAGAGCAGCATTGACATTTCTACAGCGGTATCATGATGATGGAGACGAGTTTCTCGACAGGGTCGTCACGGGCGACGAGACGTGGATTTCGCACTTTACCCAGGAAACCAAATACCAGTCAATGCATTTGCAGAAGTTCGGCTGGGAGCTGTTTGATTGACCACCATACAGTCTTTTCTTACACCTCAAGAAATGTCCTATCCTCCGTACAAAGTTTCGACAGTGACGAAGAGCTGAAGACGATTGCCACACGATGGTTCCATTCACAGGCGGGGGACTTCTACGACATATGAATACAAAAGTTGATGCCACGATGTGACAAGTGTGGGAATTTTTTTGGTGATTATGTCGAAAAATAGCTCAAGCATTGCTGCACCTCCTGAAAATAAAGTTGTTCATGTAACTACGTTTTTTTTTGTTTAAAAAAATTGGGAAACTTACTTTCTGGGTGCGCCTTGTAGATCGAAACATGGACAAAAAATGGACGCATGTAGGTTTTGCAAGTATTAGTTCACTTACTGGATCAGACCCAATTGTGTTTCCCCTTTGAATTCAGTTCTTTTAAACGAGTTTCCAATTATCTCATGGAAGTTGGCAGAAGAGGATTTCTCTCTACTGTTTATCCTGTAACTAACCCTCGGCTACTAAAAGACTTTTGTGAAAAAAGGCCATTGTGCTTTCAAAACTCTCTCCATTTTGAGCCCTATTTCATCCCATTTTTCTTATCCGATAGTATAATGGCTCTGTTACCCAAGAAGGAATTAACTCCAATAATTTTATACTGATATTATAGCCTCGATCCCTTTAGAATGATTACGATACAGCATCAAGCTTAAAAGCACACGAATGATTTTCTTTCAACATACATCGTCCCGAAAGAGAAGATTTTATATAGGTACCATCAGCTACCTTACGCGACGTTACACGCGTCTACTTTTGATTTCGAATGTTCTTTTTAAATTACTTTTGGTTACCCTCTGTTCTTTTAAACACCTACCTAAAATTATATCTGCCAATAATATTCGTTTTATGTCGATTCATTCCCTTTAACCTAGACAAATAATTTCCTAACACCCTGTGGTATCCAGTTTAACGGATGAAGTACAGTAACATTTATCAAGCAAATGAAAGGGAAATTTTATATCCTTTAATACCTCATCTCTGACAATCCTGCAAATTTTGGAAATATGGTACAGTCTGGAATATAGCATAACGCAGAAAGATGCATCCAAATGGGATACTTGTGAATGAAGCAAAGAATCACCCAACATGAATAATCTGTGAGCATATTACCGTACGACATTGAAATGTTTAGAATGCCATGATTTTAATAATAAATGAAATTTCGTTATATTTGACATATACTTTTTAAAGTTTAGCGAGTTGATTGCGTGTAGTTTGTTCGATTTTCTCTAATAGTTTCTTAATGATTTGTTCATACAAAAATGAATCTGACTAGAGAACAGTTCCGGATTATGTCAGTTTACTATTACAAATCGTCATTAACCCTTAAGAATGCGAAGACCGGCTTAGAAATGTATTTAGTGAAGAAGAACCATCTAAAGCGACGATTTATAATTGGCACAGCAAATTAAAAACAGATTGGTTCTTTTCTTAATGATGGATTTCGTGAAAGACGCCTGCGAACTGCTGTTACTAATGAGAATATCGGCGCTGTTCGACCAATTCTTTAAGAAGTTCGACGTACATCTTCTGAATCCATTAGGGCGACACTGAGCATTGGTTCCAGTCAAATCTAAAACATTTTATAACATACCTGACAAAACTGTCTTATTGACGAGTTCCACATAAAGTTACTCCTGATTAAAAACGACTGATTAATTGCTACAGGAAAAAAAAAAAAACAAGGTGGCAGATCACTACAGGTGATGAAATCTTGGACGTATTGCCATAACCCTGAAAAGAAAAGTCAATGGATTAATGGGTCTTTCGAAACCACTCTAAGCCTCGCACAGTCCAACGAATTCGCAGTGGTGATAACGTTTTTCTGGGAGCCATACTGTTAACATAGCATTACAAGATATACATACTGTTACTACTGATTGGTATTCAAGTGCCTGTTTACTGCAAAATTATCGCCGCATGTAGTAAAACTAACAACTGAGGATCTGGATGTTCTAAGGTTCAGCACCATACGTATAGACTGAGCTTTGCTTTGTTTCCAAAAAATTAAATATAAAATGGATGGAATCACTTTTCAGCCATCGGACGAAACAATCATTATGAAAACCTAATTTCTGAAAATACTCAGAAAATGTGACATCATTGCTTTAAGGTTTGCTTTTGTAGGATATAAACATACATTGATGTTAAAAGGAAACATTTTGAAAAAAACAATAAAATCAATAACTGTTTAGAACTAAGCCTGTTTCATTTGCAACATTGTTTCAGTGTCGTCCTCACAACAGACACAAAATATGTATTCCTATCTCATTCCTCTACTCAGTGGACTGTAACTTTTTGACACGTTAGATAGTACCTAACCACCGTGAGTAAATGCGGTTTTCCATCACATAAACAGCGACTCAGTAGCCACGAGGACATCCTGACACTGAAAATAAAAAAAGTTAAGGGCTATGAACACGCATACATCATCAGGCAGATCACAAGAATATTAAGAAAGGAAACAGAGGAATTACAAAAATGCGTAACATTACGTAAAACCTCATTTAATATGCTCAGTAAGTATGCTGACGTGCACGAAACCATTGCTGTAGTGACCATTATATTTTATTGTGAACATTTGAAATGTTCTCTCATTTGTTATTGTTTCGTAATTCAGTTTGATAAGGAAATAGTCTCTGAATATAGAACAAGATATTTTCAAATTCTCTAGTCAGTGCCTGACTCCAGGATTTATCGATAATTTGAAAACTTGTTGTGCCATTACATGTGATAAACTAATAAATAAAAATTCTATCTCTTACGTTTATGTCTTTTAATTCCTTTATATCTGCTTCAATCGAATCCGGCTGTGAGCGAGCAAAAACGATTGATGATTTGTTTGCTTTAACAACAAATTATCACCAAAAACATAAGTCACTGCCATGGTGATCCTGGTTACAGAAAACAAGCAGGATTCACAAATAGGACTTTCTACAGTTATCTCACCGAACATAAAGGTTGAGAGCTTAGCTTTAGGAATCAAATTTCGGTTTTAAATTCATGCTTGTTCTCTTAGGTCCCTCAGTCTGAAAATTTTTATCACGAGAAATAATCGTTAACTTTAATTCAATTTTCCGAGTACCATTGAATATAGAATGACAGGCCTGATAATTGCGATTTTTTGCTCAGAATATTACGATTCCTAGACATGGACGAAGTGACACTTCCTCTGTGGTTTGCTAGCCAGTCGCTTGTTCACCTGCACTTGAAATTGAGCTTTAGTTATGGACGCTATTTAACTGATGTGGTTTTCAGCGTTTCATTTTATATTGGGCACTTAATTTTCTTCAGAGGCCTCAATTATAAGGAATACACTTGAGAACGTGTTGCGCAGAGTAATATGAAGTATGGTGGCTATACCTCATCCAGTATAGTCAAGCTGAGATGACAAACATTGCACTCAAGGTTTTTACATCATTAATGCATACATGGAAAACATGATTTTTATAGAAATTAATTATTCTTTCACACTGGCCGTGTGCAGGCTAAAGGATGGAAAGATACAATCAGACTGAAAAATTCAATGTCATAACCGGGATTTGAACCTCGGATCTTCTGGTTGCCGTCCAGACCATTGAGCTACTATGGCCAACGTGCCGAAGTGACATTAAATTCTCCAACTGACTCGTGTCTGTTTTCAGTCTGACTCTATCTTTCCATGATTTTTAAAGTTTGTAGATAGCGTTTAATGCTGAAGCATAGGGGCAGATTGGAAAAGGAAGCAAAGAAAGAAAAGCAGTTAAGCTATTGGTCTCAGATGAGCAATAACTTTACATACTAAAAATACCATCCAACCTTTACGGGCTTCATACATTAGTTACCATCTGATAAAAGAATAGTTTTGGTTTGGAAGTAATTCTTTTCTTACAAGATCCACATTGTGTTTACCGGAATGCCTAATATGTATGTCACTATCAGATCTGATAATATACGACAGCTACCGGAACGACAAGACAATTTTCTCAGAAAAGCTACAGTTAGAGGTATCTAATTATTCTAAATATGTCATAACATTTATACTCACCATATCGCATATCCTTGTCGTTGGGGATGTTGCCATTTGGTTCCAGCCTGTCCAGGAACTCATCGGAGTAGCCATTGTAAGGTAACTTGGACGCCCGAGATGAATCCTCCGATTCTTCTTTCGAAATCGCTGCAACACAATTATACAAATGTATTAGTACATTTGCAAATAAAACTGGATGAAATGTGCTTTCAACAAAGGAAAACTAGAGAGATAAATTTACTTAGAAGCGTTGGAGGGCAAATTAAAAGTTAAAGCTGAGGATAGGAGTTAACATCCCAAACAAAAAAACCATTCATGCGTTACGTGTTATAGAATAGGAATTAGGATATCAGATGGAGGGGCCACCAGTCAAAAGGAAAATAGCTCCACAGATACACCATAGTATGTCCATTGTCAACTCGACCACATCCTTCATTGTCTTGAGTACAGTTCGTTACTATACCGCTTCCACCCAGTAAGAAACGCTTCATATCTAACTTTAGTCACGTACAGACATCAGAATTTCTTCCCCGCGAGGAATAAATCAAGTGATAAGTTCTGGCTCCACTTGACTGTTGTGAGCACCTTATCCACGATGTCAGTATACTGTCACCATAACCTCACACTGAGTATCCCGTACTTTGTCAAAAGAGCAAAAACTCACTAGGTTAATCACTGTGGTGAGTAAGTTCGCCATATTTAGTCGCAGGATTTTGCGGAGCAGGAGCAGAGGTATTCAGAATTAGCTCGTTTCATCTCGAAAGTGTTCCTGGTATTTACGTCGGTAAGAGCTCTCCAAGCAACCAGTACAACCGCGCTGAAAAACACCACCACAGGCGGGTGTTCGGCCTATGTAAGAAGCGTCACATAATATAAAGTTTCTGGAACCTTAGTTCGTGCACTTCAAATTAAAATTAGTTTGCGTGGAGAGCTTCCGATTTATAACATTATGTTCCACAACATTACTTTTACTAACACAATAATTAGTTAGTCCTGTCACACAATACTATTTATAAAAGCACTTATTTAACGCCATGCGCAAGGTTATGATATTCTGTTTCATAGATCACACTATAAAAAGCATATTATATATGGGGGTCATGGCATCCATAATACTTCAGCGACTGATTTATGATCTTACTAGAGGACGCGCGCAGCTGCCCTATGGTCAATATATTTTTTTTTTCAAAAATATATCTATGGATATAGATATATATTTTTATTTTTAACCTTTTTTTACCGTTTCCGTTTATTTTACTGTCAGTTTTCTACAGTTTCACCCATATACATTATACATAAACACCCATGCCCACGGCGACCCTCTACACGGTGGAACGCTAGAGACATACGCTCTAACGACCATGGCTACGAGGTCCGGCTTATACTACCGAGGACTTGTATCTTTTAACATCTTCAAAATAGAAGTTCATGATGGCAAAAATGGCAGGCGCAGGTTTTCAACGCAACGGTGATTTAGAAAATCTACCACCACCGGAAATTAAAACACATGTTTTGAATGTCTTCAGTAGTTTATTCGCACAAAAACCAAAGAAGCAATATGAAAAATATTACGCTCAATTTATGGAGTGGAAAAATCTAATCATGTATCATCGGTTTCAGAAAACGTAATGTTACACAGTTCACAAGGAAAGATATTTCGCAAAATCTTATATTTTTAAAATTCTAGAATTATTGACCAAAAACTGTCGTATGAAATTCGACTACAAAGGTACCTAAGAGGCTCGTATAAATTACGTAATGCGTGCTAGCGAGATTCATAAGCATACTTGAGTCTTAATTAGCGCCATTATAGTGCTGCTGTAAATGTATTATAACACCCAAAGGATATCAATAAAATGCATGCATGTCCTAAGAACGACAACACATTTTGAGTGTCTGTTTAATTCTTCATATACTGTCTAAAGGAGGTACAGAAATCCACATCAGTCGTGGAAGTTAAGCCCTGCCTCTAATGTATGTTTGGCAAAGGCTAAGCGAACATCTCTCTGAAACCTATTCATGAGATTCGCTTGCAAAAATGAAGCGAGGATGAAAGCGGGTGAGATAGATCGATATCATTGAAAGCATCGGCAAAAAGATAGGACAATTTAGCAGAGAAGTGGTACAGCACAGGTGGCCAATGTATTCTGAACCTAGATGATCGTTCTTCTTCGCAGGGTCACCTAATTAAATTTATATTGATTCTGCAAGTGAACTGAAGTATTGTATAAGTATTAATAAACTGTTAAGGCAAGTATAGCTTCTGAAAATATTTAAAATATGTTTTGAAAGTGAGCTGTGCTAATTATGTGACATTTTATTTTTAATTAAGTAATAAATTTACACATTTTAAAAAAAGTATAACTTAAAACAATGATTTAATAAAACTGCTTTTAACTATTACTATCTAATTAAGAGTACTCCTGCAATGTTCATGCTAGTTTTGGGCTGTTTGATTTACCAGATAGTTTCTCAATATTAGGTGTAACTAAGAGCAAGCATTTTTTTTTTTTGTAATTTACGTCCTCCAACGTTAAGTCATATCGGACGATGAATGGAATAGGTGAAATGATGCTCAAATGAGCCCAGGGTTTATAGAGCTCAGAGCTCAGAGTTACCCGACATTCGTCTTTCAGAATAAGGGAAAACCCCGGAAAAACCTTATCGAGGTAACTCACCCTGACCGAGATTCGAACTCGGGACCTCTTGAACGTGAGGCAGACCTGCTACCACCACGCTACCGAGGCGGGCACAAGCTTCTTAGTATGAAAGACACCTGTAGTACTTGAACTTAATTTATTCTCAATAACAATGAGGGTGAAAATCTTTGCTCACAAACGAATTGGTATCCAAATCTGCACATGCTTCTTAGAACTAGCTCTTAAATTTCAGGGAAAAAAGTCTGGAGGGGTATATTTTCAAAATTCAATTAAAAATTACAATAAGTGGGAGATCCATAAAACTCTTTAAATTTAGAACACAGTTTTGGATTTCTATTATTTCCATTCAAAAGGATGTGGACTGTTTTGGGCGTGATTTTGAGATACAAAATGGATTTTTGAATAAATATATGTTACTCTTTTCAGACTCGAAGGATGAAGAGTTGATAACTATCTACTCTTACTACGTCATACTACTTTTGACCAATAAGAGGCTAGGAAACGACACGTTTCAAGCTACCATGTGTAATCCCACACTTATCACCTCCCTAGGTTTCGTTTGTTTATATCATAGCATCTGTTACTTTCCTTGCGAATTATAATTAATTCTCCTCATAGGTATGCACGACACCAAAACAGTAACAGCATAGGTAAAATTAATTTAGTGAACTAATTAATATTTTATTTTACCATATTTATTATAACATTCATTATTATATATTTAAGTGTATATACAGGATGTCCCACCTAACTCTGCGACCTCAAATATCTCCAAAATGAAACAAAATATGAAAATTCCAATTAGCCAGAAATGTACCTACGTCAGAGGCTCACACAATAAGGTATGCACAATCCATAAAGGCAAACAAGTAACACTTCCAACACCAAGTTGGTTTTCTTTTTTAAACGGAACATGTTTATTCTAACAAAATGACAACTAGAGCTACAATTAGTGATAACAAACTTGGTTCCGCTTTTCTAATCACATTTACTAGTGACCTATAGACCTTAGAAACTTCATTACTGTGGATTACATCCACAAATCACCAGTAGCGTCTTCTCCGATGAAACCGTGTCACTTCAACAGATGTTCGAAGTGCCCTCCGTTTGCATTAATACACTTGGATTTTTCCAATTTTGTTTCATTTCGGAGATATTTGAGGTCGAATAGTTAGGTGGGAGACCCTGTATATTCGTTCTTTTAATCAATGATGGTCAATTATTGAATCTCACTTGAGTTTTTATTTTCTCTGTAGAAATAAACTCTAGTAAGATTACCGTTGATTCACAACGGATCTAGAGCATTTGATGAAACATTACCTAGTTCGTGGGCTTGGGCGCCTCTGTGCTAGAGGAAAGGAAAAAGCGCCAAGGAGAAACTAAACACTTCACTTAAGCTACGCATAATTTCTAGTTGATTTATTACATTTTCATTTAACTGTGTGTTTAATTATAACAATATTACTTCAAAGTTGAAATGCAGTTGGTCAAACTTCCGCATGGTAATTACGCACCCTAATCAGTAGCAACTGCCTCACTCCCTCTGTGGTCTGGTGACGGGGAATTCTTTAGCCAGGATTATTCCTTACAGAAGCCAACGTTAACCACCCCAATCATAATCCACTTTTATAATTAGACATGGCATCGTAACTAAGGTGTCCAGATCAGCGGAGCAAAACCAGCTCCTATCATGTGATTTACTTTGTGAGGAAGATATTCTGATGCCTCCGATTGCCTAAAGTTAAATATGAATCGATTCCTACTAAATGGAAGTGCCTTAGCAACGAATTGGACTCAAGCCAAAGTGAGCATCATTATCGATGAATAATTGTTCCAGAGAAAAAACAGTCGAATATGACCTTAGTTGTTAAAAACGCCATATAAACAAACACTAACGTACAGGCTATTTTGCGTGAATACAGCTAGATTTACTTTTCAGTAACAGTTCAAATCGTTTGGGTTCCTAATAGCGGTTTCTATCACAAGTGCGTCCCTAGTATTTTCTATTTACACGTAAGCACAAGAGCAAAGTGTTTCTTAGCCTACTTTGCTTCTTTAAGTGTGGTTCATTTGCAACAAGCTGTGATTTTTCGATCCGTTGCAAGAGTATGCTACGCTTTTATCTTGGTTCAGCAGTTGCAAAATTTATGTCACAAAATGGAAAACATTGACAGCCTTTTACGGAGTTTTTTCCTTCTACATTTATAGTATACCATCTATGTTTCCAAATTTGTAAATTCTTAATTTCAGGCAAAAATCTACCTTGCTTGTATCAAGGTTAATTTATTATAACTTGTTTTATGGTAAAAGCAAATAACTTATGCATTTCCAATGTCATCTCTACAGGGGAACTTTGGCATGTCATATATTAATGCAATTTGCATATATATATATATTACAGCCCCTGTGGTTATTTTTGCAAATTAAGTTTTTTTTAAATATATATTTGATAAAAGAGAACTTGAGAATACAATAATTGTAACTTGGACTACAGCAAGGACGCTTTCAATTTCACGCACGTTATCAGATACTCCAAATGATACTTTGAGAACCCGTTACAAAATACCCAAAATGATCGCGTTGATGTCAAGTTAGAACACTTAGTTTTGTGGTGTATTTACTGTATACCTATAACAACTGATACTACAAGAACAGTTAATAGGCATGAACTGTATTTTAATGGACTCCACACTTTTAATGCAGTCTACCTTTTACGAATTATACAGATTTCAGTCATTATTAAGGGAATTTCACAAATTGTTTATAGAAAATTCAACATAAATCTACATATTTTATTTATTAGTTTAATGCCTATCATTAATAGGTTTGAGAAATTAGGCTAAAACAATAACAAAACCTGTTACATGTTAAGCAGAAGGTGCTTTAGAAATCTTCGTGTCTCGTCCTTCGAAGATGCTGAACTTGAATACCAAGTTTGGTACTTACACACGACTTTCCCCAGGTACTATAGGCAGGAGGTGGGTAAAGTAAATTAAGCACACCTTAACGAATAACAGGATAGCGCAAGCATACTTGATTTTTTTAACACCCCCTGCCAAAGCAAACCTGAAACTCCTGTGACAGATCCATTATAAGGTGGTAACATTTAAGACATTAATTGTCAGTATTCACTGTAAACCTTCGAAAAGAACACCAAATCTTCCCTAAAACTACTAGGAAGTAATGGTTTTGATTTGTCCCATTATGCAGCACTACCATTTCTTGTACTATGACGAGAGATGTAGGAACAGGGTGATCCGTCCGGTTATTCAAATTCTCCAGGCTCCATTGCTCTGGAAATGGAGTTGAATGTCATTTAAGGATTCCAGCTTTAATTTCAGTACCGTGACGTTAAAACTTGCAGCGGATATATTGGGTATAGTCAGCGCATACAGCGTTTCTTCTGTCACAAGAATTTCAGGGTGAGTTTCGGCATAAGGGATCTGAAATTTTCGATTAGACATCGAATGGGTAAAAGTACAGTTTCCGTTAGAGGAATACATAAGAGTGACTTAAAGCATTGTTTTTGTCATGAACAATTTATATTCTAAGAATTTTTCAATCGATTCTGCAGTGGTGATGACATTTCTTGTCAGTGAAAAATTGACTTATGCGAAATCAGTTAAAGTTACTGCACATCTCACTACAACCATCCAGTTACAAAATGTTTCTAACTGCTCTTATGAGTTATAGTGTAGACAACAGGCAAACAATGACATGCGTGCCAAATAAGATCTAAAGGCACAACAGAAAACTACAATGAAGAAGAAAAGTTTCCAGCTGAGAACTGAATCTAGTTAGCAGATAAATTTTATATTATAAAACAATAAAATACAATCTTTTAGCCGCTGAATTGAACTATGCGCGTACGTTCAGTATCGCGGTGTAAGATATCCCACTTTCTTACAGTAAGCATTGAGCTTTTATTTTTCTTTCGCTGAAATAAATAATAAAGGCTACAGATTCGGAGAGAGAGAGAGAGAGAGAGAGAGAGAGAGAGAGAGAGAGAGAGAGAGTGTACATTGGTTACATGGCTGATTTAGGTCTATGAGAAAGCATCCACAAGTTTTTCTAATCTTGAAATTCGTGCATCATTCGGTCATTGGTGATTAGTAGAGGCAAAAGTGAATATTAGTATAGTACAGCATGAAGTTGGGAAAAATCAAGCAAAGGACTACAACTAAAACTAAAACTCCCGAAACAAATATTCATTTTTAAACATATTGTAAAGCGCCTTCAAAATATTGTGTGTGTGCGTGTGCGTGTGTGTTTAACCCTTTTCCACCGTCGGACATTTTGAAAGTATATCGCATTTAAATACTAAAACTAATCTGACTCAATGGAAACAGTAGAATGGTGCTAATCGAAAGTTGTGAAATAGAAATACAGCTTTTGTTTATGGTCGCACTTTAACTATGTTCCATTCAACAATGAGTGTGATAGGCCGCCTAATTTTGTACAGAGATATTCTTATCAGACTTGAGCTTTTGTATGAGCCGTAAATTCACGACATAGGATCACCGGCCTTACTTCCCTTCTGACGGAGTCCCTGCTAAGGGCTTCTTTTTTAACGCACGAATTAAACCATCGCTCTCCGCTCAGAAATTAAATGTGTAGTGTTTAACGTCCGCTTTTACTACATACGGCACCGCAGGCGATGACACTGATGATACATGAGATGAAGATGGAGAACCGGTGGAATCTAGAGCTAGCATACTCTACCCACAGACTACGGAGGGCCACCGAAAGCCATGAACTTTAGCGTCTCAGAAGGGACTGTTTTTACTTACAACCCGTGATAAATGATTAAATTTTTAAAATATGTTGTAAAATGGAAACCCAAATTCATACGAGTAAAAGGTAAAATGCCTCTTTTACTGCGCTTCCACACCCTCTAGAGGCTATAAAACATTTTTGCAACCGTGCAAAAATGTAATACCAAGAAATACAGCTTTAAAGAAGGTTATTGCATATGGAGATGAATAAATATAAATAACAATGGGTGGCTGATTTAATTGTACCTTTTTCAAGAATGTATCCACATGGTCAGAACATAATGCATAGCTAACATATGGTTTTTAAACGGTAGAAATAGTTCAGATATTTTCAGATGTAAATCAGGAATTTTATGACAAAGCCCCAAGCAATGCTTTTCCAACGAGGTCGAATCCGAAATAGTGCAAAGAGATAACAGCTTGCCTCTCCGGTCAGCATTCACCACGAATGACCTAGTTCTTAGCATGTGGGCATGTCTCCTTCCTTTGTCATCAAAAGTTCTACTTTGGAGGGCTACGAATGGTAGGGCATCCCGATTTCCTCAAATACTCCTTTGAATACAAAACAGTGAATTTGGTAAGTTGTGGCCGAAATAGACGCAAATCCCAATACCTGTCTAGAAAGGGAAACCTTCCTGAAAACATTCAAGGACACGTCTCAGGATATTACAAATAAAAGTTCAGTGGCTCAACTGTGAAAATAAAGTGGGATTATACCACATACGAATTAGCAAAATTTAAAGAACAGTGCCAACTTACGAAAAAGACATGAAATGTCTGAAAGTGTGGAAAGATATTAAGCAAAAACCCATAATGTTTGATTCTATACTAAAAAGTGAGAAGAACATAGCCAAAGTCTATAGCAATGTACATAATCATATTTTATGAAGGTACACTAATAAGTGCACATGTATTTCAACTAATGTAATTTAACTGATAATATGAATTTAAATAATGACTGAGAAATTATTCACGTTGAATGGTTTTGTTTATAAGTATTTTAAAAATGAAATGTATATATAAATTAAGCTTCGAGAGTAAAATAAATAAATACGGATATCACCTGCAGCACCCTCTTCTTCATATTCGTTGTCAAAGAAAGTCATCTAAGTGAAAAAAGGAATGAATATTTTCATCAGATGGCAGATAATTTTAAGATGTCATAATTAATCAGCATTAGAAGACGTGCAATGAATGAGAGATTTTGAGCTTTAAAAATCGCACGGTACATTAATAAACCAAAGGTTGTATAAACAATTATAGTGTAAGGAAAAAGGGTTGGGAAAGAGCTGAAATTGGAATAAAATATTACCCTTCTTTAAAGTAAATATTCAAGGCTCAATATAGACAAAAGCGTTAAGTACGCAACTGTATTTGTGAACTGATAGTTCTAAGTTGGGCTGATTTGATTAACATTGATCCACAAAATGCTCTCCAACAGTTTTCTTTTGGAACAATGAAAACAAAGTTAAAAAAACTGACGAATTCCTATGGTATGTGTAGCACACACTATCGAATTTCTGTGCGGTAAAAACTTAAGCTACTACAATATTACACACCAAATTATATCAACAGGAAGCTGAGACAGTGAACCTTGAGTTAAAGAGTACAAAATATACAGTAATGCACGACTGGCAATATTGTTACATATCTAAAAGGATCCAACCCCTTCCGGCAAACCTACAGTATGCCACCGTTCCATCATAAAATGTGAAAGTAATCCTAAGTTTTAAATCCTACTTCAATTCAATTAAGTAGGACAGACTTACAGGATTGAAATGTGTAGTGTTTAACGCCCGCTTTTACTACATACGGCATCGCAGGCGATGACACTGATGATACATGAGATGAAGATGTAGCACCGGTGGAATGATATGGTGGGGGAAACCGGAGATCCCGGAGAAAACCCACCCCAGCGCCGTGTTGTCCACCACAAATCTCACTTTGCGGTCGCCTGGGATCGAACCCGGGCCGCCTTGGTGAAAGCCAAAGACTTACAGGATTCTGAAATACAACGTGTCTTCAGTTTTAATGTATTTAAGGCGGCTATATGAATGCAGCATTAATTCAAATGTTTTAAAAATATATTTGCAGGAGAAAAATTCCTTGTGGGATGCTTTCTCTGTGTTTCTACCTCCAGTGATATATTCTGTTGCATTTGCAGATGATAAACGAAGGGCGTCATTATGGGAAGAGGCGGATCAAACAAACTATGACTAGACATTTCTTTGTCGAGTGAGAAAGACTTAACTTTCTTTTGCACATTTCCCGAACTTAATAAACAATGAATTAGGCACAACTTACTCCGAATCTACATTAACAAAAGCTTGAAATCTACAGATTACCTTAGAAATATAAATTGTTGGTCTTTTAGCTTAGAGAATTGTCCCTTTATGAAAAAAGAAAACATAAACAATAAAATTTTAATATTGCTTTAAAGAATTCAAGTACCACAGAAAAGACCCTGCCAGATAAAGACCCTAAAAGACCCTATATAAATTAAATATAAGATGTAAATGGATATTAACCACTTGAATAATAAGTTATCAGCTTTCATTCGTACGTAGATCCCATAGGTTTTAGCTTTCACATGTGTTATCAGCTTTTGGTGTTCTGTGTTAACCATGATAAATTTTGTGCAGTTATTCAAAGCAAGCTTGCTGATTTCTAATAGAGACAAAACAGGAAGTATTACATCGCTTATAAAATTCTCAACGCTTATAAAATTCTATGAAACAAATTAAATTCTGTCTTACATACACAACAAATGATAAGAGTTAAAATGTTTGATGAGATAAAATGTATTTTACTCATGAGTTCTATTCTAAAACTTTCCCCACATTTTATACTTTTATGTGTAATATATTCAAAATACGGAGGATTATGTGCAGTACTTGACAATTCATTGATGTCTTATCTGCAGTAACGAAGAAGTACATTCGTGAAATAAAAATCGAGAAATTGAGCAAACACATAGATTATTCATACTTTCATGTATTTAAAAGGGATGAGTAAACTTTAACGTAGATATTACACAAACAGAAAGAAAGTTGTTCCACCACCCACGTTCAGTTTGTGTACAGCCTTCTTTCGTTGCATTTCCACAGTACAGGTAAAGGGAAAGGTAAAGAGTATAGTCGACCACTAACAGCATATAATTACTCACTAAATTCCCGTGGCTTCTTTTGAAAACCGGATTATCGACAAAGGATCCAATGTCACATGACCTGAGGCAGCGCTACGCTCCAGAAGGTCGCAGGATTTGAGATTGCAGGGAGAGCCCATGAGATATGTGCTGCATGACCAGCAGAAATGTTGCTATCTGTGCAGTGGCGTAATAAACGAACTTCAAATGCTCCCGATAAGAACCTTTAAACATTTTTGCTTACGTTGTGCTCCTAACATATTTCTGCTTATATTAGTCTACATCATTAACGGGGTTTGAAACTCTTTCGTACTAATATATCTAATACATATAACTAACAAGCGGATTTTTATGATCTAAAAAATGAAAACTAGGCATGCATTTATGACATAAAAATAGCTTACATATGACCTAAAACGACAAAAATATGACCGTTTTAACTTAATGAATTTATTAATAATATTATATTAATTGAGAATCAAACTTAAATTTAACAATTAATAATGGTTCATGCATGAACATTTTGAATCGCGTCTACAGAAAAAATAAAAAAAATCTTTTATACTTCTTAATTCAGCAGCTTATGCAATCTGTAAGTTTAAAAACTCCTAAATTAGTTAACAATTATTGTAACTTAAGAAAAGAAAATAATAAAATATTCATATCTGGGGGTTGGTTTTCATCAGCAGCAAAGTTACATTGAATAACAATGTGCATTTTTAGGTTGTCAAACTGGAAGCCTGGTCTGTTGTCGGAAAAATGTTCTATATCTGGAGAAACTACGTTCCACATCACATGAGGTTATAGGACCATAAAAAACCAAACAAAAAAAAACCTAAAGCTGACACTGTTTAATTTTTAGGGGAATATTTGAAGTTAACTTCATTTTGCAAAGATCCATACAGAATTTTGAACGGGTATCAGCAAAAGCTGCAGTTGAAGAAGAAGCTGCCTACTTTCGATGGAGGAAGCTATTATTAAACACTTCTGATGCTTAGCGGTTTCAGTATGTTGTACATTAAATTTTTTTAGATACTTTCACTGCACACTATTTACAATACAAAATAACACCGTCAGTACTAAATACCCTCTCCTCAAGCTCTGGAACAACATTTCTGAATTTTAATCTTCCAGAACGTGGTTTTAGGCATGTGACAGCAAACTGACTGAGGTGTCAATTAAATGTACAACAAACTTTCAGGAAACTGGTGGAGATGGGGTTGCAAAATGGAGGGATCAAAGCATTAAACCTGTCGCCAAACAGGGAACAGTGAGATTCAAATATTCAAGTTCGACTCCTTTATCCTGCACTAACGTTTGCTCCATGCTAAAGCAACATTCGAAAAACAAGTAAAAACATATTTTTATACACACAGAATGTTGATTTATTTTATTTCTAGTCAGCCTGACAACACTATAATAATCCCCAAAATATGACCAAAATATGATTTTATCGTAGGAATAAGCATAAATATGACCGGATATTTGAAAATTGAGAAATATGACTTAAGATCAATAAATGACCTGTTATCTGCCCCTTACTCGTAACTAATTCAGAGATCAGGTGAATGCAAGGGATGAAAGCAATGCATATTTAACGTTACTGATTATAATCTGCCTCAAACTAGAACGATCCTTTTGTAAACAGATGGAAGGGAAGAAAGAGAGAGAACCGTGATGGAACACTGCAGATTGGTGGAGGGAAATTCATGGGTGTTTCTCCCCTATACAGTCACTGTAAAAAGAGTTCGTACACCTATATTGTTTTGCATTGGAATGCGCATCAAACAAAAAGTACAGGTTTTAAGAAATATGTAACATACAAGACATCAATAGAAAACACTTATTTGCACATGCACACAAACAGAACCACAATGCGATGTGTATAATCGTAAAAATTAAATAAAATGCACAAAAAGAGGTCTAAACTACTACTATATGGCTTTTACAGCCCCTTTTGGGCCCCAGCCTCCCTGAGTTTTTGCCTCCATTCATCCCTATCTTCTGCTTTTCGTCTCCACTTTCGGACTCCCAAAATCTGTAAGACATCTCTTCTTACTGTATCTTCCCAAGGGTTTTTTGGTCTGCCTTTAGGTCTTGTATTGTACAATTTTCCTTCTAGCAGTTTTTGGGGATCCGTTTCTCTTCCATTCTTTGAACATGTCCCGCCCATCTTAATCTTCTAATCTTAATTTCTTGTGCTATGTCAATATCTTTGTATATCTCATATAATTCTTTATTATACCTGTCTCGCCATACTCCATTAACTGTAGTTGGTCCATATACCCTTCGAAGTATCTTCCTTTCGGATATTAATAGTTTCTCCTCCATGGCTTGAGTCCATGTCCAAGCCTCGCAGCCATATATTAACACTGGCTTAATCAATGTTTTATATAATCTTATTTTTGTTTTAGGGAATATTATTTTATTCCTAAATATTTTCTGTAATGAGGCATACGCTTTGTTTGCTGCTGTTATCCGAGTCTTTATTTCCTCGTTTTCATCATTTTTATTATTTATAATTGCTCCCAGATACTTGAAGCTATTAACTGTTTCCAGTAGATTTTATCTAGTGCTGGTATTTCTGCTTTTGTTCTTACTACTTCTTTTTTGTATCATAGCTTTTGTTTTCTCTTTATTTATCATAAGTCCTACTTCCTTTGCATTTTCCTCCAGTTTTGTGTATATTTCTGAGACTGCCTTGTTGGTTCTCCCTACTATATTTATGTCATCTGCATATGCTAACAGCTGTACAGATCTATAATATATTGTGGATTTTACATCCACTGGTAGTTTCCTAATAATATATTCCAGTGTTAAGTTAAACAAGGTGGGTGCCAGCCCATTCCCTTGTTTTAGTCCATTTTCTATATTAAAACTGTCTGTTATGTGGTTCCCAATTTTAATTTGGGCTGCAGTATTATCCATTGTGGCTTTCACTAAGTTTATTAACTTCTCTGGAAGTTGAAACTCTTCCATAGTATAATATATCTTTCCCCTTTCTAAGCTGTCATATGCTTTCTGGAAGTAAGAGGTCTAAAATAGGGACAAAAAGTGATCGTACACTTGCAGTAGTGCTTCGAGAATATAAGCTCAAAGGCATAACAAGCCAACATTCACCTGGCAGTTTACCTGTGTATAGCAGTGATAAGAAACAGACCGGGGTCAGATGTCAGTCAACAGTGAACAAACACACAGGAACGTCAAAATGGGGAGCAAGCGCAGGGAAACCAGCGAAGAAACAAGAAAATTTATTATTCAACTCCATAATCAATGCAAATTGCTAGGAGAAATATCTCCACTTGTTGACAGACCTCGCTCCACCGTGCAGACAATAATAGATACGTTTTGTGTTTTAAAAACGGTGCAAAACAGGCCAAGAACCGGAAGACCAAAGTTGTTAACACAGCAAGATAAAAGAGTTATCCTGCGTGAAATAACGAAGGATACAAAAGTCAGTGCTGTGAAGTTGGCTGCGGATCTGGGACGAAGTGGTATAAACGTTTCGGCCAGCACCGTTCGCAATGTTTATCGAGAAGCTGAATATCATGGTCGAGTACCCTAGAAAAAGTTCTGGGCGAGTAAAAAAAAAAAAAATCAAATAAAGCGATTGAATTTTGCAAAAGAGAACCGAAATAAAGGAACAGATTTCTGGAATAGAGTGATATTTTCCGATGAGAGTAAGTGCAATATTTTTTGGGTCCGATGAAAGGGTACGGTATGGCGCAAGAAAAATACACAGCTGCATTCCAAACATATAGTGCCTACAGTAAAACACGGAGGTAGCTCCGTGATGGTCGAGGGGTGTATGAGCGCTTCAGGTATGGGTCGACTGCACTTTAGTGATGGAACTATGGACCATAGAATCTCTATGGACATTCTAACGGAAAATCTTCATGCTAGTGCCCAGAAACTAGGTCTTGAGAACAATTTTATGTTTCAGCAGACCAACCAAACATACAGCTGCAAATACTCGCTTGTGGCTGCTTTATAATATGCCAAAGAACTTCATACACCTCCCTAGTCACCTGATATCAATCCTACAGAACACCTGTGGTCTATTTTGGAGAGGAAAATCAGAAAGCACTCATTTTCCAATAAAGAAGGATTAAAACAGGCACTTCAAATAGAATGGGACCTAATTGAACCAAACAAAACAAGAGCTAGTGGAATCAATGCCGCGGAGACTGCAGACAGTTATAAAAGCAAAAGGAAAGCCCATCAAATATTGAATGATGGTATACATTATAAACATGTTATTGAAATTGTACGTGTACGATAAATTTTTTTTGCGAAATAGCATATTTTTATTTTAAGAATTAATTTATTTATAAATTTGCCAAACGTCCCATTCCTGTTCCTCCAAGAAATTTAATGTAATTTCTTATGTGTACGAACACTTTTTACACTGACTGTATATATACAACAGGACAAATTATTATAGTAGGTAGTACGAGGTAAGGGGAAGAAGACAGTTCACTATTAAGTTGGATAATTAATTGTACTCTACCACGAGTACACAAAATGGAGGTTGAGGATTTAGCAGTTCTGAAAGCTGTTTCTTAAATATTGTTTGGCGTTATCCTGTTCTTTTTTTCATGTATTTGCCATTCATCTTGACATAACTAAGAGGTTTCCTGCATTCTTTGCACCTAACCTAAAGTATTATATCCAACTCTTTTGCTCTTTTTCGTAATTAACATTTAAGAATAATTTAATTGATAGATTGTTACCTTTTCTAGCCTCACTCCGTTTATATTCTTTTCTTAATACTCACTTAATAAACGCATTATGTTTTATAGAGCTGGTTCTGCTCTTCGCAAATCTCCTAGGTTCTTGGTTTGCACAACGTCAGCTGGAAATCCGTATTTTCTCCCCACTCTGTCATCTCGCGAACAGAGGGCTCTACACTCAACTCGCGCCAGTAAGATTCACTTTCCTTGTGTTACCCTAAACCAATTATTATATTTACAGTGCCTCTTCTTCATTAAAGTGTATGCTTGGAGGGGAGAACAAACCTCAAGGACTTGGAACATCACGTACCCCTCTGATCTCTACATAAGAAAACTTTGGCAGAAAATCTGCTTGCCACCCGGAGGAATCCGAGCATTAGCCCGACTTACTGATGCTTCCAATGACTAGAGGTACTTCAAATATTGAACAGCATCAAAAACAGTCCTATTTACTCTTAAAATTGCTTCTTTAAAATACCTAGAACATCTAAATTAGAGGTAATGCTAATATAGATTGCACGCCGCTGATGTGTTGTTTTCACAATGCTTACTCTACGTATTCTTCTACAAGTTATTTTTGTAGATGCTTATTCTTCTATCCCCTTATATTTATAGATAAAGTTTGATTGCACCTTTACACATTTTGCTGCATGTATAAGGATGCAGTACGCTAAACAATGATCAGCTCTTTTTAAAAAGACAGGCCTTAATGACTGCTTTGAAGCATGCATTTGCATGATGCGAAAAAAAAAGAAATGATATACCACTTCAAAAAATATGATGACATATTCCAGTCACTTTCTCCACACTTGTAATCACTGTTCATACAAAAATATATTCTTGCATTTCTTTTTTATCGAGATGAACTTTCAATGCACAGTTATTTTATGTTTTGAGGTGTACAAAAATATATGCTATGTATGATAAATGTACAGCAATGCACGTAAGTAGCAGTAGTCCGTTTTTAAACCACGCGTCGCTATGGATGAATGTAAAAATTATCCTTTAAAATCTTCCTGTCGCCCCCTTTCAACACACTGAAGTTAAAGACAAAAATTGGCATTTATCAGACCTTTCGCTTTTGAGTTATGCTATTAACAGGGCCACGCGCGCGAAAGTAAACGCCAAGCGTTTTCGTATGTTGGGGAAACTAAATACAAACTTAAATATTCTTTCTGCCGTGCTTTAAAATGTTCACAATAAATAACGGAAAAAAAAAAAAGAATTTCTAGAAAGGTAGATCGAAAAGCTTCATTTACAGTCTGATAAGCTGTATGAACAGGTGCGATCAACTGTAACGTAAAATTGGTTATTCTCTGTGCTAAAATAATACTTGTATAAATGAATCTGGGGAGTGAAGAATCGAGCTCCAGCCCGCTGTATAACAAACTAAAAGCATTTACAACGCAAACAAACCGCAGCAACAAAAAGACAATACAAACTCGCCAGAGGGCATGACTGCATTGTGGAGTAATGGAGTCGCAAATGAAGAGCAAAACAATACTACCCCCACCCCCATGATTGCTGCTTTGTATAAAAATGACCGCAAATACTCTAATCACAATAAAATGGATGTAGTCTCAGTTTTATTACAGGTGTACTGGCCTGTATGTACAGCTGCAAACTACTATGCTATAATCACAGCACTGGGAATAATACTTGATGTTACTGCTGTTCTACTACTCATAATACTAACTCCAACATACTGATAATGATCATAATAATGATGATAATAACCCTATCGGGCCTGGATTTGAGAACCCGACCACCGATCTCACGCCTACATATGCAAGATAGAGGTGGGCTATGATCCAGCCAGGAAAATAGTAGAAAAAGTAAAAAACAGAAAGGTATAATACTATTGACGGATCTTCATATAAACTACAAATGTATTGCATTTTACTGTGAAGAGAAGTGACAATAGCAATCTACATCTTTCAAAGTGTGTGTGTGTGTGTGTGTGTGTGTGTGTGTGTGTGTGTGTGTGTGTGTGTGTGTGTGTGTGTGTGTGTGTGTGTGTGCGCGCGCGCGCGCAAAAGGAAAAAAAAAAACTTTCTACAGATCCTAAAGTAATGCCTTATCGACATATTACTTAAACACTAGAACAGCTTCTATAAACTGGATTTTGAGATATTTCGAAAGCAATTTAAATATAATTCGCGCCACTAATTTAGTAGTACCTAGTCTATCCCATCATTCTAGTAATAAGGTAACATGCTTTCATCTGTCTATCCATACATCCAGCAAACCAATGTGGCGATTGACCTCAAGCTCGATGGGGAAAAATATATTCATACGATTAATGAGTAAAGTCGTCAAGAAAGTAAATGGTTGGAGAATGCAGTGTGGGTGATGGACTACCTAACAGGCACCTACCATTTTCTGCATGCAGGTATTGTGAAGGTAGGCTATCTAGAATCACCACAGATGGGAGAATCTGAAGTACTTCTCCAGTTGAGAACGTGGCAACGCATAGTAATGAACCACTCCAATGTTCTTGGTTAAGTTATTAATTTTAAAAAGAATCACAAGGGCATCCCTTTACATCCAGCAAAAGAAAGCGCAGCCTAAAATTAACTTCATTAAAATGATTTCAAGGTGCGAAAACTGTTATATTCTGGATGAACGCACAATCGGTGCAAACATTTAGAGAAGCAAAAAGCCTACAGTGAAGTTGGCATTGATCAATGCTAGTTATTGGGCGTCATATAAATCCCGGCTATAACTTCTCATTTTGGGAGAAGTATCTCAATAATTCCTTCCTACAGCTATTTTAGTATAATTTTATTTAGTTCGTGTCAACTAATCTGCTTCAGAAACTCATCGGTTCCAAATTCTAAATTTGAGACGCGTACACTAGTATGGCATAGAGAATAGCAGCGGTTCGACATTACCTCACAGTACAGCTCCCCACTTGAAAAACACTTATGTGCGGGCATGAAAAGCAACAAGTAGTTAGGATAACAAGTGATATGACTTAACGTTGGAGGACGTAAATTACAGACACAAAAAGCATAAAATATGCGCACTTCTTCAGTAACTTGTCTGATTTCTCATTACATTGACTCAGTTTTCTATGATTTCTTTCTATCGCTTAATTTCTTCTTCAATTTTGCTTTGATTAACTATTTTAATAATCAAGTCTAAATGTGTACACATTTCAGATCGATAGTGTCTAGCCTTTCAGTTACTACGACCATTTCCGTAACTACACTATCAGCTATATTCTTACAATTGGCTTGTAAAATCTCATTTCATTATTGACAGCTATATTCACGTGTTAAAATGTTTCCAGTTTCACCTATTTTATTCTTAAATATGTATTTTATTTCAACATTGCTTCCCCACTGAAACTCAATTTCCTCAGATCTGTTTTCCTCTATTCTGACATTTATATCAGCTGCTAACTGGCTATATTTGTTATTGATTTCAGTAGCAACTTGAGTCCTAGCTATCTGGACATGTTTGTCATGTATGTCCCAAGCTATTTCCGTCTGATCACTGGCTAATTTGTTTTGCTTTTCAGTGATCTACCTAGCTGGATGGTCTGGTTTTATAGATATTTATTTTTGTTCCTTACTTATTACCGCGATGTCCAGTTTCATCTGTCCCAAACAAAGTAATTATCTTCAGATGCTCCTGGATAACATTACCCTGTTCAGGTATGTCCCCATCATTTCTTGTTCTATTTTTCTACTCTTTTTCCTTTATTTAATTTATACTACTCAATCACTTGCTTCTCGGCTGCATATATGTTAAATTTAACTAAGAGTTTTCTACAAAATAAACAGTTTGCAAAGTCTAACTGTTTAAAAAAGTTTTATTTTGGTAATTATTTTATGAAATTTTAGATATCACGGACGTTTCTTCTCTTCGTTTAATTTGGTCCATGTTTATTTATTTTCTTTAAAGACACTTTCAATTGCTAGTATTATATCAATGACACCCGTAGGACAGAATTTCGTCCAGCAGGAGTTATTTGCAATAACGGTAAATCTACTGGGATGGGGCTGTTGCTTTGAAGCACACTTAAAAACGGACAGATTTGAACCAGCGACGTTGGGATCAGTAACCAGAGCGTTGTCCTGTAGGTCCCTTAATGTCGTGGTGATCCTTCTCTTCAGATGATTTTGAAGTTCTTGAATTTCTAGCACGTTTATTTTTTTTAGTTTATTTTGTTTTTGCATTTGTTTTTCTAAGTCTATTCGTGCTGCACACAGCTGTAGAAACAAAATCTCAAGAAAATCACAGTTTTTATATGCACTTTCCTTGTCTAAATGAAGTGGATTATTTGAACATTTTATGACTATTCACTCGTAGCAACAAAGTATAGTAACAATAATTATTTATGTATATAGGAATACTATTATGAACTTTCAAGATATTTTACTTAATTATGCGTGGGAGTAGTTATTAGTTGCGTCATATTATACATACTTTGGTATTTTTCAAAGTAATTCATATTTTAGCATTGTATGCAACTATATCGGCGGATAATTACCTGCGAAGCCTATTATTACTATTAAATCACGGTGCTTTTTTTCACGTCTGGCACTTACAAAATTAAATTTGAACTCTTTTCTTCAATCTCTTCTGCTCCTTGGATCTTCTGCGCTGGTAATACACATCTGCTTCGTATAATCATTGAGCGTCTCATCAAAGCCTGCGGGGTTTTCCTACCTTCTACAATGCTAATCCATTCTAGAATTCCCTCCGTTTCTCAGCCAATTCCCATGTGCAAGCACACGCACACGCCCACAAAAGTTATTCATTAATACTGTCATCAAATGTCTTGGTTCCGTGAGATGCTGTTTCACAATATTTGATTCCTCCTGTATTTCCTTTTCACATTCATAAATACAAGTGATTCAATCACTAAACTAACTTATGCAAATTAAATACCGCTACATGAGGCTAATGATGATTATGATGATAACCATGCTGAAGCGAATCCTTTACTTTTTAAGGGTTAATAATAATTCTAATATTCTGCGAGCAATCTAGCGGATTGTGAAAGCGTGAATGCGGCTGATATTCTTATAGATATAAAACCTACTTTTACATGAACGCGCGTTTCCTAAATCTGCCTGCCTATCAGGCAGCGAAACTTGGACACCGATGAAACAGGTAAGGTGCATCTATGGTACAAGTTATCAGGGTCAGCAGTGAACAGGTAGCGAGCAGCAAGTCAAGCCAAACGATATGAATGTGACGCTACCTCAATGCACTACCTCACTATTCTCGCTTCGAAATGCTTCAAAAATAGAGTTAGTAATTTTCAAGGCGTAGTTAGTTATCTTGGTTGGATATTATTTCAATCAGATAAATAATATATACGTATAAATTATCACATCAAAATATTTCCATTTTAAGTGGCAATTAAAACTTATGTGTAGTAATCATAACAGAAATGTCAAATGGTCGTTGTAAAATATCTTCGACGTTTTATTCCTTCGTTTCTTCTTCATAAGTTTTTATAGTTCCAGAATTAGCCTTTTACTTTACTTCAGTATATCCTCTAAAAGTTTCAAAATTAAATCTACAGATTTAACTTAAACATCGTCTGCTTTGGAAGGTGCGCTTGAGAGATGTGATGTGATGTGATGTGATGTGATGTGATGGGGGCAAACATACAGCAAACATTTTTTACTTTCTCTTAATTATGTTGAAATAAAACATGTCGGCAATTTATTTTAGACAGGCTTGATGCAATACGACAATAGTAAAGTTAATAGCATGTTACTTATGATGCTTCTTTAAGGGTTTATTCTACCGAACAGGGATATGCTGCATACGAAAACACGTGTTGCGCAGAACTGTGCGCAAATGCATCGTTCTCCCTCAATGAAGAATAATGCGTTTAACAATGACAAAACGTGCACACATTGACAGAAGGCTGTGGACTGGAGTGTAACTGAAAGTTTAGTTTCAACTTTTGAGTGGTATTTTCCCTGAATACAGGCAGTAACTGAGTATTTCATCACAAACAGAAGTAGTACTCTACCCAACTAGCTCTGTGAGTAAACATAGCCATTTCCTTTAATTATATAACTTGTTAAGCGCAATTTTATTGATTTATAAATCCGGCATAACTAAGAAAAGCTACGCATCGCTGATATTTCGGCAGTCAACTGTTTCAGCCGCAGTATGGTTAACAGTTTGGAAAATCAGGTCTGCCACCCAACTTCTGAAAACCAAAACAAGATGAACAAAAGCAACACTACTACTACACGCAGGTATTCTTCAATTGTTCAATCTATGCCAAATAAAGAACAAGCTTTAATTATTGAAGCAATTGACAGTTTATTACTCAAAGAATATGTATTAGCTCTAGACAATTAGTTAATCCCACAAGTATTAGATTCTATCACGTATTTCTAACAGCGTTTGCATCTACTTGACAAACAAAACCTTGGTCGAAGACATAACCTCAAGATTTTCAAAGATCAAAATTAATGGCATATCCTTGGAAATCAGACCTACCCTAACTAAAAATAAAAGAGTTATAATATAAGAGTTATGTGTGACCGGTAATTCCAAATCATGTGATTGAGGAAAATCTTTTGAATAAAGGTATTGAAACAGCCTCTGCAATTTCCTATATCAGAGCAGGGATATCTATACCAGGGTATACCTATACAATGAGCTTTTGCCGTCAAGTTTATGTAAAACCTGATGTTTTTGATAAATTGCCTGAATCCATGCCCACAGAATTTAAAGGCACCACATACTGGATTTACTTTTCATCAGATGTCCCGACCTGCTTCCTTTGGAAGGACATTTTGCGAAGCAATGCAAATTGTCCTTGGAATCTCCTACTGACCATGAAATTCCGGAAAACAAAAGGAATGTTATTTCTAAAAAAACTTTGAGTAGTACCGAACCAAAGAATGTTACAACACAAGAACCAATCATTCAAGATTCTAATGGTCATTTAACTGAAGAAAATAAAAAAGCCTCAATGACTGAATGCGTAACAATGTCAGAATTGGAAATCTCAAAAAAATCTAACCCCTATGAAGGCAGCTCAGATTAATGCAATGAAGACAAAGGAATACAAGAATACTCCTCTTGAAAGAGCTATTTATGCTTCAAGTCAGCACTCAGAAAGTGAGCAACGGTATTTCTCAGACTCATCGGTAGAAAGCAACGAAGATCAGTCAAGCAATATAAAACTAAAGAAGAACCAACATAAACATAAGAAAACTAAAACAGACTCTACAGCAACGCTAGACAGTCAGCTCTCTATTAATGGAAGAAAGACCAGAAAATTACAATTTGGCCTTCCAACAGCTCAAGAATTTTGTAGAAAACACAAAAGGAACGTCAGATATAGTGTCCATAGCTCTCAATTATACTGATAATCTGGAAAGTTGTTTGGACACTATTAAAAAAATCCACCCATCACTGAGAAATACAGAATTAAGAATCGGTTCACACGTATTCAAAAGAAGCTAGGTCTATAAATTAACAAATCTAGAATACCAGAAGTTCTTGGAACTTAATTTAATTCTATCTAGTCCGTTGTTTGTCTTCTTATTTAATTTTTATATATCTCACAAAAAATGGGATGTGCAATACCGCAATGGAATCTCCGAGGTTTTCGAGTGCAACACGAGTATTTGAATATTTTGATTAAAAATCACCTGCCAAATGTGATTTGTTTGCATGAAAACAACTTTAGCGACCAGTTCATACCGAACATACCTGGATATTCAATTTATTATAAGAACAGAGCAACAGCAATTCACACCAGTGGTGGAGTAGCTATCTTCATCAAAGATAACAAAATTCATAAAGAAATACCATTAACTACTCCCCTTGAAGCAGTAGAAGTAAAAGTAATAATGCCAACTTCTTTCTGTATATGTAATGTATACTTACCTAACAGTTATAAACTTAAAATTGAAGACCTTCAAAATATAATAAACCAATTACCTTTTTTTTTTTTTTTTTTTTTTTGTAATTTTACGTCCTCCAACGTTAAGTCATATCGGACGATGGATGGAATGGGTGAAATGATGCTCAAATGTGCCCAGGATCCATAGAGCTTAGAGTTACCCGACATTCGTCTTTCAGGATAAGGGAAAACCCCGGAAAAAACCTATCCAGTTAACTCACCCTGACCGAGATTCGAACTCGGGACCTCTTGAACGTGAGGCAGACTCTCTACCACCACGCTACCGAGGCGGGCAATAAACCAATTACCTAATCCTTTCTTACTCCTGGGTGACTTTAATAGTCACAATATACTATGGGGTTGTAAGAAATCTCACCAAAGAGGGAAACTTATTGAATCTATATTATTAGAGCAAAACATAATATTACTTAATTCTTCTCAAGCTACTCACTTTGACCTTGCTCACGACTCCTTTAGTAGTATTGACTTGTCAATAACTTCTCCCAGTAATGCACATCTATTTAGCTGGTCAGTTTATAATGTCCCTTATGGCAGCGATCATTTTCCGATCATTATTAGCATGGGCAATGAAACTTCTGAATTCATAAAACAGCCAATGTGGATAATTGGAAAAGCTGATTGGGCGAAGTTTAAAGCCCTAACTAACCAAGCCACGTCATCTTTACCATTGATTCAAGAAGACTCAAACATCAACAATATTATCAAAAATTTCACAGAAATGATAATAGAAGTCCCTAACATCACCATCCCAAAAACATGTATAGGCCTGTTTCACAAACGAAGGGTTCCGTGGTGGAACGATGAATGTAAAAATACAATTCAGAACAAAAATAAAGCATATTTTAGATTTAAAAAACACCCATCTACCGAAAAAATGCAGTATAAAAATTGCGAGCTTTGGCACGCAGAACAATGAAAGAAAGCAAACGCAATCCTCATTGAATCGTCAAGCACATCTAGAACAAATTTGTGAAAAAAAATTAGTAAAATAAATGGATCCAACAAATCATCTACGATACCATTCCTACGAAATAAAGGATCAGATAAAATGGTGAGTGATAATAAATAAATAGCAGACAATTTAAGTCATACATTTGCGGCCATTTCCAGTGATTCAAATTACAACCCCAAATTCCTTAAATTTAAACAAAGATTTGAAAGTGAGGCCATGAATATGGATCTCCCCTCCTCCACTAACCAGCATGACTATGAGAGTGAAATAACACTAGAAGAAATTACGGATACACTAAGTGAATGTAAATCTAAATCTTGTGGACCTCATGGAATGCCTCATGAGATGTTGAAACATCTTCCAAAAAATTGCATTCTACACTTACAAAACCTATACAACTTTATATGGAACTGCAAAGTATTTCCTTCTTGTTGGAGAAAAGCAACGTAATTCCCATTCTTAAACTCAATGGTGATCCTTCTAAACCAGAGAGCTATCGTCCAATTACTCTAATTTGTACTTTGAGTGAAGTATTAGAAAAAGTAATAAGTAAAGGACTTAGATATACTCTTGAAACAAAAAGCTTCTTTAACAAAGATCAACATGGAAGTACGACAAGGGCATTAAACAATGGATAGTCTCATTACTATTGAAAATGAAATTACAGAAGGTTTTAAAAATTCCCAGCACTGTGTAATGATCGGTTTAGATTTCGAAAAAGAGTACGACATGGTTTGGAAAAAAAAGTCTTAAAAATTCTATCTCAAAACCAGATCAATGGAAAAATGCTTATGTATGTGAGCAGTTTCCTAAAAGGAAGACAATTTCAAGTGCTGGTCAATGGAACTTACTCTGAAATTCAGGATATTCAAAATGAAGTACCTCAATGATCTTCGCTCAGTGTTTTGCTTTTCCTTGTAGCTATCAATGACATTACATCTCATATAAGGCTACCAGTCAAAGCTAATTTATTCGCGGACGATTTAACAATCTACTGCCAGGGAGAAAATCTAACCACTACCCAAGAAATTCGTCAAACTACAATGAATGCATTACAGGAATGGTCAGATTTAACCGGATTCAAGTTCTCGCAAAAAAATGCATAGTGTTCTCTAAAAAGAAATCACTGAGGATCCTAAGATCTATATGGGAGGTAATATTACTGAAGTTGTTAAGACACTAAAACTCCTAGGATTACTTTCGGATAATAAGCTGACATGGATTCCTCATATTAAAAATCTAAAATCAGACTGTATTAGGAGATTAGTATCTTAAAAGTTTTAGCAGCAAAGAACTGGGGTGCGAATTCAAACGTTTTATTATCTACTTTCAAAACTACTATCAGATCTAGACTATGCAGCCATCTCTAGAAATGAGAAGAGTCCAACTAAGTTTAATGTACACGTTCAAACAAGCTTTTGTTCAGGAAAACAAAATATTGGTGCAATTTTTTAAAAAAACGCTTTAATACTCTCACAAATCGACATCATAGCCATACTACTTTCTATGAAAGAATATCTACTTATCTTCGTTGCCTTAACTTTAAAATACCTACAATTTCGGCAAAGGGAAGTATTTCACCAAATACCGCCTTGGAAGCTTTCATTACCAGTCTTCTACTTACACATGCTCTCTCATATCAAATGTGAAACTACTAATACTACGTATAATCAACTTTTCCTTGAATTTCAAGAGCTTCATCGGAATGATTTACATATATACACCGATGGTTCTATTACTGATGGAAAATGCCGATGTGCAATTGTTTACCCAGAACACACATTATTACACAAACTACCTGATCATTCCTCTATTTTCTCATAAGAATTATTCGCCATAAAATAAACTTTGCAATTCATTTTAGAATCCGAAAATACTAGCTCTTTTTGATAATTACTGACTCAGTGAGAGCAATTCTAGCCATTAAGGATAAAAAGTTGCATTTGTTCCGGAAATACAAACCTTATCCAATGAAGTTATCAACTCAGGCAAACAGATTAACATTTTGTGGATACCATCACATAGACACATTAATGGCAATGGACGAGCAGCTGCAGCAGCCCGCGAAGCAACCAGTTTATCTCCAGATGAAACAATTTCAAGCATAGCTCACCAAGATTATATTGTATATATTAAAAATTACATCAGAAGAAACTGGGAAAGTCAGTGGTATAACAACTCAAACAGCAAACTGCATGATATAATGACTAACGGAATATGAAGGCCTCCTCTTAAATAGCTGCAACGTAAAGACCAAGTGGCTTTAACTAGACTAAGAATTGGTCATTGCAGAATCATACATTCACAGATCATATCCAAGGACCCAGCCCCCATATGTGAGATGTGTCAGACAGCTTTAACAACTACATATCATCACTAAATGTGCCAAATACACAAAGTTGCGGACGAAGAACAAGCTTCCATCTGATGATTCTACTGTACTTAATGATCCTAACATGAACAGTAACATTCTGCAGTTTACAAAAGACGCTTCATTATTTCAGTTGTCATTTTAGTGCATCACTATTGTTCTCAATATTGTACTGTTGTTAATATTACACTTTATTGTAAACGTACCAAACAATGTTATAAATTATACCAATGTTATATTTAGTGTTATATATTAAGCCAATGTTATATTCATATAACTTTTTGAACATTGTATCAGGATGTATTATTGTGTTAACCTAGATATTATGTAATTAATTTGTGTACAGCCGCAATGTGACCATGTAGTTAGCGGTTATAAACCAGGTTGAAATAAAACAAACGTGCACACAAAGATAAAGGCACAAGGAGTCACTCCTTGCACTAGTCAAATTAGTAAAGTTATGTGCTCGTGCAGCTACACTGGAGTCCCTACATCTGCAGCACAGACAGTTGAGATTATCCTTGGAAGGGATTGAACGCCGTCATCCTCTTTCAGGAACAAGATGCATGTCTACTCCCAAAATGGATGCAGCTGTAATTGCAGTAGCGAAGAGAGGAACCCTTTCCAAATTGCTTCTGAAATGAAGGCCAATTCGCATTTTCCTGGATCAACTCCAGCAGCTCTATGACGTGTAAATGACGCAGGACTTCATACACCTTGGGTTTGTATAGGAAAATGTCAACCGCAACTATAATAACGAGATATTCTCAGATGAGGTGATATTTTCTTCCACACGTAAGGAAAAGGTGATTTGTCTATCGTCCCTGTTCATCAGTTTTGAACCCTAATAAAGAGGTGAATAGGGAGTTGCGCTCCAATTTCCCGATAGATGGACGAAGGACAAAATATGGCTTCTGGGCAGAAATTCTGAAACCCTGAGATCTTGTAGCTTCCCATTCTCTTACTGCAGGCATTTAATTCTGTTTATGCTCCGGAAGATGAGGACAGTGATTGCTGACGAGGGTTAATACACCCGATATTGATTATGTTTATGTTTTAATTTTAGAAGATATTTTAAATATTTAGTTATGTAACACAGGTAGTAGAATTGCGTTTTTAATCCATCAGTTCATAACTTCAATGGCAAAGTTATATTACTGCAATATTATGGCCTATATGTCCAGTCATAAAATTAGCAAACCTAGAAAATGGCCAGCAATGCGAGATTTGAACCTAGAAACTTACGGGTGCAAGCAACGTCTCGTTAACCTCTTGCTCTCCATGTATGCCTAAGCTAACCATTGCGCAGCCAGTCACAGACTGGCGTGCGTTGTAAATACAGCTTTTACGAAGAAACTGTGTGTGGAGCTCTTCCATCCACACACAGGATCTAGGGATAGCTCATGTTTGGTGTCCACCATAGTACATTGTAGGTAGAGAAGGCAGTGCATTCTATCCAAAAATTCGATACAGAAATTTCAGTAGAAATGCGCGTTTTGAAGTTCCTTAATAAAAACCTTCTTCTTCATCTTCCCTAGTGGTACCACTACCGTGGCGTTAGGAAATTCTTGTTCCTCTATCCCTTTAAGGAGGGCCTTTTTAGGAAAGCCCGCACGTCTGTGAACAGCGTAACTCAAAAACCTTAAGAGCATAAGTTCAAAATCTTCGAAGAACGCAACAAAGATTTTCAAGAAAATCTCCCCATCTCGGAACACCCTTTACTTGTTAGAGTTTTCCAAAATTTAGATTTTCTCAAAAGTTGCCATTTTAAGATATTTTCACGCCAAATCAAATGTGTAACTTGAGTTGTCTGGAAATATTCTCGGAAGTCCTGCTCATTCAGGGGGAATTTTGCATTAACTGATAAATCGTGTCTGTCTGTGTGTGTGCGAGTGAGAGAGAGAGAGAGAGAGAGAGAGAGAGAGAGAGAGAGAGAGAGAGTCTTACTGCACAGAAAGCGTAGACAATGATAAAGCACACAATTTTCTTTCTTTCTATCTTTCTTTTTCTCTTTTTAGTATTAGTAGTCCATTACCGAAATATTTATTTTTATTTTCTTTATTTTCCAGTACTTCTACGATTTATCAAACAGGGATGCATTATTTGTTTTTTTTTTAATTTATCGGCCAATCAAAGAAAAACGAATTTAAAAAACATCACATAGCAACTAGCTCTTAAAAGATATGATCTTCACTTAAGACCATTGTATTCTTCTATTCCAATAGTATCTATAAGGAAATCTACAAACAACTCAATATGAAAAAAAAAAAAAAAGAAAAAAGAAAAGGCGTTCTTAGGGATATTTTGTATAAAAGTGAGTAAAGAAATTCACATGAGTGCATACATAAGATGTTTTCTACTTTTTATGCTTACTGTATTGTCGGAGATAAAGCAGAAATAGTTTCGACACAAATTTCAAAAGGGGATTCGGTGTTTGTACGTCGGAGAGCACGATCGTGCTTTACCTGTCCGCCTGCTGCCTTGTCGCCTTCACACAGCACCGAGCGTGTTTGTTATTTGTGATACGTTTTCAGACAAATAGTGCGGTTTTGCGAGTGAATATCTTATATATTTCTACTGATTTTCATTAGTTATTTCACCAGCTGTCAAGGCCTATGCGGCACATGATACTGACCAGTTAGTTCGCACAGAATGTGGTTAACAATATGGACACTTCCTCCGAATCATCAACATTACAATCTTCATCTCAGAACAGATGTAGAGCTCCAGGTCCACACTAGAAGTTACGCCATCGTATCCTCCACAACATTCACAGACTTCGTTTCCACTACATCAAGATTCATCACCTTCTACGACCTCTGGTATAACTACTTACCTCAATGTAAGTAAATCAATTCTTCGGCCACCTCAGCTTCAGCTGACACAGTCTACTCACTCACTCGATACCAGTGTACCGCATGAAGCTACCATGGACATTGACATAGTCAAATTTGGCAGGCGCAAAAGTCTAGATAAACGCCTTTGTATGGCACCATCTTCTGAGCAGTCTAATACCTCCCGTTATGCTTACGCTATTCCAACACCTAACCGATTCCATGCATTATCTGAAAGCTCTGACCAGACAGATTCAGTTCCTAATGCCGCACCCAAGGAGAAAGTTCCACCCATTTGTATGCGCAATGTTCAGAATTACCAACTGTTCCTTCAAGATATTAAAAAGTGTGTACTCTCAGATTTTCATATTGAACTCCCAGGAGTACAATCATCAATCAATTCGTATTCAAACTCGACTTTGGTTCGTTTAACAATTTTCCCATTATTGCATTTTTATGAAATATGTTACGAGACTAATATATGGCAAATAATTTGTTTAAATTAATTAATAATTAAAACACAACGAGTTGGTTTGAGTAGTTGAGCATAGAGAAAATGTAAATCTTCTTTCACATTTTGTCCATATTGATTGCATGCATAGCACATTCTGATCACATATTTTGTTTTGTTTTGTATGTTGTTTTCTATTCCACCTGTAGTGAATAGACAGGTCTATTTTGACAAGTACATTTAAGCAATTTCGTATCCCAACGACAGTTATGACGCTGTTTACAAGAGCATGAGAAACTAAACACATCGATTCTGTAAACGGTGATTAAACTACACGCACAAATGCACTTATTTGTGGTCATCAGTTACACGTGCTCATCGATCGGTAACTGTCACTCAAAGTCGCCTTGGTAACAGCAGCGCTGAGGTCGTCGAGACGTAAGTAACTTAAAATGTTCACCGCAAAAGACTTACGCAAACCAACATATCTAACCCAAATTCCAATAGCTTTTCTACAATATTACGTGTCGAAAAAACTTTATTATGTATTTGACGCTTTGCTTCAAAACGTTAATGCGTAACTTCCAGATCTTCTTCATAACCCCTCTATTATAGAAGACTACTTTTATAAAAATTCTTGCCTTCGCCCCCCCCCCTCTTCTATACAGTACAAGGTTAGGGTCCTTACAAATTAAATTCAATATATTTATATTACAATCCTACAAGAAGGAATATATCAAACGATAAGACCATAACATAGTTCAAGCACAGATGCATGCAGTACCATATATACACCAACCACGTATTTTAGGCTCCCTGCTCTAAATACGAAAATAAAAGCTTTAAATAGGATAGCATGAGCGCGAAGTGGAGAAAAGAGGTTTGAAATCTATGAACATAAATTTAATAAAAACTAGGTATAAACCCTGAGGGTCGCTCTATAATGCTGTATGTAACAAAGTCAATATTTACATATATCTAAACACCAGTGCTTGCTTTCCGATGCGTCTCTATCAAAGTTGCTATTATAATTAATTCAGGATTAGAACAAACAGAAATGTGTGTATTTACTCTTCCATTCATCTGTCTCCAAATTACACATTTTCCGCAATTTCAGCAGGATTTTGCCTCCTGCTTTGCATCATTTTTTAGTTGCTAAATGAAACTGTTTAGAATGAAATGTCCGTGGCTTTTGTTTCACTTGCGTTTTCTGTAACAAAGTATTATTTCATGACATTACCCATATAAGTAAGTCAAAGCTTTCTTCACAACCACATTCTTTTTTTTTCACACCGCACTTGATTTCTAGTATGCAGGTTTGAATTGTTCTGAATTTGAACAATAGACATTTGCTCAAATTGTGAACAGACTTATCCGCCACTGCCGTTGCAAATGCTTGAAGGGGCTAGGTCGTCAAATCTGAACCTCTAGCGACAACGATTGGTTCGTCTCATGCAATCAATCAAGCTGCATTACGTAAGGAACAGCGAAACTGCGCTGCGGAATGGGATTAGCCCGGCTTTACGATCACTCAACACTCTCCCTTCCATTAGTATCAGCGAAGTGCCAGTGCAAATAATGCTTATACCTGCATTAAATTTTCCATTTTCAAATCAGTTTTCTTTTCAACGTGAAAGACGTTTTCGTATGTACTCAATATCGGTTATTTATTATGCAAAATGTCAACCAATGCGGACCAGCTGGCGACTCGCGGGTCACATCTGTCCACCAAAGGCATTTTCCCCAACTAAGGAATAACTTTAAAGGTTTGTTGAAATAATAATACCGTAACAATGCCTGCTAGAGATTACTGATGTTCACAAACGTTGTGATCCAAACTATTACGAAAACGTTTACGTCCACCAATGTTACGTCGTATCGGATGACAAATGAAATGCGTCAAATTATGCTCAAATGAGCCCAGGGTCCATATAGCTCAGAACTGCGCGACATGTATCGTTCAGTTATCCTAGTAACTCACCCAATCGAGATTCGAACTCTGGTCCTCTTGAACGTGAGGTAAACATGCTATCACCTACACTACAGAGGCGGAAGAGGCGGCGGCGGCGGCGGCGGCGTTGTTTGTTACACTGTTAGTTTATTCAAAAGGAAACCCAATTAAGGAACAGGTACGCAATTTTGTAGACAATATGAAACCTACTGTTATTTCTTTACTACGGATCGCTCAACTCTGTAAGATGTAGCAGCTTATCTGCCTTATATTCAAGAGGTCCCAAGTTCCAATCTCAGTCAGGGTGAGGTATCTGGATAAGGCTTTTTCCGGGGTTTCCCTTATCCTGAAAGATGAATCTCGAGCAACTCTGAGATCTGTGGACCCTGGGCTCATTTGAGCTTCATTTCAGTTAAGAAGTTTAACTAGGGTTTACCTATTGTAAGTAAAAATATTCAAACAATAAACTCAATTTATTGAGATTTAACGGAAATGCGCGTTTTCAGGACCACTGAAACAAATACAGGCATTTTTTTTTAAATTGTGCATGTATGTGTTCAAGAGCAAGAGGCCGAGAGAACATCTTGAAGACAAATCCCATATATGTTAATTATATTTATCCTAATAAATACAAAACACAAAAAAGTGTACATTTTGAACCTTCTGTTAAAAGCTTACAGAATCGTACACATTCTAATTTAATTTTGAATAGTTCTGTATAACTGGGAAACCACAAGCTCTAGAGAAAATCCTAATGCAGGGAAAACGTGTGTACGTCTTTTCAACACTATATCCGGCTGTATGTAACGCGCTGTATTTGAAATCATTCCCAGAAAGAAAGAAAAAATCAAGAATAACAATGCTGACAAAAGAATCGCACTTTGTATGAAGACATAGCACATACACGTTACAACCTCTAGCTGTAGGTAGAAAATCATTTCTGCTATTGTAATTTCGTTCAATCCTTGTTTGTGTACCATCTCTGATTATGATGATGCTATGTGACAAATGCAGCACAGGCATAGCAATAACTAACTTAAAAAATTTAATTTTGGCTAAATTTTCTTGTCTTAGCTGGAATTGTCTTATTTAACTTGTCTTATGTTCTACTTATGAATTTATATTTATTAGTTTTGTTTTCTAAATATTTAAACCGTATCAAAATTTTCATCGTGATCTAAATAGTCTGTTAGATGCTTTCTTTTATATCATTTTTGAATGCACCGGTGCTTTCTATGTTGACCATCACCTTAACTTTCCTTTATAATATGCGTATGTTATATCATTTTCTAATTTATTTCAAATTCAAAATTTTGTCCCTGGTCTTCATCTCTTCATTCTGAATAAATTATGCAAAACTTTATCATAAGAAATTGAAGAAAGGTTAAACATGAAACAAGTAATGAACATAATTTATTTAAAATAGTGATTTTTTAATAATTTCTGAGGGATTCATTCATTCCTTTTGGTTCGATTTTTCATACAATTTATCTTACAGTCTTTGAACTGCTAAGTCACCATTGATTTGTTTCTCGTGATGTCATGCAAATAGTACCGTTTCCTATTTCCCCACTATTAAAACTTTTTAAATGGAAAACAATACATCCCCAACTTACTATACCTAGCAGAGAAAGTAAAAATGTTTTTAGGGGAGTGTTCAAGAATTTCAAAGCATTTATTTCGAGTGAAATGTCGGCATCAACATTTTGGGCCAAACAGTATACTTACTCTTGTCCACTATATGTAAAGGTATAGTGGACAAGCAAGTATACATATTTGCAGAAAGTTCTGTGATATATTTTGCGATACTGTAGAGAAAGTTTTTGTTAAAGTGACATATTAGATATTTCTGGAAAAATATGTATGGAATAATGCCGAAACGTTTCTAACGCCATCAATAGCTGAGAATCTCCTTGAGATATGTGCAGTAAAATAAGCCTAAAATATGCAGTGTGTACTGAAACGGTACTCTCTGCTTCAAATAATCAATCATATGTTAAAAGTTAGTTAAAACATTTGTTAACCATATGCTATGTATAAACCAGATCTTACTTGTTTCTACATGTAAACAAATTATTTCCCTTGTAAAAACGTGTATGTGTGTATGTAGGTATGCAGGTGGATGGGTGGGTAGGTAGGTAGGCAGGTAGGCAGGTAGGCAGGCAAGTAGGCAGGTATAAAATTATTTCCCTTGTAAAAACGTGTATGTGTGTATGTAGGTATGCAGGTGGGTGGGAGGATGGGTGGGTAGGTGGGTAGGTAGGTAGGTAGGCAGGCAAGTAGGCACTCGAAACGGTCTTTGGGTCAGAGGAAGTGTTTTGTTCCGGTAACAAAGGCGAGGAGAGCCATCAATCTTCAGTGTCGCATGTGGTTCATTCTGGCAAGGTTCTGACAGGAGAAATCGGGTGAATCCTAAATATATATATATATATATATATATAAGAAAAAATAGATATAAGATGAAAGAAAATATGTATAAGAAAATCGTTATTTCCTTAAAAAAAAGACGCTATATGCATTCCCTCGACAAATCAATTTAAAAATACTTCTCCCCAAAAATTTAAAAAATGATTTCGGCGGTTGTGGTCGACCAATTAGAGAACAGCTACATCACTTTCCCATGTAAGCACTGGAAGGGGTGTTTGTAGAGCCAGTTAAAACGAAAGGTTATAGAAAGCTGAAATGTACCCAGTCGCTGCAGCATACGTGGAGCAGAAGCCACGTCTGTTAGCGCAAAAAGTTAGCGCGCGGAATTACCCAGTCGCTGCCGTATACGTGGAGGAGAGACCACGTCTGTTAGCGCGAAACGATTGCGCGGAATTATCAACAATCGCTGTTACACACGCGGAAGTGATACCACGTCTGTCAACCCGAAAATGTCGGGAAAAGAGGCGATTACCAGCGTCAGCAGGTAAAAGCGTCCCAGACTAGAAGGTCCGAGGTAACGACGCCTGCAGCGCCATCGTGCGGATGACATCAGCGATCAATATAAGCATTATCGCGAAGCATCGTCACTCAAGGGAATGCAACAACTACATACACCTTGCAGTACTTAAACAGCTGAAATACTGGCTCTGAAGTAGGGTTCGAGCGCTTATACACCCCCAAACACCAATGTAATACTTAATGTCCAAAGACCCATTGCCATATGTGAATCGAACAAAAATAATGTGCCATAACAGTTAAAATCATAAGGGTCAGTGTTTTACAAAAGTTAAAGATCTTCAGTAACACGTGGCTGAAAAGGCAGTCTTTCACCCTCTACACCACTACAATATCGCCACAGCAGAAGGGTCGCTACCCGCTGCCACTTCAAAGGCTCAGGTCAACTGCTGAATGGACGCAGGAAGATGAAGTTTAAAGATGCTATTAGAACTAATCCTCGATCCCCTTTACTGAGGCATGTGTTGAGCCCTGAACATTCACTCTTGGGTTGAACATGCTTGTCGCGGTCCTTGTCCTGTCTCCTTCCTCTCTCTTGAGCCATCATGTAAATAATTACAACTTCACAATAAACCTTGCTGTACATGACCAAAATTTGAAGCATGGAGACGACTTGCATAGTCCAGCAAATAGCTTAAAACTATTATAAAAAGAAGTAATTATTCTGCAATAAAAGATTTATAACAACCTTTAATGTTACCTAAATGTGATTAAGGAATACCAATGAGCATCAAATCGTCAAGAAAAAAATTAAGTCATTCTTCTTATACACCCACATCACCATATATGCACTCTGAAGTTTGAATATGCCATGCAGGTAATTACTCAATACATAGAACACACGGAGATTTGCCCATATTTGTTATTGTCTTACAGTAATGCACGTTGAAAGGTTTACTCTTTCAATGTTTGTGATTAACATTTATACAGAATGTTTCATAAGATTAACTTTGGTTGGAAACTCGCAAACCAGGGACACCAGATTCAAAGTTCAAGGCCTGCCGAAATGTTCGTTACTTTTTTACTTCTTCAAATTGTTGTTTGTGAAGGATATAGGTTACTTCATTGCTCCATTTATTGCATCTACTGTTGAATGTAATCAAACAACTGAATAAATTCTGATATGAATGTATAAGTTAAGGCACTGTAATGTTCTAAGATACAGAGGATATAAAATCAGAATCCTCCATGAAGTGACTTTGAAAATTACATGATCACGAGTATATTGCGTAAGGTTTTAGAAGGCATATGAGCTGAACCAATGCGTGGACACGGTGGGTGCTCTGTTGCCAACTGATGCGCCAGAGAGCGAAAGATAGGGGGAGAAAACGAAGGGGAAAAAGAAAACGTTTGTCGTCTAACAAATTCTCAGAACCTAAACTTACGCAGCAAAGGATAATTGTAACATTATAAACTGTAACATTCAATATTATCATGCTTATATACTGAAAACAACGTACCTGGAGTTCTGAAAACGACTTACTGTAGGGGAGTTACTCGCTTAATTAAAATAAAGGTTCACCAATTTCTGTGATAAAACTTTTGCCCTGTTTTACAATACGCGACACAGTATGCACCCTCACACTGTACGTTCTGGTCGTGAGTTCCTGACTTTGTGAAAAATTGATCCGGTCACGAACTTTTTCAGATGACAATTTCTTAAAGAAACTGTACACTATAAAAATATTTCTGGTCTGGGAGGGGAGTACTTTACCTTTAGTATCTGCGCCACTGGTACCAGACTTTGAAAGTGACATTGTTAGCTGTTCACAAAACACGATGTATACATGTGAACTTTCTGCTTATTGTCACAGTTACACTAAAGCACCTTGCACTCAATTTGCGTTACACACTACTCTTGAACCGAACTTCAAATAATATGCCCGCACGCACTTGCAGTGATCTTCTGTAAGTTAATTTATGAATTAAATGTATGCAGTTCCTAACGACACAACGTAATGTCTTCCTCAGACTTGTGTAATGAAAAGAAATAACACATAGGCAAGATTGGAAGTTGAGGCATATCATAAGCATGAACACTGAAGTCAGGTGTTTATCCTGGAAGCGATAACTCGAGAACCATACATCGCAGAAAAATGGCCTTTGTACAGTTTGCCTAAAAAATTCTTGCCGCATGTACCAAGGCATATTACAATGTCGAATTTCCAGCAGTAATTTTGGGCGCCTGAAAAAGAGAAATTTCTGTTGCTCACGCTGTTCGTTCCGAACTAGTTAGGCAACGCTGCACGCCTATGATACGATAGTCGCTCTAGGCGAGCCCTCTCTAGCTCTGCCTCATATGCCTTCTAATATCGTACGCCTTATAAGAGTAATACACTATTTTACTAACGAATTAAAAGAACGTGCTCTGACAAAAGAATAACTAGTCGGCGACACAAATCAGTCTCGTTCCAGCTTAATTTTCATTTATTCACTTTCAGGAACAGCAGAAAAGCGCACAGTTAACAGTGAGCATTCTGATTTGCTCTGAAATAGTTTCCTTTCAGGAAGTGCCAGTGAATCATGAGATAGCAGTCCTATACGTTAGCAGAAAGTCAAACATACCTTGAAAGTACCTATTGTTTATTCCCACGGATAGCTCACTGGTAATATGATCATTTATAGTAAAAGTGTGTGTTCGATTCCCTGTGTAAAATTGCAGTTTTACCATTGTGTTATGAATGAGCGGTACATGCATAAGCAAATATAGCAATAATCATTTTAATTTCTGAATAATGCAGATGAAGAGTGCTTTTAGTTTTCGGTAACGAAGTCTTCTCTACACATGACTGTGTCATGCATAATTTAAACATATTGCTAAGGAATACGAGTACCTGTATTATTCTTGTTCGCATAGTGCGACCGCAATGCTTAGACGCCTGTTACTTCTGACGGTTACCAGGGTGTAGAAATTAAGTGAATGGATGACATGGCGAGGCGTGTGGCGATGGAATTTACTTTGAACTTGGAAACTGGTGACTAAACTAGGATTTGGTGTGTGATGAATCCGGAGCGACACTTCTTGAAGACGAAGGCTTGTGCGAGTGCTCACACCGGCGTCGGCAACTAACACATGGAGAGGCCAGAAATCGCACTTTCGTCCAAGCCTGTTCCTTCTGTGTCCATGGTTTCACTTCTTCCTCCCGGAGGTCTAGTAAGTGAATAGTTCTATTTGTTCCTCCGAACCTAATCACGCCTACATTTTGATACCGTAATAGATGTAAGAACAGATACCATGAAATATTTCACTTAAGATATACCTGTTTCATAACTTTGCAAAAATTGTGGATGTTGGCCGTTCTCGAAACAGCATATGAAATGTATTTTACACAGAATGAGAAAGGAACACAAATAGGGCAAGGGGGGTTGAAAAGAAACAGAAAAAAAATGAAAGGCTAAGGTAATAAAAGAGTGGAGCTGCGGATACCGCTGTTTAAGCACAATCTGCTGACATTAAGATAGCCTAAGCGCCATTTAAAATTAATGGGATGGGACTAACATGCTTTAAAGAAGGTATAGAAGTCTTGCATAATAGGATTCTCCTAAAAGCGTGGCGATGAAGGCTGGGATAGCCTTTGGTCAGCTAGTGTGGACAGAACGAATCCATTTCGGATACAGAAAGCACCCGTGAGGGTAATTCTGCTACCAGCCTCGACGATAGGGTGATGAATTGATGATGAGAATGTGGTGGCATACGGTTTAACGGGAAATTACTAGAACCGTATTACATTCCGCACTTGCTTTGAATTAATTTAGGGAGCCTGAAATTCTGTGGTGCTTGGCATACGACTATAATATGTCACTAGGGGGTAAATAAGTTAAAGTTTAGGCAGTATTTTTATAAAAATGAAAAGCTAAAGCAATAACTTGAGTCATACACTGGACGGTTAGAGATACAAAAAGTTGTAGCAATAGGAGCCAGCGCAGTAACTATTAAGTACGTAGCAGACGAAGTAGAGGAATTAAAAATAATATCTGGTAACAGAAATCTCGAAATTATGGAAACAAGAACTAACCCTGTGCAAAAGCGTCAAATTAAAATGCAAAATTTTTACATGAATTAAGCTACCTATATACTTATGTTTGAAAATACAAATATCCTTATAAGCTCAAGTGAGTGATTCACTCTTTCTTCTCTAAAGAAGAAATGCATGACATTTCTCCACTTCCGCAATAAACGAGTTCTGGCATAGTTGAAAAGATAGTATCAACCTTAGTTCTCTGGATTAATTCGCATCCGATTTAAGCATGTACTACAGTAAGTACCCTATTCGACAAGTACACTTACTCTGATATCACTGATCTCTCACCCGCCTCGGTAGCGTAGATGGTAGCGTGTCTGCCTCACGTTCAAGAGGTCCCGAGTTCGAATCTCGGTCAGGGTGAGTTACATGGATAACGTTTTTCCGGGGTTTCCCTTATCCTGAAAGACGAATGTCGGTTAACTAAGCTCTATGGACCCTGGGCTCATTTGAGCATCATTTCACCCATTCCATTCATCGTCCGATATGACTTAACGTTGGAGGACGTAAATTTAAAAAATGGCTTCTCACCCAAAGAATTCGTAGGATTCAGTTTTACGGTCAGGCCTGTTGACCCTAACCCACCGCTCGAAACCTGGAGGACCAGTGAAACGGCAACCCCGATACTTAAAGAAGTAAGCAGGTGCCGCCTTCTTCTGGTTTAAAAGATTGTGTATTTGAGGGTATGAGCATAACCACTGTCATTCGTTTTTGGGATGGAAGAGCGCCCAAGGCTTCAAGTAGTATGTGTATCACATGCATTTGTAAATTACTTTAACCACAGAGTAAATGTGTAAATTGTGCATTCGCAGACTTTTCTAATCATGAACTGGCTAAGTACAACATCTTAAGTCCTCTTTATTCTGGATAACTTCTTATAACTGTATACACGTTAAGAGGCAGATAGAATCTAAACTACACAAAAACGTAGAAATCGTTAAAACACAATTTACCTATGTCTAGCAACTTTTTAATCTTATTTTTTTTATCTTTGGTGAAAAATAAGCATTTCAACAGAACTTACTGGTTTATTACTTATACCTCTTCCCAGTGGGAAGTCCTTATTCGTTTATGCCCTGGCCATACAAAAAGAATGGAATTTCAAAGTCATCACTGGGGGCGGATTTATAGGCACTAAAAAATGTGTGAAATAGGCAGGCAAACAGGCACTAAAATGGGAAAAATAGGCACTTAAATAGGCACTAAAATTTTCTAAGTAAACACTTAGAAATACACCATTTTAATAAAATGGCTCTTAAAATGTACTATAGCTAATAGTACAAATTCTACAAAATTTCAAGCAAGGACACAACAAAGATATAGGCATAGAAAATGCACAAATAGCTGAAAACAAATGGAACCTGTTGTACACAAATCACCTGTCACCATCAGCATCTGTTTTCTCGTAAGATGTTCTTATATTGTGAGAAACTTCTTTCTACTTCGCATGATACAACTGGGCAAAATTTAAAATTTGCTATTTCTTGTAGCTCAAGGTCAAGCTTTTCATGCGCCACAGTTACTGAACTAGCTTCTAAAATATCACCAATGAATGGTTTATATGGTTTCCCAACCAGGATTTCTTTGAAGCATATGTTCAAGCTTTTCCTTTGCTGCCTGACCAACGCTACCGGGTGCTGCCCTGATGTTTCGCTAATCCCTCTCACAATGATGACCGCTTCTATTAATGGCTTGTTTCTTGTTTCAAGTTTCACTATTGTATGTAGAATTGCATGAAAGTGGCACTTGATGTAAGCTAGTTCAGGAACCAGATTGGATGCTGAAAGGGCCACCTTAGCTTCCCTTACAGAAACTGCTGCTGACAGAGATGGCAGTTGGTAATGATCGTTGATATTTTGGCACAAAGAGTTTTAGGTTATGGGCTCTTTGCTTCTGCGATATTGCAGTAACTACTTACAGAACAGTTGGTAGGAGAATAACGGGGATGTTAGATCATAATCTCCTTCGTGTTACTATAGACTGCCGCCGACAATTATGGAAATCTTCAATTTTAGACAATTGGACGATTCTGACGTATGAGCTGCTGTTAAGTTAAAAGTCAGATAAGTTACATTCCTTCCATATATACGAGCCAACTCTAACACCATTTGTTACACAACTAACGCGTATGATTCTTTTTCGTGCAAATTTAATACTAATCATCTAAACATTTATGATTTAACAAAGTCTTACAAAGGTAATCAAATTGCAAATTGCAAAATATAAATACACAGAAGAGTTAAAGGAACTACCAGGAATAAGGAACTGTGCATATGTGAAAGCCTCCAATACTATAAAGTAGGGAATTTGTCCAGGCATATTCAAGATACGTCCTGCGCCGTGGCGTAGCGGGCTAAGGCAGAATGCCTTGGTCCCTGGCCACGGAAGTAGCCCGGGTTCGATCCCACCCACGGAGTGCGGAGTTTAAGTCCCAGGTATAGGACTGGTGCCCACTCAGCATCGTGAGGAAAGTGAGGAGCTTACGCTAGGTAAGCGGCCCTGGTCACAGAAACCAATATTCCGGCTGGGGGGATGCCGAGATGCTGACCACATCTCCTCCCCGTATCGGTTAGATGATCGTCCACCTCTGCCGTGTGTAAGTGGACGTGAGGCCGGCAGTCAGGTTGGTAGGCCTTGGCCCTCTAAGGGCTGTCGTGCCATGGGTTATTATTATAATGTATATTCAAGACACATTTGTCCATTCTAGATTTCATTAAAATTATTTGTTTTGTTTGCAAGAGACCCATTTTAACCATGCCACCCAGCCTGGACGTAAACTGAGAAGGAAACTGTTTCCTTTAGAATTTGGACGAGTTTACATTACATATCAAATTACAGGTAATGATTACCGTCGGATGAATTTATACCCTCGTGTAGTGTTATGGCGTTTTGATATCATTGGAAAAACAGCTTTTATTCCTGTCACTGACCCTTGGCTTCTCGGCTTGCCATCTGTATAGCACAGAGGTTTAAAATTACAACTTCTTAAGAATTTCTGTCCCTCCTAATAATAAATGCCAAGATGCTAATTTTCGTTTGAAAGTGTATATTCCGTTATGAAAAACTTTATTCTGCAACATTTTTAGAAAATAATTTAGGCAACTGTGCAATTATACTATGAAATCAGCACTTGACATTATGCTTTGTTTGCTTTGATGTTTTGTGTTTTGATGATTCAGTTGCAACTGCACGAATGATGTGGTTTTGGCGGTGTAGTCGCGATCTTTTAATTCTGTGAGTGAATTGGATAATTGGGAATTGGACTTTGCTGCATTGCAGTATGCAATTGGATTAATGGGTCACTTGTTTCAATTTAATTTAGTGATTAGCTACCTATGAGATTCATTGTGCGACTGCAAAACCTACAGGACTGAATTGGTGAAATTCAGAGCATAGTTTATGATGACGAAAATACATGCTTATTCTGTGCCTACTACTCCAAATTATTCGAAAAAAAAAAAAAAAACGCTTGCTTATACTTCCGTTCATATGCTTACAGATACTACCAACTTGCGGTTATTTACAAAGGGTATTGTTTTCTCAAAAACTGTTATAAGTACCTTGGACAGTGAAGAAAATGAAGAGTTGCGATGTTCATTTACTAATTTTAACAAAAACTCTCCCAGATGACACGTGGCCTAAACAAAATATTTTGGCCCAACACCACGGTTTGGAGTTAGGGAGTCTGTCTCACATTCAAGAGGTCCTGAGTTCGAATCTATGTTAAGATAAATGTTTTCCTTTATTCTGAAAAGACGAATGTTAGGCAACTAAGGTCATGGACCCCGAACTTATTCGATCAACATTTCACCCATTTCATTCATCGTTGATAAGACTTATCCTATTAAACTTTAGATTAAAACTTATTAAACTTACTCCTATTAAACTTATCCTATTAAACAAGAGAGTACTTTAACGTTCTTATAACACTAACGTCAATTAAATCTATGAATAATAATAATAATAATAATAATAATAATAATAATAATAATAATAATAATAATAATAATAATAATAATAATAATAATAATAATAATAATAATAATAATAATAATAATAATAATAATAATAATAATAATAATAATAATAATAATAATATGGCAATTTAAATCACAACTGCTAGCCTGAATCAATGCTGCCAATCTTATTATTGTTTTTTTTTTCGGTAGATAAACCAAAATTGCATTAGGCTACTGATGTACTGAACTATTTTACTTTCTACGAATATTCGTTTTAATTTCTATTATAGAACCTACATCACATATAACCTCTAACTTGCGTATGTGGGCATGAGGCTGGCAGTCGGGTTGGCAGGCCTTGGCCAACTAGGGCTGTTACGCCACGGGTTGACCGACATCACATATAATCCCCTGTATTATTTCCTATATGCTCGACAAAGCACTGTCGTTAACAACAAATACGTGAAGTGAATGGGAAAGTTAACAAGTTTCATTAATTTGCCAAGTGACTCAACAGTAACAGCAATTTACTTTCAAAGATGGCCAAACATCTATATATTATACTAAATACCTTAAGTTGCACGCCGTCAATTTCATTCATAATATATGAATGATATTTATATTTCATTTATATTCATGATATTTAGTCCTATGCAGAGGGGAAATCCAAATGCTACTAGACCTACTTGGTATTGAATTATAGGAAAAACCACTATAACAATGTGTTTTTAGCATAACATACAGCAATGTTTAACTAAATGAATATATTATAACTATTACTATATAGGGATGATTGATTAATTAATACTGAAATCGAAGTTGTAAAACATACCGATTTGTCTTCATATCAACCGATATTTGTCTTTATCTTCCGAAATTTCATCATCACAGGTTCCAACAAGATAGCCTGAAGAGAAGTTTAAATAAGTATACACCATTAATTAATCTGTATGAACAACTACAAATTTGAACTGCATTGCACAGGAAAAAATCATCGCATTTCTAGCAGCATTTACTTTAGTATGTTCTCTTCAGAAGTCAATAGGTTATATATAATTCATCCCTACGACCAGGCATAGGAATATCTAAGCATTAAAGGCAGACGGAAGGAAATATGGCTGAAATGTAAGCAGACTGTACCTAAGTAAGGGTATCACAGGTAACAACGCCCCCTCGAAACTCTTATACTTTTAGCGTTTGAAAACAGCGCTCAACTGTTTTAGTTTCCGTATTACAGTGATCCTTGTTTGCTGTTATCCGCGTACTTTTTAGTCAAAATGGTTTGGTTTCTAACCTGAAGTACACGCTTAAAAATTCCCTTGCCTGCCTATGACACTAGGAGCAACAACTTTCCTTATTGAAGCTTTAAACACCCACAAGAAAAACAGAATCATATGTTACTGGGATGCACTTGTCCCATATATTAGAATACAAATCCCAACCAGGAAGCATTTCTAACAAACAAATGAGTATGCGCGCGCGTGCGTGTATGTACTGAAGCGTCTTCCACGGGTACAACATTAAGATTTTCTCCAAAACAATTCCAACTCCAAACTACCCTTTGCAGGGACAATTTTTCATTATTGTTTCATTTACTCAAAATGGCTAACGATTTTGTCTAAAATAATCCCTTTTAAGTTATTTGTATGACAAATAAAATTTATATCTGTAATATTGTGCAACTAATTTGAAATCCCTTCCATTTTTAATAATTGGTAAGAAATTCTTATTGCACAAATCCTGTAAAACACTTAATTTCTGTCAAACATTTTTCACTGTCTCTATGACCCGGTGGTATGCACCTTAGCCTCCAAATCTAGAGATGCTGGGTCTGATTCTAAACTGCAGGATAAGCATTTTTTTTTAGCCAGGATATTCCTTATAATTTCTAGAGTATGAATGTAAATATGTGCTTGACTTTAATATAATTATCAAAAGTAGTTAACGTAAATAGCTGCCGATGGGCAATTGTACGGTAAAAGCTACCATGATGAAATGCGCACATAAATTATGCCGCCTTCTATAAATTAAACAATAAATAGTGTGTCATGAGTAAAACATAAGCTTTAATAGCCAGAATTAGTAATTCTGAATATAGAAGAATCTTCCGGTCTGATTTGCCGTGGTCTGCTGGAGTGAGTAAAGACGGTTCGTTCACAACTGCAGTGATCATAGTGGCACGGTCGAAGTCTTCTTGGTTAAAGTTCATCTACCTAATCGCTGACTTTTTGAAACAACAGCAATAAAAATATGAGATAAAACAGGCGTGTGCAGATAAATTGTGGAGGAAAGAGGAAGAAGAAAGGAAGAAGGAAGAAGAGGAAGGAGGAAGAAAAAAGATGTTATTCTGTGATGTGTCTATTTTCGATTTTAACTTGGGTTAGGCACCGCCTCAAGCAACGGGGGGTTGAATTTTGTGGGTAAATATAGATTCACGGCTCTACAAGTTCAGAGTTGCAGTGGTGAGAGGACACACAATTCACTCAACGTTAGGCACTGGCACCTGTCTGTATTTAGTTGAACATTAGTGCCTCTTAGTGCTTGTCATGGTAGTAAGAAGTTCTAAAATCGGCGTCGTGTTTGGAATGCTGGAGGGCTAGTACAACCTTATTCAAGTGGGTTTCTCACATGGTTGAAGTCTTCTCGTAATGTGATCCAGTGGTCACACTGGCTCTCAGTAAGCAGAACAAGTCTCTGCGTCACGTACAGCTGTGTTGAAGGTGTTCGTTGACGCTGGTGTCCAGGGAGTTAGCTTGCTGGATACATTTATCTATAGTGTCTGTGACACCTCGGTCAAGTTCGACAGCTGTCTCCTGTATTGTGTGATGTATTTTGACCAACTTGGCGGGCAGAGCTGTCGTATGACTTCCCGTTCTTTGGCCTAGACTACCACGAAGGGCTTGCTGGCTGCAATTCTTATCTGTAGTTGTTGCTTATGTTACATGAGCTATTTATCGCTTATGGTGTTGGCTGCATTGATGTTGGTTGTTATAGCCTCGTCGAAGTCTCTCATAGGAGGCTGAGATTCAGGACCTCCATGTGGACTCCTGGGTGGCGTCTCCCAAGAGGCTGTGCGTTGTTGGGAACCGTGATATAGGCTGCGGTGCTCACTTTTAGGTTGCCCAGCCGCACACTGGTGTGTTATACCTCAAGTCGAAAGCCGTTGAGGGCGGCGTGTATGTCATCAGGGTTGTGGCGCCGATAGTTACGTTGCGTTTAACGTCGCGTGAGTGTTGCTGGCAGCGGGGATGTCCGTCTAGTAAGTGGTGCTGAGGAGTAGGCTGGATACTCACGATTTCTTCGTGAGTAAGGCGAGCACTGAGTCTCACCTGTGAAATGGCCGAAGCCAATGCAGGTGGCGCAGTACCGTTACGTTTCCGTAAGTTGTGATGTGTGCAATCGGCGGCGACATCCTGACAGTACGCGCAGCAGCGTCTGCAGGCAAACTGGTGGACAACTCGACTGGCTTGAGCCCACAGGCGTCGCCCCAAAGAGTAGGCCCATCGCTGAAGCAATCTCCTGTTCACCAGGGTCAGCGATTTCTAGAAGGACAAGCGTGATCGGTGTTTCCAGTGAACTAATACGGATGGCCATCATAAAGAAAGTGAACTTCTGCTGACCTGCGGAAAGGATAACAGATCTGGTGTGTAGGTCCAGCGGAACACAGCAGATTACTAGCTGTGCCTTATACCATAAGTCACGCAAGTGGAGATGGCAGAGGGTGAGTCGCCCCGGGATTTGAGTATCAACATCGCATAGTTCCGCAATTGGGAGCGGCTGCTATGATTCAGGCGTTGCAGCAGCATCCTATGTTTATGGGGTGTCAGGTGCCTGTGGTTTCTGATGTCTAGAAACTTGATTTGTTCACCATCTCTCAACCGTCTCATATTACCATGCTCGAGTACAAGCGTCCAATCCCTTGGGTGCAAAAGGGCAAGGTATTTCGGGGTGACTCTGGATCGGAAATTAACTTGCGTTCGGTATGTCAAAGGCAGGTGCTATAAAGGGACACAATTTCCCGAAAATTTCCCCTATTTTCCGCTCTATAAGCATGTCTCTCCGCCTAAAACTGCAACTGCATCGCGTGATCGTTCCGCTCTTCGTTCTCTACGGCAGTGACTTCTGAGCAACAGTGGCAAGTTATCTTTCATCAGCCTCCAGACGCTACAGAACAGGCCACTCAGAACTATGATAAAGGTCGGAGATTCCCTGCCCATATCCTACATGAACATTTAGGCATTCCGTACACTGTCGGTGTCATCAGGCAGTGGGCACGATCAATGTTCGATAAAATTCCTACCATCCCAACCATTTAGTGAACACTGGGCAGATAAGACCCAGTGACGCCATTGGCAGGGAACACCATAACCCTCGATGTGTTCCACATCACCAAACTCAGCAAACTAAAACGCGTAATCAAAAGGGGATTAATACAACACTGATTCGCCACTCAATAAGAGATTGCTGAACACCAAAGGCGGAAGGAAGACCTCTCGTGGGACTCCCATCTCGCCCAGCTCAAAACCAAACCCAAATCACTCATACAAACTCCAAACATCTTTCCCTGCAGAACTAGTTTACCTGCCTCATCTCGCAGGTTAAGCAGCAAAGCGTCTAGCTATTGCGATACCTACAACCGCTCCACAGATTATGTCCACCACAGATGTGGAGTAAACGTCTTGACCCACTTACTCCAGCAGGCCAGGGTAAATCAGCCGGAAAGATCTTTCTAGAATTAATTAATCAATCTGTCACTAAGTATTTTGTAGATATATTTTGTTATTGATTTGAATTTTAAAAATCAAATGTTGACACGCTTTGCTTTTTGTTTTTGGTGCTCATGCAAGGAGCATGGAATTTCACAACCATCGTATAGCGATCCTGCGCATTAAAGATTTGACGAGCGCATTAACCTGCTATATACTTCATATAACTATATCGAACTACGTAAATGCGTAATAATGGTTTATTTAGATTAACAATAAGTGGAGATAACTATAAACCTCTAAAAGAATATCTTGTAGATCCATGAGTAGAGAAACGCACGTGAATGCAGCAGTCACGTCAAAGAACCGTCAAATGCTGTACTTTCACAGGTTTTTCACAGGTAGGCAGAAATCAACTTGTGAAAATTATTTTCTTTTAGTAAGAAGAGCTCTAAATGTGTGTTTTTGGTGATCTCTCGCCATTGAATTTTTGGATGCAACGTAATGCTTTCGTTATCAGTGGTTGGGATGTGCAAAATAACTTTTCGGTTACTTGTAATACTAGAGTGCATTATGAAATGACCTTGGTGATTTGTGGAAAATATGGACTCATAAGAGAAAGCTTCCCGATTAGATTAAGAGACAGCTGCGGTAATTTAATTACTAGAAGTTGTCAAATGAAGGAAAAGGAATTCGTAGTAGAGAAATCACTCCACCAAAATAAAATCACGAAAAAGAAAAATCATGATCAAATGGCTGGCCCCAGGACTAACACAGGTTTCTCCGAATGCGAGCCTCACAGGTTATCGCGGAGCTGAGTATGATATGACTAATGAACTGTTCTTTAGGATAACATTGATAATGGACACATTTTCCAAAGATCAATTCAAATACTGCATATGTAAGTATAAAGATCAAATGAAGTTAAAACAAATCTGTGTGGGCGTTTTAAACCGAGATAACATTGTAAAGAATATAAAGTTGTAACGGGATTTTAATTTATGATCTTCTTCTTCCAATAAGAATCACGCCAACTTCTTTGTAATATCCAAGTCAAGTTTTAATCTAATAAGAGTCATGAGATCTTTCTAAGGTGTGGACGCGGATTTTTGGTGAAAATAAAATTTAGATGAGTCCAATTTTGTTATATATTATTTAATTATATAATATAAACTACGATTCACTCTTTTATATTATAAATATTGAATAACACTTTTCGAATCTTATTAATTTTTCTTTACAATTATAATGATCGTAACATCTTAAGTCAACTTCCTCGTTCTCCAGCAAGACACAAGATTCTAACACTTTTCTAGATTATTGATTTTCTTGTCCCCATAGTGATTCCCACTTTATTTTGTGATTGGCCGATTCACTGACACGTCATCACACCACGTGATACCACTACTACTTCGGCCAATCACACAACTACATACATTTTTATATATTTATTATTCCTTCGAACATTACTAAAAAATACTGTTACAAATGCCCTTCTTCGAAATATATGGAAAATAACCAAATAAAGGAATTAACAATTAACAATCTGTTTCCATATATTTCGAAGAACAGCCCCAATTAACAATTTTGTTTACACCAATATTACACAACATCAATACAACATACATAAAATATAATAATATACCTACATTGGATAAAATATAATAAATGAACATTTAACAACAATTTCACATTATTACACAAACATAAAACACAACAATAAATTGACATTAATTAAAATACAACAATATATTGATGTTTAACAATGTTTTTTTTATTATTATTATTATTATTTAACACACACATAGTATATATTCAATATTGTTTCAATTACTGTCAAGGCTTTTATGTGTATAGGGATCAGTATCATTCACTTTAAATGTGTGTGTGTATTTGTTACACAGTCCAGGTTTTGAACTAAAGGCTTTTCTATTCTTTAATATACACAATTTCAACTGTTCTTTTCTCGCTTGGTCTAAATTGTATGGGTTTTCTAACTTTACTTGTAATATTCTATGGAATTCTATTTCTTCCTCCACTTGGCTTCCGCCGTTCTTATCTTGTATTGTATATAATTGGCAACAATGCTTTTCAAGGTCAGTTACATTATTTTACAATCCATCAATAATTAAATTCTTCCCACAATTTTCATTTTCATCGTATTCAATATTACCATTTTCTTGCAAAAGTATATCTTCCACAAAAAAAAACCTTTCATTATTTATATTATCCCTGTTCTCTTCTTTTCTTCCATCTTCTTCCAATAATTTTATTACTAATAAATCATTTTCTGTCTTAACCTTCATTTCATGCATTTCGAAATTCAATACACTTTGCCATTCATATAATAAATCATTACCCAAAATTACATCTCTTGCCAAATGTGGAATTACCAACGCAATGAAATTGAAATTCCATTCACCTATTCGCCCTTAATTAATACTATCATTGTTGGTTAGGTTGGTACTATCGTTTATATTCACATCATTCTCTGCGCTTTGTGTATTTTCGACTCTTTCATTTTGATTACTTCTTTCAAATCTCACACCCCTAAAATCTCTTTGATTTGCGCTAAATAAACTAGTACCTCTACCCCTATTAAAGTTACTTATTCGCTGATTATTTCCTCGATAAAATCTTACATGGTTTATGTGATCATTTCTTCCAATTCTCGTCGACTGATTGTTATGATAATTCCTTTGCCCATTATTTTGAACTCCCTTTCCTGTTCCGGGAATTACAGATTCATAAGTTCGTCTAGGATCATAACCTCTTCCTTCAAATCTTTGATTTCTCACGGGTGCCCCGCCCCAATTTAAACTCGTCCTATTATTCCTATTATTTGTAGGTTGTGATTCCTGTCGATTTCTTCCTCGCTCAATATGGACGTTATTATAGTTACCATCACAGGATGTAGTATCATTAATGAGGTTATGTGCTTCAAATTCGGATAATAATTCAATCATATCAGAGAAATCGATAGGCTTAGCCACAATTAAATGATTTCTGATATGTGGTGGATAATGACGTATTAGCATGTTGACAATTTCTGTCTCAGAAATTTCGGGATTGATCAACTTACTTTTGTTTGCTAATTTTAAGAAATATTCAGTCATAGAAATCCCTTTTTTAAACTCAAACCTACCCGTTGCTAACTCAACTTTTATTCTTCTTTGTCTCTCAGGTCCCCAAAATCTATTTATAAACAGATTTCTGAAAGCACTGTATGTTTCATGTGAAGCCAAAGTTAACCTTAACCACTCAAGAGCATTTTTCTTCAAACAGCGTTTTACTATTACCATCCGAAATTCATTGGGAATTCTCTTAATACGGAAATATTCTTCCAATTCCCTAAGAAATACTTTTGGATTATCACCTGATTCCTCATCAAAACTTGGTGGACTAATATCATTTAGTGAATAATGTACACGTTCATTTTGACCTAGACTGTGGAGTTGTGTGTGTGAGGACATGTTTTGTGTGTTTCTGTGATAGTTAATATCATTATCTGGACTCACAAAATCACTACATTCACTTACTACATCACTAGACTTCTGATGATTGCTTAATTCACCTGGTAAGTCACAATCGTTTATATTTGTAATTCTAGACATTTCTTTCCCGTTATTTACTTTTCTAGCCTGTAATGCAATTACAACTTGTGTCAGTTTTCCTAAGTTATCCTTTTCTTTTTCAAAATGTTCTTTTACCTCTTTAATTTGCAAAATTACTTCTTCTTTTGCTTTACTTATCTCATCAATTTGTAACTTTATTTCCTCTTGGTGTATCTTACTTTCATCATGTTGTAATTGCATTTCAGAACAAATTACATGGATTCTTTGTTCTACTTTATCTCCTAATTCTTCTCTTTGTTTTTGTGTTATTTCTGCCTGTTGTATCCTAAATGTTTCTAACTCTTTGTTTAATTCCATTCTTATTTCTTGTTTCACAATGTCCTGACCTAACCTAGTTTCCTGAATTATCTCTCTCAACTCATTGACTTCCTTTCTATTCTCATCCTTATTAATCTCTATGATCTGCATGAGCCTTTCCATATTATCCCTACACTCTTTTCTCCCTTCTCTAATCTCCTGTGAAATTTCAGATTTTAATTCCTGTTTTAGCTTCTGTAATAAATTAATTTCTAAGTTACTCACATTTTGTGCTAGTTCCTGTCTTACTCCTACATCTAAATCATTCATTTTCTTAGTTAAATCATTTACATTTTGTTCTATTTTAGAATCTAAATTACTCATTTCTGATTTTAAATCATTTGCATTTTGTTCTATTTTAGAATCTAAATTACTTAACATTCTTGTTATTCTTTCCAACATTGACTCATTATCTATGCTTAATCTTGCATCCTCCCTATTCATTCCTACACTATCAGTAACTTCTCCTTCCACTATTATTTCTTTTCTACTCGCCATCTTTTTAACTATTTTCTGATTTCTTAACAACATAAATCTACTACTACTATTATTATTATTATTATTTTTTTTTTTTTTTTAATTTCACTCACTTAAACCAGTTCTCGTTTTCTTCTTTCTTCTCTCTTCTTTCTTCTTTCCTTTTAAATTCCCACGGAGCTGCACGATGCACGATCTCCTCTTCTTTATCCTATTCGAGCCCCACACGTTGCTGCGCCATTTGTAACGGGATTTTATTTTCGTTCTCCATTATGGCGGTCGGTATAATACTTTCTTTCACTCCAGAATCATGATTTTCCATCGCTCTTTCTATGCTAGTCGCCATGTTTCTCCCATAAGACAGCACTAACGGCGCAGTTACTCGAATATAGTTAATTTAATCAATTTTTTTTTTCTTCTATCAAAAGTAATACTGGCTAGCGCCAAATGATAGATTCACAGATTAAGACAAAATGATATATAATTTTCTTTACAATTATAATGATCGTAACATCTTAAGTCAACTTCCTCGTTCTCCAGCAAGACACAAGATTCTAACACTTTTCTAGATTATTGATTTTCTTGTCCCCATAGTGATTCCCACTTTATTTTGTGATTGGCCGATTCACTGACACGTCATCACACCACGTGATACCACTACTACTTCGGCCAATCACACAACTACATACATTTTTATATATTTATTATTCCTTCGAACATTACTAAAAAATACTGTTACAAAGTCCACCAAAATCTTAAGGTGACACGACTGGATTAATATTTGAATTTGACATCCTCTTACAGGAGTAACGTAATTTCATTAAGGATGTTTTTTTTTCCTTCCATTTAACTCCATTGGTCATATCGGCGACCGTTCTCGTTTGGAACATATCGAAGGTGTTAACTCGAATTCGTTGGGTTTTAATCCTTAGATCAGGCACACATTCGCACTCTCTTTCATACTTTCAGACTATGGGGAAATCCACCGCCGGGAATCGCACCCGGACGCCTAGCACGGCAGACAGGGGCCAGCAAATTAGAGTTGTTACTGCCACAACAGCTCTTTTCCTTAAACGTTCCAAAACATGCGAAAAGCTTTAATAACTATACGGAAGCTGACTGTTTCTCCTGTATCCAAACACATTCAAAAGCTTACAAATGTAATAAACTCTTGTATGTATAGGTACAAGAGCACTTGATCAAATTTCTCATTGAAAATATGACTCAAAATACAACGATCCTGTTGTAAACGCATGAGAGGGTAGGACAAGAGAGATAGATACTGTAACGAAATGCTGTTAAGCTGCTTATTGGTGAACGGAAATTCATGGGTCCATATAGAGGCAATTAACCCTCTCTTTTCCCTTCCCAAGGATCATTGTAGTTTCAGATACATTACAGAGAGTGTTCACATAAACATCTGCAAAATATAGAAACTGGTGATCAGTAGGCATGGCGTCTATAATAGCTAATGATAAAATCCACGTTAAATTATCATTTTGAAGTATTCTTTCCACTTGCTAATAAACCAAAAATGCTCTTAGTTCAAGAAAAGTTCCACAGGTGTTCACTAAAGTACGAACGCATTAAGAGTACTAGGTAAACATGTTGGTTCTCAGAAGAGGCAACAATTCTACAGCAAAATCTTCTCCTTAACTACATTAAGTCTTATCCCTACATCCTTTTGTAGACGACGTATCTATTCAGAATGTCAAGTTGTCCACACAATCTCGGAGATGCGATCAATATCGTTGCTCTTCAAAACGTTCTCAGCATGACAGAACTACGCTGCGCCTCGTGGACTATTACAAAACAACTTACGAGCTCTGCGGTTTTCTACCACTTCCTCTGATTATGCCGTTAGACATCTGCTGATATGCAAATGTCTACAACTCAATTCGTTCATAATGATAGATTGGATTGAATTATACTTCATCTTAATCCATACATATATTTACATATTTGCTGAAATATATTTAATTAATATTTCATTTCAGATGCAAATGGATATAGGAAATCGAAAAGACATTTGAAAGGCGCTCGCTATTGCTGGCTTTGAACTGCATACTTTTTTCATGACGTAAAAAGTGAATAGCGATATTTTAAAAATAGTTACAATGCATTTAGAAGTTCTAATAAATATACAGGAATATCTAAGAAACGGCATAAATGAGTTATTAAATTAATACTGTGAACAACTCTACCTGTTTGGTGTAGCAAGCTTTCATCTATATGTTTACTCATTATGAAAGTATTCGGAATTTTTCACCAATAAAATGTTTCATACACCATTCCCAGACTCAAGGTAAGCCTCTTCTTTATCGTGTAGGTAAATATCTTAAATATGCTGTCATTCAATCAAAATCTTTACACCCACTGTCTGAGAAAAGAAAAAAATATGAAAGTTATCCATGTAAAGAGTAGTTAGAGCTGGCAGATCTTCTTGACAGTCCTCGTGTTGCATCTTTGGAAAATAGTGATCTTAAATATCAAATCTGGCATTTATTCAACCTTTCGTTTTTGAGTTTTGTTCTCTCTCTCTCTCTCTCTCTCTCTCTCTTTCTCTCTGACTTTTTTTCTAAACATTGTTTTTAATTCAGGAAGCCTCAAAATGTACTTAAGGTGAAACATCTGGCGAAATTTTGCACTCAACAAATATGTGGCACGCGAAAGTAATTAAACGAGATTTTAAATATTATTTTATGCCTAAATATATTGTTACAGCCCCTGAAACAGCTTTTAAAGCCGCACTGTTTTCATAAAAACTTAGTCGCAAAGTGAACATTATAAAACTAAGTAATTGTTACCCATTCATGATACATATTTAGTTATATATTTTATTATCACTAATATGCATTTAAACTATAGTTTTCGCAGTTTGAAAATAGTCCAACCTCCTCTCACACATTTCTTCAATTTAATGACCAACATGTTCAAGAAGTGTTTGCTTAAAAACGAAAAGAAGGTTAAATACTAGTCTTACCATTCAAGTTCAGCTTCTTCCAAGAAGGTGGCACGAAGATTTACAAGAAAACTATGCAAGCGATCCTTTACATGCAACACTTTTCGAAAATTGCTAAGAATTTTGATAAAATATCACATGTTTGAAGTTATTTTCATGACTAATGAAATGCACATATTAAATTAACTAAGAAGAGATTCTGAAGTATTCTTCATTCTGAGTGACTTTTGCATACAAGTAACTGATACACAGTAAGAGAATAGAGAATCTTGTTTTATTGATGAGCACTTTTCTCTAGATAGCTTGTACAATATAGTTTTACCAAATTACCTATAACGTACTGAATAACATGAACCAAGTATACAGGGAGTTCTCCACCGGTAAGCCCAACAGTCTTTAATGTATATTAGGTCTATATGTTTTCTTCTTAATCTTCTATTGTCTCGATTTGGTGTAGGATTTGTTGGTATCTATCGTAACGAAGGATTACTATGTTGTAGAAATGAGTTGTGTAGTCTTTTATAGCTCTCTCGGAAGACTGCAGATACCTCCGGAACAGTTGTGTTACGAATGTACCACGGTGCAACAGTTATGATTCGTAAATATCTGTTTTGTAGAGTTTGAATTCATTTTATTTGTGTTGATAAAGCAGATCCCCAAACTGCAGAAGCATACTGCCATAGAAGTCGAACGAGGGAAGTGTATATCAACCTCTTATACCACAGAGCTAGAGATGATCTTCTTGCGATTATTGGTTTCAGAAGGCGAATACGATGTCTTAATTTCTGTACTAAATTAGTGATGTGGTCGTTCCAGGTGCATCTATTGTCTAAAATTAGGCCAAGATATCTGACACTTTTGAGATATCTCCATTACTGTGTCTTTTAATACAGCACGATGGTCTGTATGATCTTTTGTACGTAAATAATTTAGACTTTGAAGACTGGCTGCTGATTCACAACCGCCTTTGCTCAGGATTGCAATATCGTCAGCATAACGTGATGCAGTACAGTTTTCAAGTGTAGGAAAGTCAGAATTATATATGATATACAGCATTGGCCCAACAACACTTCCCTGAGGGACACCTCATTTGATTACATGTGACTCTGCATATTCACATTTCACAGAATAGGTGCGATTACAGAGTGTAAGATTTAATTAATGTGTAGCAAATGTCTGAAGTGTTACTTTTAATTTAATCCAGTAGGTCATTCCAGACTTCATCAAAAGCCTTCTGTGTCCACAGAAAGCCCTAGGACTGATTGTTCTTCATAGGTGTCAAATACAGCAACTGTGATCATGATGATTTTTTTTTTTTTTTTTTTTTTTTTTTTTTTGTAATTTACGTTCTCCAACGTTAAGTCATATCGGACGGTGAATGAAATGGGCGAAATGATGCTCAAATGAGCCCAGGGTCCATGGAGCTTAGAGTTACCCGACATTCGTATTTTCAGGATAAGGGAAACCCCCGTAAAAACCTTATCCAGGTAACTCACCATGACCGAGATTCGAACTCGGGACCTCTTGAACCTGACGCAGACTCGCTACCACCACGCTACCGAGGCGGGCATGATGATGACGATATTATTACTATTATTATTATTATTATTATTATTATTATTATTATTATTATTATTATTATTATTATTATTATTATTACTACTATTACTATTATTATTATTATTATTATTATTATTATTATTATTATTATTATTATTATTATTATTATTAGATATTAATCATCGTCATTATATGATGAAGATTCCTAAGAAACGGATACGAGATATCCGACAGTGAAAGAAATGGTTGAGATGATGCTCAGTTATATGATGCAATATGTACAGTGAGTTTTGATCATCGCACAGCGACTATACTCCTACCGTCCTAAGAAGCACACTACCATTGGTGCAATTCGGCGAACAAAACCTACGAAAACAAAACTTACTAGTAAGCTACTCTTGTGCACACAACTTGTTTTAATGTAATATGGCATAACACATGGGCGAAACTGTCACTGTCGTCTGTCACGCTTGTGCACGTTGGCGAGGAGTAATACAAAAAGTGTGTTTCTTAAGACGCGTGCAGTATAGCACTAATAGTCACCTACAATGACAACGCGAAACACCTCATGTTCGTCGGACTCGGCAGTTTAGAAGACTTTTTCCTCCAGCAAATATCGAGCTACTGTAAAGTTTACAAATAGATTACCGAACAACATACCAATTTAAGGCATTTTCGTAGGTATAACTTAAAGTTTCCAGACGCGTGAAGTAAATCCACCAAACTTTTTAGTATTGAATATCTTTACTAAACAGAATGCATGGAAAGCAGAATAAAGTGGTTTTGACTTCACATCCACAAAACCATTTATTTCTCGTGTAATTGTCCATTTAATTCTTACGCGGTTAACCGTTAACTTTTTGTTGCCTATGAATATGCAGATAAAAAGCAGTCTTCCCATGTGTGTTCAGCTTTACCTTGTCTAGTAACAATAACGTAGAGACTGGGCTACTTATTAAAAAAAATATTCGTGTTACTTAAATAAGGAAAATATCACATCTTCGTAATCGTATACTTAAATAGTTTTTATGTATTCCCAGCGGAAGCGAACTTTTAATTTAATCGTCTGCAGTACCTATTGAAGGTAACATTAGATAACAAAGATTAATGTAAAGTATTTATAAGGGGAAATAAGGAATGTGATAGCAGAAAGTCATAAGGATAATAGCGTAATTTCGAACCAGATTCCAAATGACACAAATCCATAGACAGTCAGTGTTCAAACTGAGAATTTTAATGACTTACTTCAGTTTCTGTAGGTTTCTATTGATAGGCAAGACATTTCATTAGGTCTTCAACGAAAGTAAACAGCCTTTAGGAGTATACTAATGGAAATAACATTTCTTCCCCTTCTGAGGCAGTGCCATGACACAGAGGCACTATCCGAGGACGTACGCTTCCCTTACCGGCAATTCCTCATTCATAAGCCCTTGCCGAAACGCCCTTGGCCACTTACCTTGGACAGTTAAATAGTTTATATTTCAAACTCACCTACAAAACTAACAAAAAAGCATACAACATTTTATATAGTGATAATTAGAATGTGGTTGTATGAGAGCGGGGAAAAAGAAAGTAAATCTTTACAAGTAAAGCGTGAACAGCGTGAACAGGGCTTAAGGCACGGGAAAATTGGTTACATTTTCAGTAATAATGAAGCAGAATGCAGATTTATGAATTCTATCGGTTCGATAACTCAACATTTTTATTTTCACTTCGGTGACCTTTAAGTTTACTTAGTCAATGACATGCTATTCACCATTACTCGTAATTTGTTCCAAAAGACTTTCTCAGCCACACGGGCAGCAGAGGCTCCCAGAAAGCGCACAGAGCGTATTCAAAACAAAAGAAACTATCAGAGAGTAGTTATATTAACAACTGAACTATTGATAGCAGTATTAAGAGTGTTTTACGAGCAGTAATCTGACAATGTTTATATCATATGGATAAATCAGCGAGTAGAACACTAGCAGCTGTTTCTACAGAAAATCAAAACTAGAATGGGATTAAATTCACTAGCCCACGATTAAAAGAAGGTATATAGAAATTACAGGAATTATACACGATATAATACTTACTAATCAAACAAATTGATCAAAATTTTCCCACATACCGCGTTTCTTTATGTTTAATGTCATGCTGTTTTGTTGGAGCTCACTTTGAATATCTATGCGGAAAACAAATGATGACCTAAAACAAGTGAACGCATACTAGGAAAATGATAAATAAAAGAGTTAAGGGGTGACAGAAATGTGATAGAGGCAGCCATGATAGGTTGAAATTTATCTTATTTGGTAATACGTTGTAGTATGATGCAATAAGAATGGGACATTCCTGTCGAAAAGTTTACGAGGCGAGGGAAAGTGTTTGAAAAAGATGAAAACACCAATGATATATGCTAAGACTATTGTTCCATAACATGTTTGGTTCCTCCATTGTTACAGACATTGATTTCAAGTCCAATCACATAGTAATTCACAGCTTGAAATTTGCAACATATTATATATATAAAACCCCGCTGATTTAAGAAACATTTCAACAACAGATATCCCAACATTTAGCATTGAGCCTTCAAAAAAGCATATGTATATGAGTGTTAAGTGTTACAATGAGGCATTAATTCACATTTACACACCTCAGTTTGTCAAAGTGTATAACATTCAGCAATTTACTAAAGAATTTCTAACTGACCGAAAACACTTTATGATAGAGGCTTCGAAATCGGGGAATGATCATTTACACAGTTTTGAGCATATGGCCAAATTTTCAGCAATTTTGGATTAAAGCTTTAGATAAAACCATCAGTTTTCCTAAGAAACGCTATTTTTTCCCCGAAATGCGATCTGTGCGAAATGTGTACTCTTACATTTGCATTTTTTCAGGTCATATCAACTACCATGTAATGTGTTTTGAAAATGCAAAATTGACTAGAAGTGTGCAAATTATAGTAACATGTAAAAAGCAAAACGAAACATGTTTATGAAATGTTTGCATAGCTGCAATAAAACGTTGACCATTCGCATGAGAGAAACTGCGAAAACTATTTTTCCTATCTCAATATATTGGTAAACTTCTAATTCAAGTCACCACTGCCAAGTGTCAACAGATTTGGCTGAAGGTGAAAGTAAAATAAATTTGCAATTGTTGATACTGACAGACCCGTTTTTGAGTTATATGAATTAATTTCCAAATGGTAATACAAATATGCAAGAAAAAAAGATGAGATGTGGCTGCAAATGACGTTGAGTGTTAAGCTCAAACACTCAGAGATTACTTAAGCAATTCTGCAATTTATTTGGAATCCTACATAGAGTATAGATCAGGCGTTCTCAATTGTGCAGCACACGCTTCCTTCCCCTACACATTTTTTCCCCACACCAGTAACCAAGGCAGCGAGAGAGAGGCAGCAGGTAGAGGCGTTGTTACTAACGTTTAGCATACCTTTGTTCTAGATGAAGGCAGATCACAAAAACTGGAAGAAATGAAAGCACCTGTTCAATCGATGGACACATCTGACGAGGCGCGGTTAGTTGTATTTCTGAGCGGAGTTGATAATGAATTAAATATCTTAGAAGAAATATTAGATATAGTGTCCTTTAAAAGTACAACTTGTGGAAAAGACATCTTCATCGCTGTCCATGATGTTGGAAACAAATTTGTGCTACCATGGGACAAACTCGTGAGTGTTGCGACCGACGGAGCACCCTATTAAAGCACCAGAAAGTGATTTCATGGGCTGGTTGAGCTCGTTTATACAACATAGCAATATTGAATCTGACTTCTTCCCCATACACTGCATAATACTTAAGGAGGCTTTACGAGCTAAGTCCGTTTACGTTAAATAACGTAGTGTCAGTTGTAAGATTTGTAAATTTTATTAAATACAGTAGTCTTCGACATTGAAAATTTCAAGATCTCATGCAAGAGCGGGGAACGGAATTTTCAAAATTACCGCACTACTGTCATGTCAGGTGGCTCAGTAGGGGATCCATGTTATATTCCTTTCAACAATGTCACGTGATTACTGAATTTATGAAAAGCAAAGTAAGCATCCCAATTTAAATGCAACAATAGTAATGTCCATACACTTTTGTACTTTCAACAGTCTTAAAATAATAACTCTGACTTATATTATTCGTTCAGGGAAATGAAGTTCCTGAACTGACACAAGACGAATGGTTGTGTGACCTGGCATTTTCAACTGATCTTTTTGGTTATTTGGATCAATTTAATGCGCGCTTGTAGGGTAGAAATCAAAACATAGCGTGCTTAGCTGACGATGTGAACATATTTATGGCACAATTGCGACTGTGGGATGGGCAACTGGTAGTTGCAGCTTTATATAATTTCCCTCGCTTGCGTTCCGCGTTCAACGTCACACTTCCGGAAAAGTATGCAGAACTTCTAAAGCAACTACATGACACATTCCCTTCGCAATTAGAAGATATAAAAAATTGAGACAAATATCCAATTATTTTGCACTCCTTTGAAGTTTCCATGTAGTGAGGCCCCACACGAGCTACAATAGAACTACTTTTACTGCAAAATTCGACGGTAGTAACATGTTCTGAGAAGCAAGGATAGGAATTATTTAAATCTTTGCCCTGCATGATTATTAGAGAATACGCTTGTTTGCAACTAATTTAATGGCAGTCTTTGGCTCTCTCTCTCTCTCTCTCTCTCTCTCTCTCTCTCTCTCTATATATATATATATATATATATATATATATATATATATATATATATATATATATATATGCGAACAAATCTTTTCAAAGATGAACTATATTAAAAGTGAGTATCGCAGCACGATCAGAAACGATTTCCTTGCTTATCTTTAAAGACTGTGCACTTCGTCTTTTGCACCACACATTGCAGACCTTGTAAAACATAATTTGTGCCACAGAAGTCATCCTAAGAAATATTAGTAAACAGTAAACTATGAGTGCGAACGGTTATGAATTCTTATACCTCAGAATGATAGCGATGTTCCGCCACTGGGACTCATTAACCACAGGTAAACGTGCGATTCTATCGCAGCAGGTGGAAAGAGCCCTTGTAAAACACAACTTAAAACGTCTTAAGAAACATTAGTTAGTAAAGAGTAAATTATAAATGCGAACGGTTATGATTTCGTATACGTCAGATGTTCCGCCACTGGAACTCAGTAACCACAGATAAACGCGCGATTCTATTGCAGCAGGTGGAAAGAGGTGATCGCAAACTCCCGTTTCCTGCTTTAATTGAGCACCCCAGGCATAGATGCTGAAAACACTTCGCTAAGTATACTTTAGGGGATGATAGAACAAATGGTTGAGGTTTATGAATTTATTCAAGTGTTGCTGGTGTATATACTTGCATAATTTAAGTTAATTTCGTGTGTTATTTGTTTTATGATTCTCACTTTGCATTAGACTTTCTCTTTTATGACTAATGTTTTAGTTTCCCTAAGATATTGTGCATATGGACATGTGGCTGTGTTAGCTGCTCTTTAGTTTAATTAGTTAACCTCTTATTCATCACTTAATGCTACTTGAGGACATCACGAAGTCCCAAGTCCACTAGAGTGCGCCTATCAAAGGCAGTGGAATTGATTTAATTACAGTATTGCACACTGTCAGTAAACTGTTTACATCTCAACTGGGAATGCTGAGAGTCGTTGCTTCCTCATTAAAAGAGGATGTCACAGAAATGCATTTTCACGGACGCTGTAACGTACTTTTGTAGAGATATCGGTAGATGGCATGTGAACAAGTGATGCGGACATTCATTACTCATTTGCTGTTTGCAGTTAACTGCCGTGCCAACAGATGGCAGAAGTATTTGTTGCGCACATGTTGGACTCTCCTTCACGTATCTGCTGAACTCTTTGTTACGTATAAAGAACAGGCACAAATATAACCTCAATATGTTATGTTAAAAACGAGGGTGGGGTCTTATTCACATTTGATCAAAGTGGCATTAACGACATTTCCCATATTCGCATTTACCCTAACAGGTGCACGAGTTTGTTCTTTCTAGTGGCACAGCCATAGGTTCAAACATGAAAGATAACACATTTAAACAATACTTAAAATTTTGTTAATGTTTTAATATGATTTTAACGCAACAAAAGAAACATTTTCATTTAAATGTAAAGTAAAACTCACTTTATTTGGAAAACAATTACACTCTCCATTTAATTTTTCAAATTGTATAACAGGTCACGGAATTTGTCAACTGTCGAATTTAAAGTGTAATCATTGGTATTTGGATTGCGAATATTTTAATATTGTGTTGCTTCTTTGGACACACTAGTACCTACATATATCGAAATAAAGCTTCAGAGCTTGCGAGTTTTAACACTATGAAATAAGCACTGACACTATTTTAAAAACAATATCCTTAGATAAGAATATTGCTGGCTACTTCAATGTGTATTGCATTAGTTGTAAGCTTTGTGTTACGATAATGTGAGTATCTGTACATTTATGTAGTTGAGGTACCCTAATATTTCGGGATACATGCCTCAGAGTAGATCATTTGAACTTATATATTTGTAATAGCTAGTGTTATGGGTAGCGTTTTTGTCTGGAAAACCAATATTTGTTACATTCGAAATAATTCGTAAAAAGTTTCGTTCTATAGTTTATTTATAATAACGTTACATCTGTGAGTACTTCAGAAACGCAGAAGAAAAAGATATGTACATAAGTACCAAAATTGACTGAGATTTTCAAGCAAAGCCTTTACCCACTTTCCTAGTCCTATTTAAAAATTAGAGTAACATTATTCCCCCGTGCATGATCATTTTCTTGTTGCTTGACTTGCTGCTTTGCCTGGCAGTGCATGTATGCTTTTGATATTTAAATGTTTTCTTTTAACTCATTTATTGGTCGATCACCGCATTTTCGCTCTACAGATCATTGATCATAGACATTTGCATACATGATACAATGAATAACAAAGAAATAAGTAAAGCCCAATTGGGCCCCCTATAAATAGGTACTTTATTTTCTTAAGTATTACAGAAGATCTTGTTGTGAGAGCTGATCTAGTGGCAGACGACTCCTGATGCGGGTTGGGAAGCTGGATTTTCTGCCAAGGGAATAGTGAATGGCTCCTGAGAGGTGTTTTAGGTTTCTGTAGAACTTATCGGTTTGTGAAGAAATTACAGGAGAGACTGGCCTATCAAGATTCTTCCAAGAGAACTGGCTTTTTCGATAGGGCGCATACTGCAGAAACCGGATGAAGGTCATCCGCAACTTCAAGATCTTGAGGAGACTTTTGAAAAACGAAAACCCTGTTTCTTTTGTCCTCCAAAACTGAAGAGCAGGACTAAGTATCCTTGTCAACAGTTGGACATGTAATAGCCTTGAACGTGCACAAAAAAATTGTAAAAAGTTCTTTGAAACCAAAGAGTAAGCAAGTTTTTCTTCAGATATTTTCAGATTTCAATTAAAAGTTTTAAGTGCAATTTTATTCTCAAAAGTATAATTTTTCCCTGGTTATGAAATACTTTCTGCATTAAAATCGTTTTGAGCAACAACGGCTTATGTTTACTTAAAATAAACTCAAAAGGTCTGACAGACCGCAGCATGTTAGTTAAGGGTTGGTGTGCTGTGGGGCTGCTCTAAGACACTATGAGAGTTGGAGAATTTATTATGCTGACATTGCTCAGTTGGTTAGATAAGCGGAAGAGCGAGTTTAAAATCCTATCTGTAGCATTCAATTTTTCAGTATAATCGTACCTTTCCAAAAGTGAATATTTCTTTGTCTAAATATTGTCTGTGGATTTGAAGACTTACATTCATCAAAACCTGCTTTTCTTTGCCACTATGCAAATACATCAATTTGGACATTTCTTTAGCTGCTATCTAGAGCGTGTCCCATGTGTTGGATTCCTGGCCTTGGCATTCAATTTTTCAAGTTGGATTCAACTTTCCAATCTAGACTTTACGTGGTTAATGTTAAAGAAAAAGTTATCATATAAATTAACATATAAGGGTAATCTGGAAATTATCTGGAAGTACTGGCAATATTGTAAATGTCCCTTTATGTACCATATATGCCAACATTAAAGATACATTCTAGTTTTAAAACTGTCTTATAGAAAAGATTTCTCACTTAATCCTTTCACCGATATGGACGTCATGACGTCCAAGACAAAAAGCCCCAAACCAATATGGACGTCCTATGCATACATATTTAAAGGTTGAATAATAATATTAAATACCTATATCCGGATATAAAACTGAATACTTACAAAAATAACAATGGATATGGAGGTTTTTCGACATTTTGTAAGAACCAGAGTAGAAATTCTTAAGCAGTTGGTTTAATGTTAGACACACTGAAACCGTCATCAATACATAGAAGTGACAGCAAGCTCGAGTCTCTGACAAAAAGTAAGACGCAATCGAGTGATTGGTCTGCACAAGCTAAATAAGCTGTACGAGGGAAATAGGTAGTTTATCTGCGCGTCACAGGGGTAAAATGGGGTTACAGTTCAACCGAATTTCCTTTCCTTTCCTTGGAAATTCCCACACATGGCAATAGCATTTAATGTTGAAAGAAATATCCAGTCGACTGCTACATTACTGACTCGGTAACTTACAAATACGGTCACTCGTTCTAATACACGAATAGAGAGAGAGAGAGAGAGAGAGAGAGAGAGAGAGAGAGAGAGAGAGAGAGAGAGAGAGAGAGAGAGAGAGAGAGAGAGAGAGAGAAAGAGCTCTTTTCAAGTCACTATCATAGAACTCAGTTGAAACCTTGTGCCTATAACCTAACAAAATTTGCTACTTATTGCTGTGGAATTTATGTAATTTACTTCCATAAAGAACCATTGTGTCCCACTCCAAAATTTGAAATTGGCTGGCCCCGTAGCTCAGTCGGTAGAGCACCTGCCTGCCGTACTAGGGGTCCCGGGTTCGATTCCCGGCGGTGGGGGATGGGGATTTTTCTCCGACCAAGATAATTCCCCATCTTCCCCAGAGTCTGGAAGTATGAATGAGAGTGTGAATGTGTGAGTGATATAATGATTAAAAAACTAAAGATAAAGGAGAACGGCCGCCGATATGACCATAGCAGTTAAAGGCGGGGTATAAATGGAACAAGGAAAAAAAATTGAAATTGAAATTTCACTGGAAGTACCTTTTAGATCCTGGAATCTAAAAAAGACAAGTATTAGATAATTTGCTCTATTTCGCACACCTAATTCTAAGCGGCGCTAAATTATTTCTCTTTATATACATGTTTTGGCATTGAGTGCCATGAACTCAATTGCAATGAACCAGGTGAGTCAGCCGCTCCTACCGATCCAGTTTTACGCAATCTGCAATTTATTCTCTGACATGAAACATGCGGCCTGGACGTTAAAGGACGTAAAATAACAAAACAAAAAGACATTCACCCTTCTCTTTAATCTACATTCTCCAGCCAACTAAGTCACCGGACGATGAATCAAATGGATGAAATGATGCTCCAATGAGCCCGAGTCCATGGAGCTCTGAGTTTCACATTTCAGGATACTTCACCCTGACCGAGATTTGAACTCCAGACCTCTTGAACGTGAGGCAGACACGCTACCATTTGCGGCTACTCCTCACTGCTCCTGGAAAGCTGCTCTTACACAGTGAAGATTATCAACGCTCCAGTAATAAATACATGCTGTGGGGATTTACGAACCGACTGTTGTGGAATCATAATTCATCCGAAAACAGAATCCTGGAAACGACCACCATATCATTTGTCACTCGGCCCAGCATCCAGTCACAGAAGTTCACTCGAGCTTCGAAATAAGCTTAAGGTATTTGCACAATAGAAGATTGTAGTAGTAGAACGCGGATTATTTGGCATGGCATTCAAGAGGTTCTTCAGTAACAACGGAAATCACTGGTGTGTCTTACAGAAGACATCCTCAAGTGACATGTACGCAGACGTCTTTTGAAGGTTTTTTGTGTTAGCTGTCATCAATAGAGATATCTCTGTGACATATATGCTGACCTTTGTGCGCATTCGCTCTTCTCTCTTCATAGAGGAGCATGTCAACGTACTGGTCTGTCGAATACAAAACGATACATAGGAATACATACGACAAATTTTGTGTGACAGCATACAGATGAGTGAAACCAGACGAATTCAAAACCTCCGTTTGCGGTGTAATAGTGCTCAAATGTGATAGAAACGTACAAAATCGCAGTTTCGTATTTAGGTTAGTGTAGCCTTCTATTAAAAATGTATACAATCAAGTATTAAGATTATAATCCCGCTAAAATCTAGAATATTTAATGGATTGCTAAACGTTAATGAGAAGAAAGAAAAAAAAACTTGAATAACGACAGGGTTCAACCCACGTTAACTGGCGACTAGTGTTCATCAGCATAATACCAATCGCCTACTGGAACGGTTGTTTCCGAGAGCATTCTCAGTTAAACCGCTTGGCTCTTGGCTGCCAGACGCCACACCGATCACGTCATTCCTTGCATGTATATAACCTTATAAGAATGTCTTAACCCTTCGTTGGACGTCAACCATGATTATTGATTTATGTATTTATTCTATTTATGTGTGTTATTTCACATGTACGTGTTGTTTAAACCGAATTTGAAACAAGCCTTTACTTAATAATCGGTGTGCTTCGACTGAACAGCGTCTATTAGCATACAGGCGTTGTCCCTAATTTATCGTACCTATCTTTACTCAAAGTACAAAATTCTGCCACTTTGTTTTAACAATTCTGATACTAAGCACATATGATTGGTCCAATTTTTAGATTGATTTATTCAGTTTAGTAGTTATGTACACAGTAAGGTAAAAGTTTGTCACATCTATTGGAAACGCGGAATCTGTAGGAAAAGAAGTCCTACGTTTTTGAACTGTGCTTTAGGATGGAGCCCCTTATGTTGCTTAAAGCGCACTTTCCACTGAATGCTAAGTATTCCTCTATTTAAAAAGTTCCTTCGTAAGGGAAGAAAATGGACTTGAAGCGCAACTGCTTCATAACTGTCTTCCAAATTCGGTGTGGACAGCTGACCATTTGGTATAGGGAGAATAGGGTAAATTGAAATGTGTAGTGTTTAACGCCCGCTTTTACTACATACGGCACCGCAGGCGATGACGCTGATGATACATGAGATGAATATGGAGCACCGGTGGAATGAGATGACGGGGGAAACCGGAGGTCCCGGAGAAAACCCGCCCCAGTGCCGTGTTGTCCACCACAAATCTCACTTTGCGGTCACCTGGGATCGAACCCGGGCCGCCTTGGTGAGAACCAAGCGGTCTAACCACTGAGCCACGGCGCGGCCGAGAGAAAATAGGGTAAGGTGGTACAATTTCGATATAGGTACAATTCCAATTTGCATAAGGTTTAGCGCCATTTTTTAGTTCTGTAGTATTGGTAGCATTTGCCTTAGAGTAGCGTTGGAGGGTGAGGACTGCAGCTCCGCCTGTGTATTGCAATAATACACCAGTTTGCGATATGGAGATATAAGGCTGTTTTGTTAAGAGGTAAGTGGAGTTGCTTAGTTTTATGCGCTCTTATAAAAATTGCCTAGTTTTAAATGCTTACAAATGCTATGTTAGTGAGGTTAGAGACTTGCTTTCCGTTCCCACATGTTCTGTAGCAGCTATAGATGAAGACAGCGCGACATGTGGCGCCATTTCTGGGCTCAGCTCAGTAATATTTGATCATGACTTGACCCTTACTAACACTACATTTTCGATCAGATAAGAGATACAATTCCGGTACCGTAGTACAACGTGGTTATTTAATTATTTAGTTTTTTCGATCTAACTGGTTACCATTGGCATATTGTACAGCATTTCTGCAAATAAGTTCATACATTACATATATATTTCTTTTTTGGGTGTTTTAACAGGTCTATTTGCCCAAATTTATTGATTATTTAGATTAATATTAATTGTACGTTTTATTGTACTTAGTTTCAAACAAACCTTCATTTACTTTTTATACGCCCCAAAAAAGACCAGAAAAGAAACCTTAGAATAAATGTAGTTAGACTGCTTTAGATGAGGCCTTGAAGAGTGTAATGAAGGGGCGTTTAAGCATTCGAGGTGCATCAGAATTATATGGCATTCCTTTCAGTACTCAGCATGATAAAGTACAAATTCAGAAAATGCAGGCTGGTTTACCTCCAACTATAGAAAACAAAATTGGCCATCCAATGGTTCTCAATTCCAAAATGGAAGAAGCTTTTGTCCAGAGAGCTTTATTTCTAGAGCAGCGAGGATTGGGTCTGTCGCCACTCCAGTTAAGAAGAGCTCCATTTCAATTGGCTCAGAAAAATAATTTGAAACATCCATGGAAATTAGAAAGCAAGGTTGTTGGAATCGACTGGTTCAGAGAATTTATGAAAACACATGCTCAACTTAGCCTGCGAAAATCCGAGGATCTTTCAAGAGCCAGAGCTGAAGGCTTAAACAAAGTGGAAGTAAGTATTTCCAAAATTGAAAGATATTTTAAAGGAAAATGATTTGTTTGATAAACCAGAGTATATTTATAACATGGATGAGTCCGGTTTCCCTCTTAACCTCAGACCCCCAAAAATAATAAGCCGTAAAGGGAAACGAGTTGTTTCACTAGCATACGTGGAAAGAGGACAAAATGTAACTGTTGCTGCGTGCGTGAATGCATCTGGTACATATTTGCCACCAATGGTCATTTTCAAAGGAGTGAGGAGACGCCCTGAATTTTAAGATGATTTACCTCCAGGCTCAATTTCGGAGAGGAGTGACTCAGGCTACATTAATGAAGAACTGTTTGTGATCTGGCTCCCCCCCCCCCCCCCGACACTTCAAGAAATACAAAAGAGTAGGGAGTAATATAGTTCTTATTATTGACAACAATGGCGGCCATACCAGCATGGAGGCTATAGAGTATTGTCGGGAAAACGGGATAGAACTTTTAGGATGCCTCCACACAGTACGCATGTATTACAACCAGACAGAACTTTCTTCAAGTCTCTAAAGGCTCAATATCATAAAAATGGAACCCATTGGATTCATCGTAACCCACATGAAAGCATTACAAAACAAAGATTTACCATCTTCTGATGCATGGAGTAAAAGTGCATCTGTGGGCTCTGCAATCAAGGGATTTCAGTGCATAGGAATAATGCCCTTCTGCAAAGATTATGTGCCCGAGGAGAAATTTGCTCCTTCAATACTATTCGAGGCTGCTGCTTTATCAACTCCCCACAATGAAGCTACTACCAGCATTCTGGGTGCAGAGTGCACTTCTTCAAAAGAAGTAACTGAAGAGCACGGCAAATCCATAACACCAGCAGCCAATAACGTTTCTCCGCACGATGTTGTCAGCTCCATTTTGCCAACTCCAGAGAAAAAAGTGTCTTCTCAGAAAACAGACATCACTTCGACTCCCTTCGGATGAAAACCTGTAAAAGCTCTGCAGCAAGAGATGTCTTTCCGACATGGAATAAATAAATAAAGGCAACAAGAACAATAAATAGGAATGCAAATCTACGAACAAAGATAAGGGAACTATCAAAAACTTCACTTCACCAGCAAAAAAACGGTGATAATTGTGGATTATGTTTCTTGAATTATTACAGTGCAAAATCAATGGAAGAAGATGACTGGATTCGCTGCCAAAAGTTTAATGTTTAGTACCATGAAATCTGCGTTGGTGCACGAGGGAAACATTTTTTTTTAAACTTGTAATATGTCTGTGATCAGAATTGTACCAACAATTGTACCTAGTGTGGTACATTTTCGATAAACGTTGGAACATTTTTTAACCGTCTCCTGTGTTTGAACTAATACTAGTAATTTTGTAATATTTAATTAAGTTAAATAATTAAACTTCAAAGAACAAATGCCATGGTTGACAGCATTTCTTTTCTCAATATATTTCCAGCAAAAATACGATTTGCTCAAAATGATCGAAATAGTACCCTTACCTCATACAAAACTTTGTTACAAGAATTCTTAAAATGTTTTTGATCTAAGTATCACACACAGAATATGCGTTATATCATAACATTGCAAGTGATTCGATTGTATTTTGTGTGGCTTCTGTTTTCTCAGTTGCTACATCGTCACGATCTATGCGCAATAGCCGAATTAACCGAAATTTAGCTATACCATTTAACAATATAAAGCAATTTACGGCGTGTAGCCATATCAGGTAATTTATAGCGCGCTTGTATTTATGTTTCAGAGCAGAGATGAGTGACTGCGAGATTGTGCACCGTTTAGCGGCAGGTAATTATTTGCTTTCATGCCCATTTATACATTCTTTGTTGAGTTCAGAGATCTGGCCCTTTGAGTCGCGTCTTCCAGGAACAAAGGAGCCCGCATTGCACGCTGGCTATCGTAATCTATCTCTTCTCGAACAACTCTTTCCAAATAGGCCATACCTTCCCCTCTCCTCTCAGGAGGCTTGACCGCTCGATATGGAATTAATTTCTGTGAACCATGTCAAAGGAACAGTGTTTCCATCCTACTATCCACCTGAAGTTAAAAATTGAATTTGGTGTATACCATAACTCCAAATCAGAGATTCACTTGCACATAAAACTGACCACATGCAGCACCTACTGGATAATGACAGATGTCATGCAGAGCATGTAATCGTGGAATACGAACAGATAGTATTTTCGGATACATCGTTTTTAAAAACCCTTGGATAAATAATAATATAAGATGAATAATGAATTACAATATATTTTATTTATATGTATTTTATTGAAATATAATTTGAAAGCTGATTTAATTGTAATTTTATAAAGATTAATTTTGATTATTTGTTCTTGAAGAAATTTAAGATATATATTTGGATATGATAATTTATCATGTGATTTAATTATATTAAGATTTTAAAGAGAGTATAACATCCGTAGCTCCTCTTATTTTACATGTATTTCAAATGGAACAGCACCACCATCTTCAACTCAACGGCATTCTCCATGAAACGGCAAATCCTTCTGCGCAAGCATGTTCTTTTAAGGTTTAAACACATTCGCAATCAATACTGTTGCAAAGTCGTTAAATTGACTATTTGCATGGCGTTTTATGTATTTTGTAGTGAAACTACGCGCGTTCCCACTTTCAGGCTCTGTAGAGAATAGAAAACTATTCGCCTCGTCCAGAAATCGAATTCAGTACCTCTGTTGACATGGTGATCACTCTAAATGCATATTCTTATCGTAGTGACACCGAACTCCCCTACCTGTGTAAGATGTATGTAAAATAATATTAGAAAAGTGGAAACAATTACATGAGGATATGGGAGTATCAGTCAAACAGGAAGGTATATATTTCTTGTTGTGTTTTGGACGACCAAGTATTAACAATCTAATGCCGATACGATGTTAAATATATGAGGAAGCTACAGGAGGTTTTCGAAAAAGGATTAAAGGAAAATGTGAAGAAAAAAAAAACAATATATTTAGTAGTGGATGGTAAGGGCCGAAATATTATACTACCACAAGGGAGTATTAAAACCGCAAAACAATTCAAATAACTGGGTTCGAACTTACACGAATCTGATAGTTCCAAAGCAGATATAGATCACACTGAATGTTGCAGGCAAGAGGAGCTATAACATGTTATATATGATTTTGTGAAGCAGAGCTTTACCTAGAAAAGTAAAACAACACAGCACAGCATTAGACATTAATTGGGAGCCAGACAAGAAAAACACAAGCACTGGTGATGGATGATTATACATAGGCGACCACGTTACCTAGGCTGGAAAGGAAAAGGAATGAGGTAGGCAAGGATGGATGAGTCTAGTCAAAGAAAGACTTGAAAGAACAGCGCTATAGCTACGAAGAATGACAATAAAGATGGCTTAGGGTCGTTTTAGAGTAGACACCATCAGGAGGAGGAAACGTGAAAGACAGGGAGTAAATTGGAGAAGTGGTACTGTTAAGATGAGGGGTTGCTGTTTGGAAAAGGAAAATTGGCAGAATCGGGAAAAATGGAGAAAGAGAGAGTGAGAGAGAGACAGAGATTAAAAGTTAGTCCATGGAAAACCCGTCAAAAGTAAGGAACGTCAACACTGTCACCAAATGAGCAAGCCTCAACCGTCTTAATATTTGACCGGCAAATTACTGTTCTGAGCGAGCGTATTCGTTGTCTCGTTCTGTTGGATATGGCACAGGTAGCACTTCTCGCATGGAATCAAACATGGACAGAATCAAGCATACAGCGGAACGCTCTAGTGGTTAAGGTGATTAATTCGTAATCCAGGTCAAACAAATATGTTCCCAAATGCGCTGATGATAATGGGATTGCAGAGTGCAGGTCAACACAATCCGATGTTTGCTTGCGTCAGTGAAGCCAAAAATTTGCAAGCAATGTACATAGAATTTGAATTGTTCTCATAGTATGTTGTTATTATTACAGATGCATAGGCCTGTTTTGTGATTTTCAGTCAAATTCCCCCCCCCCCCCCACGAATTATTTCTTATTTCTATCAGCACATACATTTACCAAAACTACAAAAACGTTTTTTTTTCCTCCACACACAAATGTCGAAGAAGTAAGGGCCTTAAGATTTAGCTGATCCTACCAGAAATTTCAGTGACTTTTATTGCAAAAGATTTTGGATATGGCGTGGCGAATCCTTTGACGCATAATCATGAACATTT